>QJPP01007381.1:0-582597 GCA_003996215.1 Jaltomata sinuosa
AACATCTCAAAACAAAATTGTTAGTAGTAACATAATTTCATTTGGAGAGATAGTTTCTTTGTCATACCTCATCCTTGGGTTATGTTCAAATCCCGTGTGGTGATGTCTTTTTGACGTATTTTATACCTGTTGTTATGGTTCGATATTTTCATCTTCTTGGATGTTCTTGGCAGCACTTTGAAACAAATGGTTAGTAGTAAAGTAACTCAATAAAGAGATATAGTGTTGCACCTCATTTTTCGTGTTTGTTTCTTCTCTAAGAAGATGTCATCATTTCATGTCTCTGTCCTAAGAAATAGTGACTTTCATGACAATCAAACGTGATAGCTATCGTAGCTATTGGATAGGGTTTTCTTTGTGGCAATCTTGGAATATGGAGGCCTTCATAGTCATTCATGATGTAACGGTCTTCGTAACCATTTGCGGCATTCTCTTAAACGTGATAGCCTTTGTAGCTATTGACAGTAGTCTTTGCATATGCCTTTAGGGTAAGACTTGCACATCATTCGTATCGACACGACTAACAGATATTTCCTAGATTTTCAGACTTTGGGTAATCTAGAAAATCATCTTAATTTGGATAGAGGCGGATTATAGATGCCTTTAACTTGACAACTTTGAGTAATCTTGCACATCATCCGACTTTGGATAGAGGCGGCTTACAGATGTCCTTCGAATTACCTATTTTTTGGGTAATCCTGCACTATTATCCGGTCTTGGATGTAACGTGACTTACAAATTTTCCTTGAATTGATAGCCTTTGGGTAGTCCTGCACAATATCAACGTGGATATGTCGGGGCTTATAGATAACCCTTGGGCTGTCAATTTTTTCGATAGTTTTGCACAATAAAGGAATAAAAGAAATGAATAACGAAAAAGTAGTAGGACCCCCCCCCCCCCCCCCACATTGGTATCAGAGCTATGGATGATTTGAAACATACTAGAAAGAAGATAAGAAAATTGAAAAGAAAATTAAAGAATTTATATCCGGAATATAAACAACTTAATATTACAAAAACTGATAACAAAAAATTAAATAAATTAATAGATACCATATCTAAAATAGAATATAAATACATTAAATACTTGAAGAAACAATGACTGATAACGATAACAAACACAGACAAAGGCTTAATAAAATAATTATAGCAAAAAGACAAGAATTGAGACATAGGCAAAATAGACTCAATAATAATATATTTGCAGAAACTTGTAAGGAATCTATCGTAGCACAAAGAAAAACTATATTTTACCTACAACTACAAATAGACAGCTTAGAATATAAATTACAACATAACTTATAAATGAATAAAGAAGAATTTGCCATAGACGAAAAAACATATGAAAATCACGAAGGATTAAAAATAAAGATCATCTTTTCAAATCTAGGAAGACGATATAAGAAAATAGGAGATAATTTAAGCCTAATGTTAGAAAAAGAATCCTTGAGATTAGAAGATAGCTTAACGGCAATGATAAGACTTGCTAGAGAAAATGAAGAAATAGACCAAAAAAATGAAATAACTATCATTAAACAACAGGCAAAACAAGAAATACAACAAATAGAAGAAGTAAAAAATGACAGAATAATAGCCCTAGAAAAGGAATTAGCTAAGTTAAAAGAATTATATACGGCAAAACAAAAAGAAAAAGAAATTGAAGCAAAATTGAAAACTGAAATAGAAAAATTCAAAGAAAAACTACAAATAGAAGGACCAATTGAAGAAGAAGAATTAGGTATAAATGAGGTAAACGACAACCAAACAGAACAGAGTTTAGAAATAAGTGAAACCTATACAGAAATTATAGCAAATATAGAAAGTATGGAAGAAAATATTGAAATAAATGCAGGAGATGTTGAAAAAGAAAAAGAACAAGAAGCTAGTACATCAGGAGTTAAAGACCCAAAAATATTAAATCCGACATACTATACAGTTAATTATGAGCAATCTGATAGGCAAGACAGTATGGGATAAATAGACTAAATAAAAAATGGACTCCAAAACCAACTAACCAGAATAATAATTTCTTAGATTTAGATTGTGTAACGGACATAAATAAAGCAATTCAGCTATGGATAGGATATATAGCAAAACAACTGATAGACAATAAAATAAGTCTAACAAAAGCACCAGGATACATAGAACGAACATTCTTAGGAACAGTAAAATTATGGTTACACAACTTATCAGAAGAAAGCATAAAAACATTAAGAAGTAGTAAAACTATAGACGGTGAAACAGCAACCACAGCTATGGATATTATAAATAAATATGAAATGGCGATATGAAATGAATTTAGCAGCACAACCACAGAAACAGAAGAACAAAATAAAGATAAACAATTAAACAGAAATTTAATGTTAAAATTAGCAATATGTAATATGTGTTACATAGATGAATATACATGTGTATTTAGAGAATATTATTACAGAGGAACATATAAGCCAGAAGAAGCAAAAGAAGTAAGGAAATTATATTTTACAAAATTACCAGAACCATTTAGTTCAAAAATAATAAAAGATTGGAATGAAGCAGGATTACAAGATACTCTAGGAGCAAGAATAAGATTTTTACAAAAATGGTATTCAGATATATGTGAGAAATATAGGGAAGAAATGAAAATGGAAAAATCCATAATAAAAAATCTATCATGCTGCAAGGATAAAGTAGCACCTCAATTTGGATGTAAAAATAATTACTATAAAAAGAATAGAAAACGAGGAAAATTCAAAAGATATAAATCCCAATATAAATATAAAAGGCCTAGACGAAGGTATTATGTAAGAAATTTTAACAATAAAAGACCATATAAACCAAAAAAGAAAATAACTGAATGTACATGCTATAATTGTGGAAAATTAGGACATTTAGCTAGAGATTGTAAACTACCTAAAAATCCTAAGAAGAAGCAAATAGCGGAAATAATAATAAATAATGAAGAATATATGCAATTAGAATATTTAGATTATGAATTAGACAGTGACGATAGTATATATGAATTATCTGAAAATGAGTTGAATGAAGAATTAGAAAAAGGAGAATTAGACGATAATGACTGAAAATGATATACAGATAATAGATAAAGAAGAGCACATAAATGAAGAATCCTCAGAACAGAAAATTATATTTGATGCAAAGATATTTGAACAGATAAAAGGAAAAGAATTAGAATTATGTGTAGAAAAAATATTCAAAGTACCAATGCTAAAAAATATATTTAAACGGCAGAAAGAAGAGTATTATGTGGTAAGTCAGAAAGAACATATAATAGACTGTAAATATACCAAAGGAAAAGCGAAAATACCTATAATAAATAAGAGAATAATAAATAAAGAAATACAAGCAATACAGGCTAAAGAACCAATAAAATATGTACATCTAGGAGGAACATAAATATTAATAAAAGCATGTTTTAGAGAAGGTATAGATACACTTATAGAAAAAAGCATAATAAGTGCAGTAAAAGGAAATTTAATATATCAAAAATTTAAATTCATAATAAGTGTCAACTATTCAGTAGCAATAAATGACAGGAATATAGATAAATCATTAGTACTATATTGGAAAATGACAGGAATAGAACTAGCCCAGGTAGTAAAATATTCATAGCAAGATGTAAAAATTTATATGTTTTAACCACAAAACATAAAATAACAGCAAAAAACAAAATTAATAGGATAAAAATAGAAGATCCATTTGAACAAATTGTCACGGTAATAGATAATAATGATTATAGCTATAAGGAAATTGATATAGAAGAAGATCTAGAAATAGTAAGCGATAGGATAAGCACATCTAAAAGAAAAAGTCATAGTGAAACACCTCAATCATCAGCAAATTCAGTAAAAATAAAAGAAATAGAGCTATATCACTATTATATAACTGGAATATTAGAACAAAGAAAATTTATTATAACAATAAATACAGGTCAGGAAGAAAATTATATAACAAGAGAATTGGTAACAGAAGAAGAAATAAATTCTACAGAACAGTCAGAATTACCAAAAGAATTTACAACATTAAGAGAAACAGTAGAAAAAGAATTAATCATTGGCGGAATACCAATGGTAATAAACTTTAAAATATATCACAGAGATAAAAATATTATATTAGGAATAAAGTGGTTAGAAGGCATGAAACCATATAATTTAGAAAATACCCAGTTAACTGTTACATATAAAAATAAAAAAGTCATAATAAAACGAACAATATGAAATAAAAATGAAAATTTATATACTTGCCAAAATAATAGTAGAAAATTACTACAATAGATACTATACCCCGATGATAGATACAGGAGCAGAAGCTAATATGTGCAAACATAATTGTTTACCAGATGAAAAATGGGAAAAATTAACTACACCAATAGTAGTAACAGGTTTTAATAATGAAGGGAGCATGATAAATCATAAAGCAAGAAACATAAAGTTACAAATATGGGATAAGATATTAACCATAGAAGAAATATATAGTTATGAATTCACAAACAAAGATATACTTTTAGGAATGCCGTTTCTGGAAAAACTATATCCACATATAATAACAAAAACACACTGGTGGTTTACTACACCATGTAAACACAAAGTCGGAGCTAAAAGAGTATATAATAAAAATAGAAAACCTACCCCATGGATAAAAGGAAGTGAGAAAATTACCCAGAAATTAGAAAATATAAAAACAAATGAGCATAAAATAGAACTAATTATATTTGCTATAGATAAACTAAAAATCATTCAAGATCGATTAGAACCATTATATAGTGAAAATCCCTTAAAAGGATGGGAAAAACATAAAACCAAAGTAAAAATAGAATTAATTGATGAAAATAGTATAATTACCCAAAAACCTCTCAAATACAATTTTGATGATCTAAAAGAATTCAAAATGCACATGGAAGAATTATTAGAAAATAAATATATACAAGAAAGTAATAGCAAACATACTAGCCCAGCATTTATAGTAAATAAACATAGCGAACAAAAAAGAGGGAAAAGTAGAATGGTTATTGACTATAGAAACTTAAATGCCAAAACTAAAACATACAATTATCCAATACCTAATAAGATATTAAAAATAAGACAAGTCCAAGGATATAATTATTTTAGTAAATTTGATTGTAAATCAGGTTTTTACCACCTTAAGCTAGAAGAAGAATCTAAAAAACTAACAGCATTCACAGTACCCCAAGGATTTTATGAATGGAACGTATTACCTTTTGGATATAAAAATGCACCAGGAAGATACCAGCATTTTAATGGATAATTATTTCAACCAATTAGAAAATTGCATAGTATATATAGATGATATACTCTTGTATTCAAGAACACAAGATGAACATATAAAATTACTAGAAAAATTCATACATATTGTTACGTATTCAGGAATTAGTTTGAGTAAGAAAAAAGCTGAAATAATGAAAAATCAAATAGAATTCTTAGGAATAGAAATAGATAAAAATGGTATAAAAATGCAACCACACATAGTACAAAAAATAATAAATTCTGATGAACAGATAGATACAAAAAAGAAATTACAGTCGTTTTTAGGCTTAGTAAATCAAGTAAGAGAATATATACCAAAATTGGCAGAAAGTCTAAAACCATTACATAAGAAATTAAAGAAAGATGTAGAATATCATTTTAATGACAAAGACCAAGAACAAATAAGAAAAATAAAATCACTATGTGAGAATTTACCAAAATTATGCTTCCCAGACGAAAATAAAAAACTCACCTATATAGTAGAATCCGATGCTAGTGAAATAAGCTATGGAGGAGTATTAAAATACAGGTATGACAAAGAAAAAATAGAACATCATTGCAGGTATTATTCAGGTACATTTACAAATCCCGAAATAAGATGGGAAATAAATAGAAAAGAATTATACTCAATATATAGATGTTTATTGGCTTTTGAACCATATATTGTATATGATAAGTTTATTATTAGAACAGATAATACGCAGGTGAAATGGTGGCTAACGAGGAAAGTACAAGACTCAGTTACAACCAAAGAAATACGGAGACTTGTATTAAATATATTAAACTTCACATTTACAATCGAAGTGATATGTACTGACAAAAATACAATTGCAGATTACATATCAAGACAAAGCTACTCAAACTGAGGAGACTACTATGGAAGATTTACTCAAAGTTATGACTACTCTTTGTAGAGAAGTCGATAACATAAATAAAGAGATACAACTAATTAAAGCTAGTCAGCAGCATGACTGCAAAAATGCGGAGCTATGTCAATCGGAAGACATAAAACTTCCAGAGATACAAGGTGACGATGGGAAACACCGAAAAACCCATAACAATTATTTACTTCGTGCAGCTGCAGGTAGCACCTCAGGTAGCACCTCAAAAGAAGAAAAAAGATATGTCAATACAAACTTGAATAAACTATTTGACACACCATATATACCAAAATCCCAAAAAACCCCATTTACACCACCACAAGTAAATACATATAGAGACAGCCTGAACCAAGATAAAAAGACATACAACCATATAACCAGAGCATACATAGAAAATATCCACAAACTACAAACCTTTCTAAATAAAAACCCGAGATCCAAAACTACTACCGATCCAACAGAAGATTATATTACCCAGAGCTTACAAGGATATAATAAGCTAATTGCCCTGCCAAAAACAAATGCAAATCTAGTAGCAACCTGCTACAATTATGGATTATTAAATACAGTATATACAAAAACAGGAGAAGAAATAGCCACATTACCAGAATTACATAAAGCTTTTATGCAATACAAAAGAATAACTAAAGGAACATTGTTTTATATAAGAGCTTACTCAGCACCAGCCGAGATATTATATGACGAGATTAAACCAGTCATCCAGGTTATAAAGATAGGACTAACTAGGGAGATGATCATCCCAGAAAAGATAGAAGAACAAGAAGAGATACCAAAGGTATCAATACCGGAGTTTTATGCAGGAAAAAGAGTTATTGGACTAGCTACAATTTTAAATGAATTAACGTCAAATTATCTAAACAAAAATCCAGTTTGGAGTTACTATGCACGCGAACAAACTATGATATACTCCAACTGCAGAGAAGAAAGGATAGCAGATATGGAAGAGATAAGGCAATGGGCACTAAGCCTGTTAAAGCCGGAACAGCAACCTATAACGAGAGCTATTAGAAAAGATTTTATATCAACAGAAATGATGACTAGATACTGCAAAACAATTAGTCTCAAATATCCAGATCATCAATGCTCCAGATGCCAAGGCGAAGATAATATAATCCCAGACGTACAGCTGGAATAAGAAGATAGCACGCAGATTCCGCAAAAATAAAAATCGACCGATATGTAAACTATTTTTGAACATCTGTAAATTATGTAAAGAAAAAGTAGTTTGGAATTTTGTAGAGTTGTAAAGTAGGAATAGTAAGTAGTTTAGAATTTTGTGAAGTTGTAAAGTAGGAATAGTAATTATTTTGGAATTTTGTAAAGTTGTAAAGTAGGAATAGTAATTATTTTGGAAATTTGTAGAGTTGTAAAGTAGGAATAGTATAAAAACATGTGTAAAATAGAGTTAGGATAAGTGGAAGAGGAAAAGGACGTGTATAGAAATCCTCTTATAAATAGCTAGCCATTATGGCAAATGAAGGTAAGACTTTCTACACGGAAAGCAAACCTTCTTTGTAAACAAAAAAAAATATTCTCTCAATAAGATTAAAAAAATTCTAGCAATATGGAGCAAGAAGATATTAGCAAGGTATATCCATTTATAATTATGCATAGCTAAACTTGTTAATTCCTAAGTATCATAGCATGATTAAATAAGTTTATATTCGTTATTATTTACTAGAATTATTTGAATCATATTTTCAAGTTTGTTAACATGAGGAAAAAGGGGAAACAATCCAAAAATAATGTCCAAAGGTCGAAACCAAGGCAAGGAAGCCGTGAGGGGAGTAGACAGGGTGACACTATTTAGGAGGGGAAAGTACCTTTGAAAGTACGGTGTTAACAGTGATAAGAGAATATGGTTTAAAATAATCTAGTCTGTAATGATCGAATATAATGTTATTGGCATGCTATGGTATGAGGGAATTAATTGATAAAAGCAAAGCATGAACATAAATATGGATGGTATTACCATGACTACCTATTTGCATAGTAAAATAAGAAATAATTATAAAACATTAGTTTTACATGCACTAAAAGACATAAGGATAGTAGAATTAAAAAGAATTATATGGGAAAAGATATTTAATGAAAAATCCCAATGGTATGGAATAGATCTAGAAATATTAAATATAGATGACGATTGGAAAATATATTCAGATCTAGAAATAACAGATTCAGATTAATGATAAATTACGAATACTTACGATACTGGTACGAAACTAAGATAGATATAATTCTTCTAGGAAACCTGATAAAAGAAAATACAGAAATGTATCAACGAACTCGAGATATAAAATATCTAGAAAATATTCTGGAAAATATAAAAGAAATAATCAGATTAATCCCATTAGAGGAAAAATATTATAATAAGATAAATGAATAAAGGAATAAAAGAAATGAATAAACGAAAAAGTAGTAGGACCCCCCCCCCCCCCCCACATTGACCAAGAACAAATAAGAAAAATAAAATCACTATGTGAGAATTTACCAAAATTATGCTTCCCAGACGAAAATAAAAAATTCACCTATATAGTAGAATCCGATGCTAGTGAAATAAGTTATGGAGGAGTATTAAAATACAGGTATGACAAAGAAAAAATAGAACATCATTGCAGGTATTATTCAGGTACATTTACAAATCCCGAAATAAGATGGGAAATAAATAGAAAAGAATTATACTCAATATATAGATGTTTATTGGCTTTTGAACCATATATTGTATATGATAAGTTTATTATTAGAACAGATAATACGCAGGTGAAATGGTGGCTAACGAGGAAAGTACAAGACTCAGTTACAACCAAAGAAATACGGAGACTTGTATTAAATATATTAAACTTCACATTTACAATCGAAGTGATATGTACTGACAAAAATACAATTGCAGATTACATATCAAGACAAAGCTACTCAAACTGAGGAGACTACTATGGAAGATTTACTCAAAGTTATGACTACTCTTTGTAGAGAAGTCGATAACATAAATAAAGAGATACAACTAATTAAAGCTAGTCAGCAGCATGACTGCAAAAATGCGGAGCTATGTCAATCGGAAGACATAAAACTTCCAGAGATACAAGGTGACGATGGGAAACACCGAAAAAACCATAACAATTATTTACTTCGTGCAGCTGCAGGTAGCACCTCAGGTAGCACCTCAAAAGAAGAAAAAAGATATGTCAATACAAACTTGAATAAACTATTTGAAACACCATATATACCAAAATCCCAAAAAACCCCATTTACACCACCACAAGTAAATATAGGCAATAGGCCCCATACCTCCCGATTATAGCTAGAGTCCGATGCATAGCATGTCATGTCATGGATGCATAATGCAGGTATGTCATTATAATTATGTTGCCAATCTTGGCCTGCTGGTATTCTTATTCTCATAATCTCGTAATTACTTTCGTATAACATGTAAATGCCTCGTAGAATCTTATGTGCTATTAGAAAAAATTTGAACACTTAAATCGACATTGGAAAGGTAAATTAAACCTGAGGATGTGTATAAAGACTTAAGGTGCTTTACTTAGCCGTTATATATGTTTCCCTAATAGTTTGTAAAAGAAGGTATTTCAAAAATCGAATCTTTGGTAGTTTAAACATACGAGTTACATTTGAGAGTTTTGAAAATCGAATTATTATTTTAAAGATTTCCAAAAATCATTTTAGCGAGGAAGGAGGGTTGGTTGTGAATTCTTAATGTTCCTTTGCAATAATTTTAAATCACAACACTCAAAGAAGAACAAGAACTCCTACATATAGACATATAGTTAAGAAAGCCGACAAAATGACATATAGATGTCGAATATCTATATAACCGAATGAGTGGAATATCGTCATAATAATACTATGAAAGTACTTCAGCTGCGATCCCAATTCCTTTCACAGAAGGTATTTCTATCATTAGAATAGTAAAATATCGCATTTGACGATTTAGGAATTTTCTAAAGTTCGTGCTTAAAGGAAGGACAACGCTAACCTTAACATACCTTTCCAACGAATGTCTGAATGCCCATAGTTCTTTCACGGAAGTTGTTCCTTACGTCCTAAGCTTCGCAAACACTATATATACGCAGCTTATATGCACCTAAAAACAGATTATAATTAAGCTTAAATCGGCTGATTTGCCATAGGATCATAACTTGACGAAACGTCCGTAGAACTTTGTAAAAATGATCATAAAAGAGCCCCGAGATGGTTACCTTAGCAAACCAAGTGTAAATCTTGAAGAACCAGCAAGAAATACCAAATCCTATATGCTGAAACCAGCTCCAAACGTGGTTTATCAAGGGAAAAACAGTTGCCACGCTTAGAGATCACATTTCTAGGCACGGGGGAAACTTTAACGATAGAAATCACCAAAAACTCACCTTGATCACCCAAGAACTGTCTTATAATCCTCTCCTATATTTCTCCCTGTTTCAGAACTATTTTAGAGTGTTTTTACAACTTAAAACGTCAATAGGGATATATATTCTAATCTTGACCCGACCTTTTTCGCGACCCGGTTCGCGACCCGGTTTCAGCACAGATAGTCCGAGGTAAAATAGTCATAACTTTTTACTCCAAGATCGGTTGGATGTGAGGTTTTATGCGTTGGAAACTAGACTCGTAGACCTTCGATTTGGTAGGTCATAGACCCTCTAAATCTTCATATATTGGGAGAAAAGCTCAAAGACATTTGACTCAAAGTTCAGAAAATTTATTAAAGAAACCTACGGTAACTTTTGCCGACTTTTATTTCGCAACTTGCTTGACTTCCAACCTTAACATATGATATTGAGCGATTATAATACCTCATAACACATCCTTCTTAGCATATCATATACTCTTAGTCTCATCCCGAAGCTACAGGTTAGTTTAAACTTTCCAAATAAGCAAGGTGGTACACGAGGCACTTTTTTTAACTCAAACTTTTGTCTAAGGGCTCTGCTTGACCTAAGATGCAGTTTAATTCTTTGATATCACTACCCATTTGTAATATTATCCTCCTGACATCCACACCAAATCATATACACCTCATACACTCACGTTACACTACGTATATTAAGTTCCTGTTCAATAAGGAGATGCAGGCCAAAATTAAGGTTCGGAAGTTTCACCAATACCTTTTTATTCTTTATTTTGACATTATTTCACCCAGTTATTTCTTCTTCTTTTTTGTAGGCAAGTGTACTGACCTTAAAGGTACTCTAGAGGACACTCAAGGAAAGGGGCCTAGGTGGTGGTTGAGCTGAAAAGACTTTAGGGATAGGTCTTGGCTCTGGAATCCTGGTTGTCCATGTGGAGGCTTTCAAAACTAACTTTGCTCAGGTGAAGCAAAAGAAGGAGGCCCATAGTCGGGAATCTTTCCAACCACACAAGGAGGTATAGGCCTTGAAAGCGGAGAATGAAATCCACTTAGAGACCATTCTTGAGTGTACGAAGAAAGTGTCATTGCATGAGCGGATATTGAGAAGATAAGGGCATCCCTTAAGTCTAAGACTGCAATAGCTGAATGTGTTGAGAAGCAGAGTGAAAGCCAAAAAGAGGTATGCCTCAGAAGCAAAACTGAACAAAGACATTGGTGCCTCTTATACTAAGAGCATTAATAATATGAGTACTTTCGATTAGAGGATAGGAAACTCAACCAAGCCAGCAAGATGGATAAGATCAAGCTCCAGTAACTGAGGGAGTAGTATATGTTGGAGAACATCCATGCTACTTGGAGCATTAGATTGCGGACCTTAGAGGAGGTCAAAGATAAGGGCACGGGGAAGCTAGATGTCCTTATTGCCGAGGCTAGTGAGCTGGTGGAAACTACTCGGGTCATCTTACCTTGGGTGCCTCCCGCTTGGACCACTAGGGCCTCCGGCTCTAAGGCCGCATCTCTTTAACTTGAAAATGATAAAGTAATTGGAGAAGAACATGCCTCAGTGCCCTCTTTACCGGCGATCTGACCTTAGAAGTCTCAAAAAGTCTAGTCCCGTGGGTGGTAGCCCCTGATGTTCTGGAGAATTATGCTCCACCGATGGTGACTTCTTTAATCCTAGTCTCAAAATTGTTTAGGTTTCTTCTATAAGGGTTTTGAGGCCTTTGCGCTCTTGTTGTTGTACTCTGGGTTTAAATGTGCCCGTGTTTTGAATGAAATTTTATTTCTCTTACTTGTGTAGTTTCATCTTATTCATAGCATTGCTTTGCTTCGATTTCTTTAACTAACCAAGTGTTTTAGTGCATCCAAAACTTGTCTTTTTTGGGTCGATCCTTAAGTTTGTCAGTTTTGAGCAATTAGGCATGGGCATATATATGTCTATAGGTGTCTTCCTTGATCGGGAATACAATGTAATTTTATCTTTTTTTAAGTAGCCAAAATTTGATAATTTTGGTAACTGGGAGTAAAAATACTTAATCTTAGCTTTTAAATTTAAAGTGATCTAGGTCCGAGAATTAGTCATCTGATAACCTTTGTGATCGAGTAAGGACATCTGGTCTTAGCCTTTTTATTTTAGGGCTCAAATAAGTTGAGGTTCGGGAATGAATCATATGATAGCCTTTATGACCGAGTAAAGACGTTCAGACTTAGCTTTTATTTAAGGCTTAAATAATTTGAGAATCTAGAATAAAATGTCTGATTGCTGTTGTGACCGAGTGAAGATGTTCGACCTTAGCCTTTTATTTTAAGGCTTATATAATTTGAGGTCCAGGAATAAAACATACAATAACGTTCATGATCGAAAATGAGAACATTCAGCGTTAGCCTTTTATTTTTAGGCTTTAAAATAACTTGAGGTTTGAGAGTAAGACATATGTTAACCTTCATGATTAAGAATAGAGCATTCAATCATAGCCTTTCATTTTGAGGTTTTTAAATAACTTGAGGTCCGAGAATGATACATCCTATAACTTTCATAACAGAGGATAAGAAGATGCAGTCTTAGCCTTATGTTTTGAGGATTTTTAATTGCTTCAGGTCCGGATATCAAACATCTAGTAACCTTTGTGACCGAGGATAAGAACATTTGGTCTTAGCCTTTTGTTTTAAGGCTTTTAACTTGAATATGGCCCTTGTAATTTTTATATTTTTAATGTGCTTTACATTTTTAATTTGTTTTATATTTTTAATGCTCTTGCAAGGGATGTCTCCCGTCCATTTGGTGATCTAATTTGGACTCATGATATTTGTTTATTTCCTTGAGTGTGGAGACATCCGGATAAAATATTAAGTCAATCGAATAAGAGAATGAATATCAGAATTGCTCATTGTATTTTCTTTGATGTAACAAATCATAAGGAATAAAAATTATATAATAGAAAAGCTAAGACGGTGTTGACATCTTTCATGTCTAACCGGTTATATTGCTACGTCCTAGTGGTTTTGTTGATATCTTTTGTTCCTAATTGATTGCTAATGCTGCTCTTTCTCATTGTTCAATTCATAGCAATCCCTAGTGCTTTCGAAACCTTATAACGATAGTCTCAGTGCATTGGAAGCCTTATTGCAGCAGTCCCTAGTGCTTCCAGGAGCTTCTTCCTCGTGAATGTCTGGGTGTGAGTATGTGAGTAGTCATACACTTGAGTGATATATTTCTAAAACCGATGCTTCAGGGTTCATAGTACGCTTGTTGTTGTCTCATTAAAAAAAACCTTATCAAAAGGAAGTTATAAGACAAATATAAAACATAAACTAAAGCCATTTGTCTTAGCCACTCTCTCTCTAAACCTGCATATAACAATGATAAGCATAAATATTCAGTTATTACCCAAAAGAAAGGAGAAATAAAAAGAGAGAGTGTGAAAAAAATAGGAACGAACTAAACTAAAAAAATGAAATGATATGTTTTGTCTTCCTCCATTGGAGAATTTTGTTGGTTGGAAAAATGATTTTGCATGCAGAGATATTTCAGATGGTGGTGGAAATGGGGGTTTGAGAAGGCGGGTAAGCAGGAAATCATAAAACATAAAAAAAATGCAAAATAACCGGAAAGAAATATTATGTGGATCACACGTGGCTACGCGTATACATCACTATCGAGCCATAATGTGAATTTTGTTAAGAAAAATAGTGTCATTGGACAAATTAGTTAGCAATTAATTAATATGCTTTGGAATTTTCAATTATAAAACTTTGAAGTTTCAATGGTATCAAAGTCTTACTTGAAGGTTGAGTGTATAAAGTATAGTTTCTTTATAAGAGTGATTTAAAAGTGTGTGACGCAATTTTTTGTCAATGAAGAGTTGGTTATTGTTGCATGTCATATCCCGGTTCCCTTGAAGCCGCGATGACACTTGATTATCCCAAGCCAAATAAATCAAGGCATTCGTATTTATCAAAAAATTATTATTTTTATCATAATTCGAGCCTAGACCCTGGACGTCACTGGCACCTGATGCCATTACTGACGCGAGCGAACTGTCTGGTATATAACATGAGCATACAACTAATGTGGTATATAACATGAGCATACAACTAATGCATACTCATAGCAGAAAGAGCAAAGTGAAGCTTAAAAAATTTTCTTTAAAGAAAAAGAATTCATTAGCAATAATTAAAAAAATCATATGCAGAAATAAAATAAAATGTCATGAAAAATTCAAAAGGCTGAAAATAGCACTTGTCTGACAACTAACACTTGCTATAAAGCCTCTAAATTGAATAGTAATGTCTACCTGGATAAGACCTCAGGCATACCTTAAACAACTAAAACCAAATAACTAATAAGTCTAGACTAGTCCCCAGATAGTAGGGACTCACCGATAGTTGGATGTAGTGGACTTAATGATGCACCTGATCGCGGAGCTGAGTACCTGGATTTGCATTATAAAAGGATGCAACACCAAATGACGTCAGTACATCAAAGTTATGATACGTAAAACAACAAAAAATAATCATGACAATACAAATATATGTATAATAAGTGAATCAAGTAGACATAATTAGGACAAGATAAAATAAGTTGGGAGCATAACTGAAAGTAAATTAAGTACATTAGTTCTCTTTTAGTTGTTATGGGACTAAACAGTGAACCGACATAACCAATATATGAGCGTATGGAGTCTGATCTCGACCCGATCATCTAATCCATCCTATATCTTACCGTGCATAGGACATATATGTCTTGATTTGCTAGCAATGATTCATAATAAGCCCATTTGGGGATACGTGAAAAGAGTCATCCAACTTGTGGAACGATCTCTATCCTATAGCGATCCGGATAAAATATTAAGTCAATCGAACAAGAGAATGAATATTAGAATTTCTCTTTATATTTTCTTTGATGTAATATATTTTGAGGAATAAAAATTATATAATAGAAATGCTAATACGGTGTTGACATTCTTTCATGTCTAACCGGTTACATTACTAAGTCCTAGTGGTCTTGTTGATATCTTTTGTGCCTAATTGATTGCTATAGCTTCTCTTTCTCATTGTTCAATTCACAGCAATCCCTAGTGCTTTGGAAACCTTATTACGATAGTCCCAGTTCATTGGAAGCGTCCCTAGTGCTTCCAAGAGCTTATTCCCCCTAAATGTCTAGATGTGAATAGTCATGCACTTGAGTGATCTATTTCTAAAACTGATGCTTCAGGGTTCATAGTACGCTTGTTGTTGCCTCATTAAGAAATCTTATCAAAAGTAAGTTCTAAGATAAATACAAAATTTAAACTAAAGCCATTTGTCTTTAGCTACTCTCTCTCTCTACACCTGCATATAGCAATGATGAGCACAGTCCCTAGTGCTTCCAGGAGCTTCTTTCTCGTAAATGTCTGGGTGTGAGTATGTGAGTAGTCATGCACTTGAGTGATCTATTTCTAAAACCGATGCTTCAGTGTTCATAGTACACTTGTTGTTGTCTCATTAAAACACCTTATCAAAAGGAAGTTATAAGACAAATATAAAATTTAAACTAAAGCCATTTGTCTTAGGCACTCTCTCTCTACACGTGCATATAACAATGATAAGCAGAAATATTCAGTTATTACCCAAAAGAAAGGAGAAATAAAGAAAGAGAGTGTGAAAAAAATAGGAACGAACTAAACTAAAAAAAAGTGAAATGATATGTTTTATCTTCCTGATCCATTGGAGAATTTTGTTGGTTGGAAATATAATTGTGCATGAAGAGATATTTCAGTTGGTGGTGGAAATAGGGGTCTCGGAAGGCGGGTAAGGGGAAAATCATAAAAAATTTAAAAATATATAAAATGACTGAAAAGAAATATTATATGGATCACACGTGGCTGCGCATATACATCACTTTCGAGCAACATTGTGGATTTTGCTAAGGAAACTAGTGTCATTGGACAAATTAGTTAGCAATTAATTAATATGCTTTGGAATTTGTGTAACGGTTGGTTCTGTTGTTATGGGTGATCCATTCGTGTGAACAAACAGGTTAGAAAACTTCTGGTTTAGAGAGTTGAAATTTTTGGGCTAGGCCAATCTCGGATGATTTCTGAGCGAGGTGAGGTCTAGGGCAATACGAAAAAAGATTAGGTAGAATGTCTTTGTTTGAGCTATATTTCCTATCAGCTAAGATGTTAAGGAGTCTGTAGGACTTTTCGAAAGTGAATTTGGGTGAGTAGAACTCCCGGAATCAAACTTGACGTTAAAAGGTTTGTTTGGAACATCAAAGTTTGAAGGTGTGTTGTAAAATGGGTAAATCTGGGAGATTTTCCAAGGTTCTATTCCGTGTCAACTGCTATAGCGGTTGACACGCTGCTACTATAACGGCCTCTATAGCAGAAGTCAAGGCGGTCAACCTCGCTATAGCAGGTGGCTTCCGCTACGGCGGTGCCGCTATAACAGAGTAGGACCGCTATAGTGGAATAAGTTACAGTAAATGCAGAAAATTTCTCAAAAATATTTAAAAATTCTCAAGAACATTTTGAGGAAGGGCAGAGGCGATTTGAGCGATTATCCTTCAGTTTTTTTTATCAAATTCATCGTAAAGGTAAGGATTTTATTTTCCTAACTTAGTATTACGATTGCTATGCATTAAAATCTCTAGTTACAGGCAGTAGGGATAGTTTGACTTGATTTAAGATAAAAAAGCTGGTGTAACAAGGATTCTAGGGTGTAGAAACCTTGGGTTTCATATATAAATGTTTGTTCATGATTAATTTATCATAATTCGCTCCATGGAACTGTAAAAATGATAATTCTTGGTGAATTAGTGGTGGAAAATCCCTGGGTTGGGTGGAATGATCATGAGGTTGGCCAGGGAATTGGGATTAAGGTATAATTCAGAGATAATTAGGCCATCTTTGGTTGATTTTGTGTTTATATGTTTGTTTTAGACTCAGAGCAAGCTAGAGACCCAAGAAACGGAAAGGCTCAGGTTCAGTAGAGCATTCAGGCGTTCAAGGTAGGTGATGGCTGATTATTTTTTTGAAATACGTTATATGTGCATATTAACATATTACGTTGTATTTTTGTACATTGCATGTTTATGGAACAAGGAACTTAATGTGAAATGACATATGGTTGTCAATCCCGTGCAATAATCTTGTTTTAGTGCTTGTTGGTTTTACAAGTGTGATTGTATTCATTGTGTCTGTGATTGGATGATATCTTTGATTTCTTCGATTGGCTCGGGTACCATGCCTGGTACAGATTTATTGGTTGGCTCGGGTACCATGCCTGGTACGAGATATCTAACGGTTGGCTCGAGTACCACGCCTAGTATAGGTTCTATAATAGTTGGCTTGGTTACCACGCCTGGTACATGTTTATTTATTCTTACTTGTGTTGGTTCCATGAGTGAAACGGATTAATTGTTGTGATGCATTTATTTTCTATTGTCCATGAGTAGTCGAGTTGCTGTATTTAAATACTGGAATGGTTCTTGATAGACCGAGGTTGCTTGTTAAACACCATAGCTGATGTCTAGGGGATCCTTGAGTGGTCCAGGTACTTAAAGGTTAGGTTGAATCTTATCTAAAGTTGTTCTTGTGGTGGTTTGTGGACATGGTATATGTGATTTGTAAGTTAATTAATGACTGAGAGTCTTATTTATACTCACTGACTTGGATTTACATGTTCTGTCTGATTTTACTATATTTTAGTTATTTATTCATATTTCATATATTTGGAGCTGGCAGATGATCCTATTAGTACACTGTTATTTTTGTGTATTGATGTTGTACTTGCTCTTCCTTTGTGAGTACAGGGCATATTTTGGCGGCTGCTACGCGACCTTAGATGTAGTTCTGACGTTTCCAAAATTCAAGGGTGAGATGCTTTTTCCGGGCTACCATGGGTTCATCTATTTTATTCCTTGTCCACTATCCAGACTCAGACATTTTTTATTTTTGGGGTTGCATTCCCATACTCTAAACTTAGTAGATATTTTGGTACACGACTTTCAGGTTCTACGAGATAATTTTCACATGGTTTATTCTTGTTAATTACTTCTGAATATGAATTCTTAGTTTAATTAATGCAACTAGTTTTAGCTTCTTAGTTTTGATAAGTGTTGAATTGATTACTTGGTTCGCTCACCGGGGTTTTTGGGTGGGTGCCACTCGCAGCGATTTAGGACGTGATAATTTGCCATTATAAAACTTTGAAGTTTCGATGGTATCAAAGTCTTACTTGAAGGTTGAGTGTAAAAAGTATAGTTTCTTTATAAGAGTGATTTTTAAAAGTGTGTTATGCAATTTTTTGTCAATGAAGAGTTGGTTATTGTTGCATGTCATGTCCCGATTCCCTTGAAGCTGTAATGACACTCGATTATCCCAAGCCAAATAAATCAAGGCATTCGTGTTTACCAAAATTCATTATTTTTGTCACGATCCAAGCCTAGACCCTAAATGTGACTAGCACTTGATGTCATTACTGACGCAAGCAAACCGCCTGGCATATCATGTGATCATACAACTAATGCATAATCAGCGGAAAGAGCAAAGTGAGCTTGAAAATATTTTTTTAAAGAAAAAGACTTCATTACCAATAATTAAGAAATCGTATGCACAAATAAAATGAAATGTCATGAAAAAGCCAAAGGCTGAAAATAGCACTTGTCTGACAACTAACACTTTCTATAAAGCCTCTAAATTGAATAGTAATGTCTACCAGGATAAGGCCACAAGCATACCTTAAACAACTGAAACCAATTAACTAATAAGTCTAGAATTGCCCCAATGTAGTAGGAAGGGCTCACCGATAGCTGGATGTAGTGGACTTAATGATGCACCTGATCACGGAGCTATGTGCCTGGAGTTACATCATAAAATGATGCAACATAAAATAATATCAGTATATCAAAATTATGATACGTAAAATGATATAAAATATTCATGACAATACAAATATATGTATAACAAGTGAATCTAGTAGAGAGAATCAGGACAAAATAAAATAAGTTGGGAGCATAACTGAAAATAAATTGAGTACATTAATCCTCTTTTAGTCATTATGGGAGTAAGCGGTGAACTGACATAACCAACATATGAGTGTATGGAGCCTGATTTCGGCTTGATCATCTAATCCATCCTATGTGCCTAGGACATATATGTCTTGATTTGCTAGCAAAGATCTATAATAAACCCATTTGGGGATACGTGAAAAGAGTCATCCAACTTGTGGAATGATCTCTATCCTACGTCGGCAAAAGTAATCTTGTGCATTTGTCAATTAGACCTATGCCTTCTCGGTCAGCCATTTAACTCCCTTAAACTCATGAAGTTCTATTTTAGTCTGTATTGATTCATGTTCATAGAATAACCATATTAAACTCATGTTCATGAGTTAGGCGATTAGGCATCATGGTCATTGATGTGCCAGGATTTCACGGCATGTTTGACGCTTTAAACTAAATATTTTATGAGTTTTCTTAAGTATATTTTGGTAGATATGATATGTTTTTGTGTCATGCACAGGAAAATAGGATTCGCAAACAAAGAAGTGGAGTTTTATTGAAAATTGGCTAAGTCAAGACTTTTGATGAAAATGACAGAACGTGGTTTGAAACCACGATACATCCTATGAACCGTGAACCAAGATCTGCAGAGGTGAAAACTGAGTGCAAAATGACAGATGAGTTGATGAGCCATGGTTCTAAACCACAGACCATCTTGTGACTCATTGACTTAGTTCATGCCGAGATGCATTTTAAAGGATAAAACAATGAGTGGACTCACGGATTGTAGTTCTAAACTATGGATCTATCCTGTTGCCCATAAATCTATACTCGAAGAAAATGCAAAAAAGGGTCCCAAAATCACGAGTCATTTGACGATCCGTAAGCCGAATCTATGACCCATCAACTGAATCTACAACCCATAAACTGATTCTACGACCCGTGGTTCCACAAGTAGAAATCTGCAGTTCTCAAGTTGACTTTGCCAAATGATGGTTGACCCCTGAAAACCACGAGTCATCAATTGAAATAATGGGTCATGGACTCATCTGTAGAACCTGATGTGGCCATCTTTTTCTAGTCGACTTAGGATAAGATTTTTTATCTATAAATACATTCTCTAGGTTTTCTTTTACATGTTACGTACTATTTTGAGCAGTACTAGATATTGTTGACTTTCTTTTGTTACTTGAGGATTAATACAAGGTTCTTTTGTGTTCTTAATTCTTGAATATTTCTGTAGTTCTTGTTCTTGCATTTTTATGGTTACTACAAGTAAGTTCATTTTTATCAATCTTGCTATGAATTTCTCAAGCATGAGTAGATAAACACTATAACTAGGATTGTGAGAACCATGATAAATTAACAACATAGGTTAAACAACTAGTGATTCTAAAATAGTAATATTGCATGTGTTGTTATTCTCTTCATTTTAACTGCTTTTTCAATGTTAGAACTTGCTATTAACCTTTACTTGCCAGACCAAAGAGGTAATAAATTAGGAAAAGAGAATAACAACAGAGATTTGAGGCTGCTAATCCTCATCTAATAATTTGAGACTGACCAAAAATATTCAATTTGAAGAAACTAATGAAGTTTAATAATTTGACACTTGTGAGACCGACCGGAGATCAAGTAAAAATTTTCTAAGTGGGTCGACCGAACCTTAATTGACCAAGAAAGTATTGTTAGTTTTGCATTCATATTACTAGGATAGATTACTAGTTGCGTATACCTATCACGTTTTGAAATCATGGGGAACACAGTCCTAGTTTCTTCTCTCTCATTGAAAACAATATTATTTACTTTGCAGACAATTGGTTATTAATAACTCACAAACAAGTGCTTACTTTTAATTTTCTATAAACCCCCTTCGAAAATAAAGATTACCATTTGAATATTTATTACTGATGTAGTTCTCACCATATTCTCTGTGGAATTCGACCTCAACCTTGTTTGGATTCTATATTTGATAACGACCACTTTATATCTCATCTAAGAGGAGTAATTTGAGCGTATCAAATTTTGGTTCCATTGACCAAAAATATGATTTAAAATTTATCTTTAGTGCCTTTTTCTACTTGTAGTCATTATTTCTTATTTTATTTTATTTGTTGTTTTTGTTTTCTTTAAAGGCTATGGATCTAGCAGTAGAGGCAGCACTAAGAGAAGATCAGGCTAGGAAGTAGGCCAAAGATGTTGCTGCTCATTCCTATGCTGGTAATGTTTAAGACCCCCTTGCTGCCAATCCAACTAGAGATGATGTTGTCGATGATGAAGCAGAAAATCAGCATCAACTTGCCCTTGCACGTGCCGCTGGTTACTATCAACAATGAAATCCAAACCGCACGTATGCTAGCGTAGAAGATGAAGCCAATATGATGACAACTAGAGATTGAAGGGTTTACTGGTGCGATCGTGTTTCCCCCACTTGGTGCCAATGCTAAATTTGATGTTACTAGCACTATGCTGAACCTGCTTCATATTAAAGGAACATTCGGAGGCCTAGTAACTGACGATTCAAACCAACATCCACTGAATTTTGTTAGAATTTAAAAGGTATACATGCTGCCAGGTGTATCTCAAGAGTACATCAGGCTTCGACTTTTCCCATTCTCTCTTACTAGGGAAGCCACCTGCTAGATGACTCAATTACCACTTGGACTGAGCTGACTAAAAATTTTCTAGAAAAATTCTTCCTACCATCCTGGATGCTGAAATTGAGGGATAAGATTACAAATTTTAGGCAGTTCCAAGGAGAAGCATTACATGAAGCTTGACTGAGGTTAAAAAAGAAGATTAAGTAATTCCCAAAGCACGATCTTCCCAGCCATGTACTACTCCGGAGCTTCTATAGATCATTAGATTCAGTAAACAAGTATGTTGCTCATAATATTGTGAGGGATACCACAATGATGAACATGTATGCCCAAGCTATAGTACTTCTTGACAGATTGACTAAGATCAATAGAGCATAGCATACGAGAGAGAATGAAGTAGTTTGTACTGGACACTATACTGGCAAGTCTTCAGCAGACTTAGCAAAGGATGAAGCGGGAGATCAGGAGATGGCTCATATGAAAACACAGATTGACTTGTTCACAAAGATTATTGCAAAGCAAGATACTCAGAAAGTCAATGTTATGAATTCACAAGGTAGAGCACCACCACAATCAGAAAAGTACTATTCAAACTTTAAGGAGAAAGCAAATTTTCATGATGATCAGGTGGTGGATTCTCTTTCCATTGCCCAAGGGTCTAGACAAGACTCTTAGCGTAGAGTGGGGAGTCTAGGTCAAAACAACTACAAGGGATAACAACTATGAGAGGTGCAACAAAGATCGAGGAAATTGGAGAGATAGAGATGGCTACAGAAACAATCACAACAGTGTGTATGTGCCTCTTGGTTCTTGAGATAATCAATCGTTAGCCAATAAGACTTCTGGCTCTAAAGTTGAATACATGTTGAAAACTTTATTGTCTATATCTGAATCGACTGAATCTGGGATCAAAGAGATGTGTGGTGAATTATCTAGTATGAAGCATGAGGTTACTTCACATTTTACTTCCATTAAGCATCTTGAGCAATAATTTATGCAGATATCTATAGTAGCAAATCCATGCAAAAAGGTACTTTGCCTAGTAACACCACACCCAATCTGAGAAATGATGGTTAATACATGGCGGTTACCATCCAAAATGGTAAGGTGTTTGGTGGATAAAGTAGAGCAGGTTATTGAAGCTGAGGTTCCTAAAGAGAAAGTACCCATAAAGACTTGGGTGATAGTGAATAAAGATGGAGAGGAGCAAGACACAATTGATAGTGATAGGGCGGCAGTTATTGAGGCTCAGAAGAAAGAAACCAGCAAAGCTCCAGTTGAAGTAGAAACAGACTATCAAGAACAGGGGAAGGAGAAGGTGATTCCTAAAGTGTTGGTTACCATTCCTAAGCCACCTCCCCTATTCCCCCATAGGTTGAAGAAAAAAAAGGATGATGGAATATTTCCCAAGTTTATTTCTATATTGAAGTAGCTATCCGTGAATATTCCACTAGTTAAGGCCTTAGAGCAGATGCCAGGTTATACCAAGTTCATGAAAGACTTGGTGACAAAGAAAAGGACAGTCAGTTTTGAGCCAGTAGATAACTTACACCATTGTAGTGTCATTGCCTCATGATCATTGATAGAGAAAAAGAAAGACCCTGGAGCATTCACCATTCCATGCACCATAGGGGTTTATAATTTTGCTAAGGCGTTATGTGACCTTAGTGCAAACATTAATTTAATGTTACTGCTATCTATTGGAAGTTAGGATTAGGAGCCCCCAGACCAACTACTATGCGGCTATTAATGGCAGATTGGATAGTCAAGAAGCCAGTTGGTATTTTATATGGCATGTTGGTCAAGGATGGTGATTTCATCTTTTTAGCCAACTTTGGGATTTTGGACTGTGAAGTAGATTTTGAGGTCCTTATTATCTTGGGGAGACCATTCTTAGCTACTGGAAGAGCAATGGTTGATGTAGAATATGGTGAGCTACGGTTCAGGCTGAATGATGAAGAGGTAGTTTTCAATGTTTGTATATCTATGAAGCAGCCCAGAGATATGAGTATCAATTTAGTGATTGACACTATTAATGATATAGTTGATATGTCTGTGGAAGAAAAAAATACTATTAAAATGTTAGTGGCCATGATTATGAACTTGGATGTTGAAGACATGGATGATTAGGAGGAGACAGTAAATGCACTATATGGTCAAGGTTCATATTCTTGTGCTCCTAAGAAGTTGGATCTAAACTTGAAAAATTGTGAGACTCCTCTAGCCAAGACCTTTATTGAAGAGTCGCCAGTTCTAGAGCTCAAACTTCTCCCAGCACACTTGCAGTATGTGTTTTTGGGACCTCACGATACCTTGCCTGTCATAGTGGCAGCTAGATTACTTGAGTCCCAAGTGGAAGCTCTAGTGTCTATTTTGCAGATGTACAAGAGAGCTATTGGGTGGACCAAGATTGACATTATTGGGATCTCTCTAGGTATTTGCTCATAAAAGATTTAGCTAGAGGAGGATTGTATTCCTAGCATTGAACATCAAAGGAAGCTGAATCCACCACTGAAAGTAGTAAAGAAAGAGATCATTAAGTGGTTGGGCGTCGGTGTGGTTTTTCCTATTACTGACAATAAATGAGCAAGTCCAGTTCAATGTGTGCCAAAGAAGGGAGGGATTACCATTGTCCCTATGTAACAACCCATAATTTCCAACTTTTCGTATTGTGCTTGAAGAACTAATAAAAATGAGTTTATTGGAGTTTAGAACCTTTGGGGATGTTGTTAAATTGATTTGAGGAATTTTTAGGAGTAAGAAATGTGAGAAAAAAAAATTTGGAGCCCGAAAATAGTGTACTACCGCGTTAGCCCCGTGCTATGGAGCACGAGGCCAAGAAAGCTTAATTTTTTGGCACGAACCATTGAGGGTACGCCATTAGGGACGTGTCACGAAGGGCTTCCTCTGCGATGGCTCTGTGTCACAAAGGTAAGCCTCTGCGATAGTCCCGTGGCATAGAGGAGGCATCCGGCGGTCCCCTTTTTGTTTTCTCGCACATTTTAAAAGGTTCTTTTGGTCCTTTTCTTACCCAAAATTGTCCCCCACTATTCAAAGATGATCCTAAGTCCCTAAGAGTGTCCCATTCATCAAAACATATGATACTTTTCTCTCTAAAGTTCCTTGGGATAAGAACACTTAGGGTTTAAGCTTCAAGGGTCAACTTGAAGTAATCCTTGAGTCTCTTTCCATCAAAAGTTACGCAGAACGATCCTACTTCAAAGTATTTCCTAGATATTATGGTCTCCAACCCTTATGTATACGTTTTCACTATTTGGAATATGAACTTAGGATTGCAAGTGTAGCATTTCTTACTTTGACAAAAATTCATGAAATTGTTAGTCCCTTATATTTTACTTGAAAATACTAGTAATTGTATAATGAATGATATTTAAAGAGGGATTTAAAGATTTTACTTGTCCTTCCTATTATCCAAAGGAATTTAAATGATCTACGTATTTGAAAGATATTGATATGTTAATGGTTTTTATAAAGGATCGGATGGAGACAGAAAGATCATTGTTTTATTATATGAATTTTATGAAATGGGCATAGTGAATTGTTAACAAATCTTATGGGTTCTAAATTGATGAAATGAGTGACTTGCAAGTCTTGGTATGATGATACCAATAACGGATTATTACCCTAACAGAAATTCTATTATTGAATGATATTTTTAATGATATTGAAAATGGTAATAGTTTGAGCTCTAAGAGAATTAGATGGTTAATCGATAAGGTATGAGGCTAAATGTCTCAACACGCAAAACCTGTGTTTTCCTAAAATAAGGATGGTTCGATCCTAACTTTGGACGACTTTATGTTTTTCTCTATGAGGATGATCATACTGGCCATATTGTATAGAAATCTTGGCTCATGTGACAAACATGGGTTGGGGCTTAGCCGTTCAAGTGTTGATCAGACTCACATAGCCCGTGGTGTTGAATGAAAGTCGGTGATACCATCTAGTTCAAAAGTAAATGATAGAAGTCTATTGTTTTCTTTTAATGGAATTTGCTATGGATATTTATTGTTATTGTATTGGAAGCATTTAAATGCCAATCTTTCAGATAAAGTATATTGTATCTATTTTCTTTATTCTGTGTACCACTACATTCCATGTACTGACCGTCTTCGAGCAGCTACATCATTGTATGATGTAAGTTCATAGGCGCCTTCTCGAGGTACTACACAACACTAGATTCGAGTAGATAGGTCCACCATTTGGTGAGCCCTCCATCTTTCGGAAGAAACCTTTATGATAGACATTCATAGTATTTCATTTTATGGTATTGTCGGGTCCTTGAACTGGTATAGATGATTTCCTTTCTTTATGGATTAGAGGCTTCATAGATTATATATGGTTGGATTTCGAATATTGGCTTTGGTTCATCTTTATTAAACCAATCTTTCTATTATTGGGTCTGCTTCTGCAACTCTTTATTTATTGAATGTGCTTACGATAAATGCTAAGGGGTTTTCTCAGGCCTTCATTGGTCTGGGTCGCCCATTACATCCAGGGCCTAGTCTCGCATTGTGACAAACTTGGTATCACATCACAGTGCATGGTCCTAGGGTGTCTACAAAGCCGTGTATAGTAGAGTACATTTTATGAGTGTGTAGCATGCCACACTTATAAAAGGGAAGCTACAAGGAATTTAGGAATGTTTCCCTTTCTTCATGTTCTACTTCGTGCTAAAGGGCCTAAATCTAAGAAAATCCTTTTAACTCTTGAATTTCCCACGTTTTAGATTATGCCTCCAAAAACAACTACCAGATAAGGGGCCACGGCTGGAACCTCAGTCCCCACAGGGAAAAATGCTAAAAAGGTTCGCCCTACTCATGGGATACAGACCCATTATGGTGTCTGCACTACTGATCCCATCGCTCCAACTGGGGCCCTACCAGTCACTCATGTAACTGGTCCCACTACTTCCCCTGCTACTGATTCTACTATTTCTCCTACTTGAGTTCCCAGGACCGATTCTACTCAAATCCAGTCTCCGCAGGATGAAGTTACTAATGTTGAATTCAGGCAGGCCATGCAGATGCTTATCCAGATTGTGTTCTCTCAATATCACCGGACAGGTGGTGTTGGTACTAACCCCATATCTTCTGATGCTACTAGAGTGGTCCAATTTATGCTACTGAATCCACCAGTCTTCATAGGGTCCAATATCGAAGAGGATCCTCAGGAATTTATGGAAGAAATGAAGAAGATATTCAGGGTCATGCATGGTAGTGATACCGAGGGAGTGGAGTTGGAAGCCTAACAGCTGAAAGGGGTGGCCTACCAGTGGTATGATGAGTGACAAGAGATAAGGGATGAGAATGATGATCTAACTATTTGGGAAGACTTTTCCGAGGACTTTCTTGATCATTTCTTTCCTCAAGAGCTAAGGGAAGCTAAAGTTGAGGAATTTGTAAACTTGAGGCAAGGGAAGATGAGTGTCAAGGAGTATGCTCTAAAGTTTAATCAGCTGGCCCGTTATGCTCCAGAATTGGTGTATGATATGAGGGCTCGAATGAAGAAGTTCACTAATGGCATCTCCGGTGACTTGGTATTGGCTTGCAAGGCGGCAATGTTGAACAAACACATGGACTTACCCAGGTTAGTGGTTTATATTCAACAGGTTGAGGATGAGAAGGAGAAATAAGTTGAGATGGAGGAGATTCATAATAATAGAAATAGGCCAGCAGACTATGAGCCAACCCAACAACATAGTGGAAAGGGTAATAGACATTGGCCTAGGAAGAAGTCTTCGAGATATGCCTATTCCTCATCTAGTAGACCTGCCCCTAGGCCTTCAGGTGATCAACGATTTCAGTCCAATCATGGCTCCAGAATGTAGGGTACTCAATCTCAGGGCAGTGTGGCTCAGTCAGCCCCATCTCATTCTCCTTGCCCCACTTGTGGTAAAGTTTACCATGGTCAGTGTTTAGTAGGCAAGGGAGTAGCAAGGCTTCAGCTACTACTTCATTAGCCCAGTTGCTAAACGGGTTACTTTTGGTACAGGCAGGGGTCGAAACCGTGTCTATAGGCTATCTACTCACCAGGAATATGAGGCTTTACCTGATGTTATCATAGGTATGTTACATATTTTCTCCCGTGATGGTTATGTATTACTTGATCCTAGCTCCACCTTATCTTATGTGACTCCATATGTGGCTGTAAATTGTGATTTTGCTCCAAAACGTATTCCTGAACCTTTCTTAGTTTCCACCCATGTCGGTGATTCCATTGTTGCTAATAGGGACTATAAAAATTATGTTGTATCTATTTTACTTAGGGATACGGTGGTGGATTGGGTAGAACTTGATATAATAGAGTTTGATGCAATTTTGGGGATGGATTGGCTTCACTCTTGCTATGCTAATATAGACTGTAGGACTAGAATGGTCAAATTCTGTTTCCCTAATAAACTAGTCCTTGAATGAGAACATATTCCCGTAGTGCCTAAGGGAAGGTTTATCTTCTATCTTAGAGATCAAAAGATGATATCCAAAGGGTGTTTGTACCATTTGGTTTGGGTCAGGGATCCTAATGTCGAAAGCCCTCTACTCCACTTCATTCCCATCATTAATGAATTTCCCGAACTATTTCCTGAAGACCTCCCCGGAGTTCCTCCCGATAAAGAGATAGATTTTGGAATAGACCTTCTGCCTGACACCAGACCCATTTCCATTTCACCTTATAGAATGGCTCCCACAGAGTTGAAAGAGTTAAAGGAACAATGAAAAACCTCCTTGATAAAGGTTTTATCTGCCCTAGTGTCTCTCCTTAGGGTGCTCCCGTCCTCTTCATGCGTAAGAAAGATGGGTCTCTTTGTATGTGTATTGATTATAACCAACTGAACAAAGAAATAGTGAAAAACAAGTACCCTCTTCCCAGAATTGTTGACCTTTTTGACCAACTTCAAGGTGCTAAGTGTTTCTCCAAAATAGACCTCTGTTGGAGTTATTATCAGTTGAAAGTTAGGGAGGCTGATATTCCTAAGACTGCTTTCCATACTCGGTATGGCCATTTTGAATTCTTGGTCATGTCCTTTGGTCTAACTAATGCTCCTACACCCTTCATGGATTTTATGAACAGGGTGTTTAAGCAGTTTTTGGATATGTTTGTAATTGTTTTCATTGATGACATCCTAGTCTACTCTCGGAGTAAGAAGGAGCATGCCAATCACTTTTGAATTATACTTCAGAATCTTAAAGAGCGGGAATTATATGTCAAGTTCTCCAAGTGTGAATTTTGGCTAGACTTTGTGGCTTTCCTAGGCCATATTATGTCTAGTGAGAGGATTAAAGTGGATCCTCAAAATATTGAGTCGGTAAAGAAATAGCCCAGGCCCACGACTCTGATGGATATTAGGAGCTTCTTGGTCTTGGCGGGTTATTATAGGAGATGTATGGAAAACGTTTCCTCCATAGTTGCTCCATTGACCAAGCTGACGCAGAAGAAGAATAAGTTTGTATGGTCTAATGTTTGCGAGGGAATCTTTTAGAAATTGAAGGATCAGCTGACTTCTGCCCCGGTCTTAATCTACCTGAGGGTATTGAGGGGTTCGTGGTTTATTGTGATGCATCCCCAGTAGGACTTGGATGTGTACTTATGCAGCATGTGAAGGTTGTGGCATATGCTTCTAGGAAACTTAAGTACGTGAGCAACATGGAATCTAACTGTATAACCCCAGTTAGCAAAGCTGACTTTAAACCCTGCCAAGAAACAAGTCACCATACCCAACTATATAACCCTAGTTGGCAAAGTTGTCCTATACCCCGCTAAGGTAAGGACACCATACATAAAGACGTGGATCCACTCTCATAAGCCTTTAAGGCAAATATCATATCATATCATGACCTACGCTGGCAACGTAGTTTATGGGACTAAGGGTACTCTCACCCCGTCCTCTCGGTGCTAAATACTACTCCCAAAATATGCATACATATAGCTCATAATCATGAAGGCATACTCTCATGCCAAATCTTATTCATAAGGGCACACTCTCATGCCAAATCTTACACATAAAGCATGAAAACACATCGGGTATCATGCAACTTTCATATCATAGTTCATAAGCTTAGCATACCCATAATTCAAAAACATGCTTTTCTTTCTAAATTCATATTTGAAGAATTAGGCATGCAATTTCATAAATACATAAAGACCATGATATCTAATCATGCCAAGTTTCTCTTGAAAAACATATAATTTCATAGTTTCATGCAAAAAAATCAACTTTCATGCTTGGGCTTTTAAAACCAACAAGAGAATCATACTTAAATCATGAGTAATCAAGAGGAAACCATGAATTTAAACATAGAAACTGATTTCATAAATTTTCCCCAATTTAGATCAAAACCCTAATTTCATAATTTCATATTTCAACATAAGAATTGGGGATTTTGAGCACAAGGGTGAAAGGAACCCTTTGTTAAAAACCCACATACCTTGGTGGAAGATTACCCACTTGATTGGAAAAGAATAAGGAGACTTGACTTGGAGCTTGGAGACTTGAGCTTGAGAGTAACTTTCCTTTTTGAGTGAAAAATGATGAACTTAATAGGGACTTAGGGTAATATGGGTGAAAAGCCTTCTAAAAGTAGTCAAAACGACTTCACTTAATACATAATAGTGTGGGAAATGACCAAAATTCCCCTGGACTTAATTTAAGAAAAGATGGAAAAATTATCGAAGTTAGTGACCACGGGTTGGACGACGGACCGTCGTCTAGAAGGACGGACCGTCTAAGGGAACCGTGGTTTGACTAAAAAGTTTGGGGGCTACTGGACCTCAAAGATTACAATTGGAACGACGACCCATTGTCCAGTAGGACGGGCCATCCTTCGACTCATCATTTCTGGCACTTGGAAGATAGGTTTCAGAACTTAGGACGACGAGTACCAGGAAAGCTGAGAAGACGGTCTGTCATCCAGAAGGACGGACTGTCCTTGGACTCATCATTTTTGGGACACTCTGAGGGGTCTTCTCGAGATGGGACGATGGGAGCACAAGACGAGCCCGTGCTTCCAAATGACGGATCGTCGTCTGAGCCATCGTCTCTGGAAACTTGAAATTTTCTGAGATTTTTAACTTTGATAGCTAGATACGTGTACGGGGTGTTACAATATATCCCCCTTGGGATCATTCATCCTCGAATGAAGGATCATCAAGGAAAACTGAGGGAAAACAGCCCAACCAAACATCAAAACATAGAAATCAAGGGGTAATCACAAAACTTGCACTTTTTAACTTGAAAACATGATAAACTAACTTCGTAAAACATAGACGCATGCTAAACTCATGAGAGGAACCGACGGAGTAGAATCGGAGAGACATACTAAGGAGGAAACTAGTACCTCGAGCTGGAACTGAATTGGAAGGAAAGATATGAGGATATTTGGCCATTATGGCCTCTTTCGCTCCCAAGTAGCACCTTCAACAAGCTGATTCCTCCAAAGAACTTTTACCGAAGTGACTTCTTTATTCCGTAACCTCCGAAAACCTCCTCATAAGTGAGATTATCCTTCACAACCACATCTTCCAAAGGAACAATCAAGCTTGGGTAGCCAACACACTTCTTTAACAAGGAAACATGGAAAATTGGGTGAACCGCTTCCAACTCCGCTGGCAACTCCAACTCATAAGCAACACTTCCAACTTTCCTCGAAATTCGATAAGGACCTACAAAATGGGGATTGAGCTTTCCTTTGTTATCAAACCTCATCACACCCTTTATGGGTGACACCTTAAGGAAAACCCAATCATGATTGTCATCCTATAGCCGAGTGTTTTTAATTTGGTTTAGAGTCGAGTGATGAAGCTCATGATTCTGTCATTAGTGAGAAGCAAGTAAACTCTAAAAGAATAAGACGTCTGAGAAGGGATGCCGAAAAAAGGCTTCAATTTAATCTGGAACTTCAAATTCTAACTCCCTTCTCCTCACATCCGCATAAGATTTTTGTCGACTCTGAGCGGTCTTCAACCTTTCCCGAATAAGCTAAAATTTCTCCATTGTCTCGTGCACAGAATCTAGACCAATCAAGGCTGCCTCACCAACCTCAAACCAACCAATAGGAGACGTACACCTCCGGCCATAAAGTGCCTCATATGGAGCCATCTAGATGCTAGAGTGGAAACGTTTATTGTAGGCAAACTCGATAAGAGGTAAGTGATCATCCAAATTTCCTTTGAAGTCAATAACACAAGCCCTCAACATATCCTCCAAAGTCTAAATAGTACGCTTGACCTGGCTATCTGTTTGAGGGTGAAAAGTTGTGCTAATCTTCACCGTAGTACCAAGACCTTTCTTAAATGATCTCCAAAATTGAAATGTAAACTGGGGACCTCTATCCAAAATGATAGACAAGGGGACACCATGCAATCGAACTATCTCCTGAATGTAGAGTCTAGCATAATCATCCGTTGTATCTGTAGTCCTGTTCTCTCTTGCCATTTCCCTCAACTTATCTCCCTCAATCAGGTGAGCATGAGTCATAAGTATATAAATATCCATATCACCCAAAAGCATAGCATACCTACACTCTTTCTTCACCAAATCTGACACACCATAAATGAACTTGCTCATATGATCCATCGGATCAGCCACCATAGAAGGAGCATACCAAGAAAACTGAGTGAAACTCAGCTTTCAAAATATGCTCCGACAATGATAGTTTACTCCAGAGACTGGATGAGTATGTTTGCGTCAGGTGTTTCTGAAGATGTGGTCAAGGAATGTAGAATTACCATGCTAGTTAAGGAGACAAATATCTCTAGGTTGATGACTCATGCCCACCAGATTGAGGAGGAAAAGATCAAGGAGAGGGAAAGAGACAATAAAAGGGCCAGAACAAGTAACTTTAGTTATTCTCAGCAGAGGTCAGATGATGGTAGTCTCTCTCAGTTCTGACAAAAATCTTTAGCTACAACCCCATCCTCTGCTAGTGCCCAAGTGCCTAAGTTCAGACATGATTAATGGAGTAGGGCACTATGCTATAAGTCCCAAGGTAGTGTCACTAGTATACGTACTAATCTGGTGTGCAAGAAATATTTTAGGAATTATTTTTTGGTATGGTAAACTAGAATGTTGACTTTGGTCTAGAGGGACCTTTGGTTCAGGTCCTGAGTCTTTTAGACTTCTTTTAGGCTATTGAGTTCCATTTTGGTAAAATTAAGTTTTGGGCGTGGGGCCCGCTTTTCTTCAAAATGATCTCTATTAGGAGTTTTGTTGATTCCGTTGAGTCTAGATACTATTTTTTGTAGGGTAGCATGTCTGATTTGTGTTCATGGGGTTTCGAACAAAACCTGAGGGTGCGGTCAGAGTTTTTGGTTGTGTGTTGTTGTAGCTGGTGCTACTGATATCTAATATGGCACGTCTGCCAGCCAGGGAGGTGCACATGTGCTACTGTACCTATGGTTGAACACCTAAGGCCTGTTGGTACATCCCAAGACATAGCTATCCTGATATGGAAATGGGAGATGATAAATATGGATTTTATTAGCGGTCTCCCACTTCGCCTAACCAATATGATTCTATTAGGGTCATTATTGATAGGATGACCAAGTCCACTCATTTTCTGCCTGTGAGGATGACATATTCGGGGGAAGATTTTGCGAAGTTATACATTTAGGAGATTTTTAGATTTCATGGTGTACCGATATCCATAATATCCAATAGAGGTACGCAATTCAACTTTCAATTTTAGAGAGCTTTTCAGAAAGGTTTAGGGACACAGGTCAACCTTAGCACCGTTTTTCACCCTCAAATGGATGTACAAGAGGAGTGCACTATTCAAACCTTAAAAGATATGTTGAGAGCATGCGTAATTGACTGCACAGGTAGTTGGGTGGATCACATGCCTTTTATTGAATTCGCCTACAACAATAGCTACCACTCAAGTATACAAATGGCACCATTCGAGGCTTCTTATGGTAGGAGGTGTAGATCTTCTATTGAATGGTATGAGTTTGGAAAAGCTAGGTTATTGGGGCCAGACCTTGTGCACCAAGTGATGGAAAAAGTTAAGACCATTTGAGAGAGGCTAAAGACTGCACAAAGTCATCAAAATTCCTAAGCCGATGTTAGAAGGAGGAAATTAGAATTCGATCTTGGCGATTAGGTGTTCTTAAAAGTCTCTCCTATGAAGGGAGTTATGAGGTTTGAGCGAAAGGGTAAGCTCAGCCTTCGTTTTATTGGCCCTTATCAGATTTTGAGAAAGATCGAAAATGTCGCTTACGAGTTAGATTTACCTGCGAGTTTGGCATCAGTCCATCCCGTGTTTTATGTGTTTATGCACAAAAAGTGTGTGGGTGATTATTCGCTTGTGGTTCCTATAGAGAACATTGGGTGAAAGATTCATTGTCTTATGAAGAAGTTCCCATATAAATATTGGATTGACAAGTGCGAAAGTTAAGTACCAAAGAAATAGCTTCAGTGAAGGTGTTATGGAAGAATCAAAAAGTGGAAGAAGCCATTTGGGAATCGGAAGAGGACATGAAGTCTAGATACCCCTTTTTGTTTGCTTCTCCCGGCGAAGCTAATTAAGGTACTAATTCATAGCTCGTCTCCAACTTCTTTATATATTATTCCTTTATGTTTGTTTTGCTTTCTTATGTCATGCTAGAAGTGACAATAATCATCATTCGTCCTCGAATGATCCCAAGGAGGGGATAATGTAATGACCCATAATTACCAACTTTCTGTATTATGCTTGTAGAACTAAGAAAAATGAGTTTATTGGAGTTTAGAACCTTTGGGGATGTTGTTAAATTGATCCGGGGGATTTTTGGGATTAAGAAACGTGAGAAAAATATTTTTCGGAGCCTGAAAATAGTGTACTACCATGTTTGCCCCGTGCCACAGAGCACAGGGCCAAGAAAGCTCGATTTTTTAGCAGAAACTAGTGAGGGTCCACGTTGGGTCCGTGTCACATAGGGCTTACTCTGCAATGGCTCCGTGTCATAGAGGGAAGACTTCGTGATAGCCCCGTGGCACGGAGGCGACACCCGGCGATCCCCTTTTTATTTTCTCACGCATTTTAAAAGGGTCTTTTGGTACTTTCCTTACCCAAAATCGTCCCCCACTATTCTAAAATGATCTTAAGTACCTAAGAGTGTCCCATTCATCAAAATATATGGTACTTTTCTCTCTAAAGTTCCTTGGGACAAGAACACTTAGGATTCAAGCTTCAACGATCAACTTCAAGTAATCATTGAGTCTCTTTTCGTCTAAAGGTATGCAGAATGATCCTACTTTAAATTATTTCTTAGATATTATAGTCTTCAAACCTTATGTATACGTTTTCAGTATTTGGAATATGAACTTAGGATTGCAAGTGTAGCCTTTCTAACTTTGACGAAAATTCATGAAATTGTTAGTCCCTTATATTTTACTTGAAAATACTAGTAATTGTATAATGAATGGTATTCAAAGAAGGATTTAAGGTTTTACTTGTCCTTCCTATTATCCAAATGACTTTAAATGATCTATGAATTTGAAAGATATTGCTATGTTATCAGTTTTTACTAAAGGATTGGATTGAGATAAGAAGATCATTGTTTTATTATATAAATTCTATGAAATGGGCATAGTGAATTGTTAATAGACCTTATGGGTTCTAAATTGATGAAATGAGTGACTTTCAAGTCTTGGTATGACGATACCAATAACGGTTATGCCCCTGATGGAAATTGTATTATTGAATGATGTTTTTAATGATATTGAAAATGGTAATAATTTGGGCTCTATGATAATTAGATGGTTAACCGAGAAGGTGTGAGGATAAACGTCTCAACACCCAAAATCTGTGTTTTACCGACACAAGGATGGTTCGATCCTAACTTTGAATGACCTTATCTTTTCCTCTAGGAGAATAATTATGCTGGCCATATTGTATAGAAATCTCAGCTCATGCGGCAAATATGGGTTGGGGCTTAGCCGATCGAGCATTGATTGGACTCACATAGCCTGTGGTGTTGAATAGAAGTCGGTGATACCATCTAGTTCAAAAGTAAATGATAGAAGTCTATTGTTTTCTCTTAATGAAATTTGCTATGGATATTTATTATTATTGTATTGAAAGTATTTAAATGTCAATATTTCAGATAAAGTATATTGTATCTATTTTCTTTGTTCTGTGTACCATTACATTCCATGTAATAACCATCTTCGGGCAGCTACATCATTGTATGATGTAGGTTCAGAGGCACCTTCTTGTGGTACTACACAACTAGATTCGAGAAGACAAGTTTAATTTTTGGTGAGCCCTCCATCTATCGGAAGGCACCTTTATGATAGACATTCATAGTATTTTGTTTTATGGTATTGCCGGAGCCGGTATAGATAATCTTCCTTTCTTTATGGATTAGAGGATTCGTAGATTATGTATGGTTTTATTTCGAATATTAGCTTTGGTTCATCTTTATTAAACCAATCTTTCTATTATTAGGTCTACTTTCGCAACTCTTTATTTATTGAATGTGCTTACGATGAATGCTAAGGGGTCTTCTCAGGCCTTCATTGGTCTGAGTCACCCGTTACATCCGGGGCCTAGTCTCTGGTCGTGAAAGCCTAATAGCAAGAATGAGTTGATCCCCATACATACAGTCACAGGATGGAGAGTGTGCATGGATTACAAAAAGCTGACCTTCAGGATAAAAAAGAACCACTTTTCTATGCAGTTCATGCACCACATGCTTGATAAACTTGCAGGTAGAGGGTGCTGTTTTTTTTTATGGGTATTCAGGTTGCAATAAAATTTCAATTGCTCCATAATATCAATAAAACTCCACCTTCACTTGTCCTTATGGTACTTTTACATTCAAGAGGATAAAGTTTGGTTTGTGTAATGCGCCTACCACTTTCCAGAGGTGCATGATGTCCATCTTTTCTGACATGGTGGAGGATATAATCAAAATCTTTATGGATGACTTCTCTATTGTTGGTGACTCCTTCGAAGCTTGCCTTGATCACTTTGCAAAGGTGCTGAAATAGTGCGAAGAGACCAACCTTGTGCTGAACTAAGAGAAGTGCCACTTCATGGTGAAAGAAGGTATAGTGTTGGGACATAAGATATCCAAAAAAGGAATAAATGTGGACAAAGCAAAGATCGAAGTCATTGCCAAGTTGGATCCTCTGATTTTGGTGAAGGGTGTTCATAGTTTTCTTGGGCATACTGAGTTCTACCGACAGTTTATTAAAGATTTTTTAAAGATTGAAAATCCCTTGTGTAAGATACTTGAGAAGGACACGAAGTTCGTGTTTGATGATGCATGTTTGAAGGAATTTGAATGCCTGAAGGAAAAGCTCATCTCAGTACCCATAATTGTTGTACCAGACTGGTCTCAGCCTTTTAAGGTGATGTGTGATGCTAGTGGTTTGACCTTACGTATTGTTTCGGGGAAGCAAAGAGAGAAGATTTTTCACCCCATTTATTATGCTAGAAAATCATTGAATGTGTCCTAGAGGAACTATATTGTTACTGAGCAAGAGATTTTAGATGTGGTTTATTCATTTGAGAAGTTCAGAGCTTACTTGATAGGTACCAAGATTGTTGTCCATATTGACCATGCAGCGATCCGATATCTTATAGAAAAGAAAGATGCAAAGCCTAGGTTGATCAGATGGGTCCTTCTATTGCAAGAGTTTGATTTTGAAGTAAAGGACCGAAAAGAGATATAAAATCAGGTTGCGGATCATTTGTCACGTTTGGAGCAAGAAGGGAGACAAGTGTGAACTTGAGATTAATGAAGCGTTTCCTGATGAATATGTGTTAGCAGCTTCAAAGGATCTTATTCCATGCTTTGCTGATTTTGCAAACTATCTAGCTAATGACATGATGCCTGAAGACCTGAACTTTCACCAGAAAAGGAATTTCCTCTATGATGTGAAGAATTTCTATTGGGATGAGCCATATTTGTTCCAATTTTATGCTGACAATGTGATTAGAAGGTGTGTGGCTGAGTCTAAGATGATGTATATTCTGGAGGCATGTCATTCCTTTCCTTATGAAGGACATCATGGCACCATCAGAACTACGCAAAAAGTCATTGAGAGTGGATATTATTGGCTTACCATCCACCAAGACTCCGATGATTATGTCAAATCTTGTGATCAATGCCAATGCCAAGAGAACATATCTAGAAAGCATGAGCTTTTGATGACCCCGATCTTTGAGATAGAGCTATTTGATGAATGTGGTATTGACTTCATGGGCCATTTTGTTAGTTCACATGGGCAGAAGTATATTTTGGTTGTTTTGGACTATGTGACTAAGTGGGTGGAAGTTACTTCAATGACCAACAATAGGAAAAAGTGTCAATGCATTCTTGAAAAAGAATATATTCTCCAAATTTGGCACTCTGCGAACTATTATTAGTGATGGGGGTTCTCACTTTTGTAATCGATTGTTCAACTCATTAATGTTGGCCAAGTATGGGGTCAAGCACATGATTGCTACGCCTTACCACCCTCAGACGAGTGGGCAAGTTGAGGTTTCAAATCAAGAGATCAAGACCATTTTGGCGAAGACTGTGAATGCCAATCGGACTGACTGGTCTAGGAGGCTAGTGATACATTATGGGCTTACCAGACAGCTTTCGAAACACCAAATATGGATGTCTCCCTATCAGTTGGTGTTTGGTAAGCTTTTCATCTTTCGATTGAATTGGAGCACAAGGCATTTTGGGCGCTAAAGAAGTTGAATCTAAATTGGAGTGAAGCCTCTAACTTGAGGCTGGAGCAGCTAAAAAAGATGGATGAGTTCAGGATCCGTGCCTATGAGAGTGCACCACTATTCAAGGAGTGGATGAAGCTATACCATGATAAGAAGATTCTGAAAAAAGAGATCAGCCTCGGGGATCTAATATTTCTTTTCAGTTCTAGACTTTACTTGTTTCCTGGCAAGTTGAAGTCAAGATGGGATTGGCCATTTAAGGTGGTCCAAGTATTCACATATGGTTCCATCAAACTTGAAAGACCAGATGGCGAAACTTTTTAGGTGAATGGACACCTCGTAAAGCTATACTTGGGCAATCCATAGGAGGCAAAAGTGTACCATCTTGTGTACCTTGATGAAATCTGAGTAATCAAGGTACCTGCATCGCGCCGCAATATTAAATCAGGCACTTCTTAGGAGGCAACCCAAGGGGTAACTTGATGAAGTCTTAGTAGTCAAGTAACATGCATCATGCCACGACATTAAATAAAGTACTGCTTGAGAGGCAACCCAAAGTGTTATACTTTCTTTTCTTTTGATTTTTTGGACATGACTGATATGTGCTGAAGTGTGCAGGGACACCAAAATAAAAAATGGAAGCAAAGTGTTGCAGGTGGAAGAAGAGGCTTGTTCTATAGGTGGGATAACGGTTCGTAAATGACCTTGACAACCCGCGGATTCAACCATAGAAACTTTGAAAAGAAAGATTGTCCGAGAACCACAGTTTGGTTCACGGATTGTGAAGTTGTTCAACGGTCCGTAGTCTAACCTGTCATTTTCAGTATCGAGATGTTAGTCCTCTGAAGATATTCCAGGAGTGCAGGACGGTCCATACTTCCAAACGCAGACCGTAAAGTCTCCTGTGGATTTCTGGAAACTAAAACATGAAAAACTCAAATCCATGAGTGGACCGACTCCCCATTGTTTTAGTCGATGGACTGTAATTTTCACTCGTGGATTCCAGGTATGATACTCAACTGGGTCGAGGGTTTTATTTGCAAATTTTTTTTAATTACCCAAGCCCAACCCGGTTCTCCTTACCTCTTCACCCGATAACCCTAGTGGTTACACCCGCTAATCTTAAAAAGGAAAAAAATCAAATCAAATCACTTTTCAATCAAATAAATCCCTCCATCACTCCTAAAACTTGAAGAAAAATTCCTCACACCATTGATCATCTCCCTCGTTGACATCTCACGCACTCGGTTTCACAATATCATCACAGTGCACACACGCTTCTCATTCCACCCTCAAGAAGTTCTTCTGAAAGAGTAAGTTCTACACACTCGTAAAGTTGTTTCAAGTTATTTTTCGAGGTACATTGTCTATGGGTTCATGATCATATGTGTGCTGAATTTTTAATTAAAGAACCCTAGATTTTGAACTGTGCATATGTGAGTGGTGTGAACAGTGTTGAGTTTATTGTGAATCATGTGGTTAATAGTTGATACTATAAAGAATAGTGTGAGGGAGTGATGTATGGTTAAGTCTAGTGAGTTGGAGGGCACTACGACCATAATTCTGACTCGAAAACGAGGCCGAAGGTTGTTTTACCCACCAACTCCCAACAAATTGTTAAAGATCACTTAGGTGAAGTTTGAGTAATCCTTGGTTTAATTGTGGTGCAGGAGAATTGTAAATTTGCAATTCTGAGGATCGTAAGTTGTGATTAAATGATAATAGTGTGACTAAACTTAGTCGTTTCACTCCGTTTTGAAACTTACAACCCATGAAAAAACTTTTACGGGTAGTAATCTTAAGACGGGATGAAAAGACTAAGTTTCGAAACACAACTTTATAGCTTTCTTGTTGTTAAGATTCCATGGTTAAGTCGATGGACCGTGATATTGGTTCACGGACTATCAACCGAACCGTGAAATTTTTGGTAAAGTGTCAACTCTATGGTTCAACTTTACGAGTCACAAGACGGTTCATAGTTCTGAACTACGACCCGTCAAGTAACCCATAGAAACCTGGGAGGACTTAATTGTTTGGCCTAAACTGAATCCACAAATAGGTTACACGCCTGCATAGCATATCATTCGGATCGGAGTTGTACGCCTGCATTATATTATTACATATATATTATAGGGAGTTCACCTGCTTAAGCAGGCACGAGGTCAACGTGCCTACTTCAGCATGTAGGGGCCTTTTGTCATTTTCCGTAAATTTTTTCGTTTTAATTTATTTATCTTATCTTTTTAATTTATTATATGTTTATAAAATACGTAAAAAAATAAATTACAATAATGAACAATTTAAAATATTTGAAAGATATAAAAAAAGTTCGCTGACCCTGAAAATTCTATCAGTGCCACATAAATTAGGACAACAGAAGTAACATATGTTATTTGAATATGACGTGAAAAATACCGTAAATCACAATAATTAACATTTTAAAATATTCAAAAACATATAAAAAATTTAGTTGACTCTCCAAATTCTATCTATGTCACATAAATTTGAGTAGAGAGAGTAACATATATTATTTAAAAATTACATATAAAGTACTATAAATTACAATAATTAACAACTTAAAATATTTAAAAGCACATAAAAATTTGGTTGACTCTTGAAATCTTATAAATGTCGCATCAATTGGGACAGAAGGAAAAGTATTATAAGTCACAATAATTAATAACTTCAAATATTTATTAGCCAACTCTCGAAATTGTATCAATGCCACATAAATTTGGACAAAAGAAGTAACATATATTATTTGAAAATTACGTAAAAGAGTATTATAAATCACAATAATTAACAACTTAAAATATGTAAAAACCATATAAAAAATTGATTGATTATCTAAATTCTATTTGTGTCACATAAATTGAGACAAAAAAGTAATATATATTCGATCCTTGCTAGCACAGGCTCCTTTGTGTCTAATATATATTCTCTTATTATATAAGAGGGAGTAGGGAGTAAGCAAGCTCCTCCCCGTCAACATATCTGCTTGTTGGCGGGGGTATTTACGTCATTTTGCTTGACCTATTTGTTTTCATTTGTTACAAGATACGAATTCCTATAGCTAACTCTTTAAAATTATACATTTATTTGACTGTTTTGTCCCTTATCGGCAAACATCCTCTAAAATATCTTAGTTTGTTCTTATTTTTTCATTTAATAATTGCCCCTCCTTTTTCATATTTTTACAATATATGTTCTTCTGTACTTTGATAAATTCAAGGATGTTTGTGTCTTTATTCACTGCCCAAAAGAGCATTGCAACTTATTATGTCATTGAAATTCAGAAAATGGTCTGATCTAAAATTAGGACACATGTGCTTTCAGTGTCTTTTTACACGTCTTCTCATCTTTTAAAATTTAAGAAATCATTTGATTTGTTTTATAATTTTGTGATTATAATTTTTAAATTAATTTAATTTATTAGGATGGAGGATGTGATAAAGATAAATATTCAAAATTAAATTTGAGATAAAATTTATATGTATTAAACTTATACCTTTAATTAAATAAAATATAAATTCTATTTTAAATTTAACTTTAAAATAAAAGAAGATGAAATATCCAAAATTAAATTATACGGAGAAGGGTCAAATATACCCCTGTACTATTAAAAATTGTTTAAATATACCACTCGTTATACTTTGGGTTCAAATATACCCTTTTCGTTATAGTTTAGTTCTAAATATATCCCCGTACTATTAAAAATAGTTTAAATATACCCCTAGTTATACTTTCAGTCCAAATATACTCCTCTCCATATACTTTGGATCCAAATGTACCCCTCCTATTAAACTTTTATGTTGATTTACTCTTATTTTTGACAATCACTCATTTAAACCATCTCAATTCCTTTCACTTTAAATTCTTTTCCTTTCTTGTAGTCTTTTATTTTCTTTTCTTCTCTTTTTCAATGATCCGCTTTTGATGAGTTCAAGCTTTTTAAAGTCTTTACTCCACCTATTTCTGAATACTTTTTTGTTTACATTAATGATTCATTTATCAGATATAGAACTGCATTTATATGTGGTAATCTTGCTTAGCTGATTCTTTCAAAAATAAGTTTTAACATCTGATATTAGACTAAAATATGGCAGAAACAAAATGATTTTTCTTATATATCAAAACTTTAAAAATTCAGTTTATTCGCCGTGAGGCCAAGGAAAGGATAGATAACAGGGGTATAAATTATGAATATGCGTATTATTTTTGTATGAATCGAGGGAGTGGGTCGGACATGGATTAAATAGGCGAGTTTGTAAAGTGAATCGCGCAAATATTTATATTTGTTGATAAGTTATTTTTATTTTGAAGCTCATCACATGTCCGTTTGTAAAAGAAATAAAATAAGAGTAAATCGCTTTTATAGTAAAAATTGGAGGGGGAGGCGAGGAAGGGGATGGAAGAGTTAAATCATCATAAAAGTATAATGAGGGGTATATTTGAACTGAAAATATAATGGGAGGGGTATATTTGGATCCAAAATATATCTGGAGGGGTATATTTGGACTGAAAGTATACGAAGGGAATATTTAAACTATTTCTAATAGTATAAGGGTATATTTGGATTCAAAGTATAACGAAGGGTATATTTAAACCATTTCTAATTATACAGGGGTATATTTGACCCTTCTCCGTAAATTATATATTCTCTCCGTTCCAATTTATGTGAGGTAATTTGACTCTACATGGAGTTTAAGAAAGAAAAACTGAATTTTAAAACTTGTGATCTAAAATAAGTCATAGATATTTGTGTGGCTATAAATCATTTCATTATAGGTAAAATAGATATTTTAAAGCTAAAATATTACTAAAGATAGAAATATGTTATTCTTTTTGGGACTGAATAAAAAAAAAAGTGAATCACATCAATTATAACAGAAGAATTTTTTATAATATTATTGGGCCTGTGCTAGTCATCCCTAACTAGTAACTGTATATAAGAGGGAATCATGAAGTTTTGTAGTCCTCACAATATTTTTTGATGCAATAAGGTTTTGACATGTGTCTGTTGTTCTTTTCACTAATGGCATTTAGTCATTTAGTGTCTTCTTTCTAGTGGGTCCCACATTAATTCTACTTTGCTGACAATTTGTTTTTCATATATTTATTTCAATTGCCTGATATATTTTTATAAAAAGCTTAATATATTGACAGTTTCTTAAACTTATCAATACATTTTGTTTATATATTTCAATAATGATTTATTCTAATTAAGCACCAAAACACATGTTAAAGTATTTTTATTAGACACTCTCAATTTAAATTTTAGAAAAAAAATCCGCTTGTTTTCAATATTATATGGATAAATTAACTACTTAAAATACGTCACCTTCTTTAATAATATACATTATTCTCAATAGATCATATATTTTATGCATGTTTCAATTGAGGGTGATGTGTATAATTGAAGAAAATGACATATTTTATGTTTTTAGTTTAACTACCTAATAGACATTTAAAAATATGCACAGAAGTTCTTTCAAAATCTTAATCGAAAGCGTCAAATGAAACACCTTATTATGAATTCAAGTGCTCAATTGGAACAAATCATAATTTAAATGTCTAAATAAAACTTCATGATAAATTTAAGAGATTATCGATATATTAAATTTTTTACAAATAAGATCATCTTTACCAGAGGCGAATCCAAAATTTTAAGCTTGTAAGTTTTCAATAAAATAGATTAATATATAATAATAATCAAATTAAAAGATGATCGAGCATCGAAACTCTATATATATGTAAAAGGTGACGAACCACTTAAACACAACATATTAAATTAAACATTACCATTAAAACTGTACTCGATAACTTATCATATTTTAAAAACGATCAATGATCCCATCATTCGATACATTTTCAAATATTTCATTCTCTACATAACAAATTAAACGATCATTCAAAAATTTATCACCGATTCTACTACGCAAGTCATTTAGAAAAAAATTATTTTACCGTAGAAAAGGAGGGAAGAAAACGTTAAAGTACCTAGAAAGTATATTAACTTTGTCTTCTACGAGTTACAATAATCGTAAAGCATAAGAGCTAGTCTTCTATTTCAAGTGCAACACTTTAGAACCCTAAAGTCTTTTAATTTTACACTTTTTTTATTTCAATGTTGATTTAAAAAATTGGATTTGGATAAAAGAAATATTCTGTTTGCTGGCCTGTTTTTGTTGACTCTATTATTATTATTATTATTTAATTATTTAAAAAGAACCAGCCGCTAAAACCTGCAATAGCTTGTATTTTTTTATTTTTTTTTAAAAAGGTTCCATAAAGTGTTGAAAAGGTGGAAGGTTTTGAACCCGCATCACTAAGGACGCAGACCTCCAGCGGTGGTCCTTGTGAATCACTGAGCCAACAACTGACATTGCTTATGGATTCTTATCTTAATATTCTTATATATTTATCAAAATTTTTAATATAATTACAAGGTCTACGAAAAAATTTGTGGATTTCCGGGAACCTCACCCGAAAGGATAAATCCGCCCCTCATCTTTACATGCCTTTCTATAAGGCATTAAGGGGTCGTTTGGTACAATGTATTAGGTCAAATAATACATGTATTAAGGGTGGTATTATTTAATACATTGTTTGGTAGGAATTTTGTGGCTATGTGTATAATTAATACATTTATTAGTTATACACCCTATTTGGTATTATAGGGTGTATAACTAATACCTTCCATTTGGTGGTATTAGTAATACTTGAGTTTTAATACCATGGGATAAAATATGTAAAGACAAAAATATTCTCAAGTTCCCTTTAAACATTTTATATTATTTTTTTATGTTTTTATTTATTTTCTTGATTTTCATGTTTTATATTTATACTAGTATCGTACCCGCATGATGCTCAAAAAATATTTTTTAAAACATTATCTTTTAAAAAAAATTATATTTGAGGGAACTCAATAAAATTTCAATTATAATCATGCCACAAATTTTTTTCTTAGGTCTAAAATAATTGTCGGCAATAAAATTTTCTATTTCTAAAAATGTCTTCTTAATACATAATAAGAAGACATGTATTTGATCCTTTTACTAACATGTAGCTAAGTTCCATTCGAATAAGTCTAAAATAATTACAAGTTATAATGACTCCAATTTTAATTTTTTTCATATATATACATTCACGCTCATTTGTTTAGCCCACTTAATCATAATTTATTATTAAAATTGTCAAACTTTAGAAAAGAAACTTAACCGTTCAACCTCCTGTAATCACCATAGAATGTATAAGATTAGAAAACTATCACTATAAAAAATAATCTTAAAAAATTAACCACAACTCAAAAAAGATTAATTTTCATTTGAAAACGTCAATACAAATCGGGAGCTCAATAATAAAAAATTACGAATAACTTATTTCTAATTTATCAATCTGAAAATTTCCTCCAGATAATTTAAGTGAGAATATAAAAAAAAATCTCATTTTTAAGAATGAGTTATAAAGCTTTGTAAAGAATGTACACAAAGCTATAAAATATGAAGGGTATGTTAGAGCACATAATTCATATACACAACGGAAGCATGAGTACGGATCACAAACTTACATAATAATCAGACAACATTAAATTAAAACAATATTAGAGATTACTTACTTGTTGAAGCTTTCACTGATTTCGTTCAACACCACGGAATCCAGAATTGTAGTCCGATCTACTGCCTTCTACTAATTCCTGAGTAATTTTTCAACCAACACTTGTGTGGGCAAGTGATTTCGTTTTGTCTGAAAAGTGATAATACTTTTGAAGAACAGTCTGTTCTTTTTATACATTAAGGCAAAAACATTTTCTGCTTTGATTTCATCATTAAGACAAAACGGTTCTGCTTTGATTTCATCATTAAGGCAAAATATTTTTCCATAATTATGTAAAAAATAATTTATCCATAAATAGGCAAAACGTTTTTATCCATAAATATGCATACGTTTTTCATTTTAATACTCCTTAAAGTTTTCGTTTTAAAGATTACTCTATTAAAACAAACAATTAGAAGACTAGTAAAATAATTTACTTCTTCCGGAGTATTCATTTTCTTTCCAAAATTGATTAATTAATCAAGCATAATAGGGACCGTAAATTTATTAACTGAGGCTTTCAATTATGATATTAATCCGCAAATGAATGAATTATCATATCATAATAAACTACAAATTATTGCACTAAAAATTTATAATTGCATTCCTCGATTTAATTTTTAAATCTGCCATTACATCTTATTTAACTCCCCGTGTTAGAATTACCGACACCAATCAATTAAATTAAATTTCTGAAAAATTCAATTCATTGATTAATTTAATCCTTTATCTTTATACTTAAATTATCTCACATGACGGATATAAAATCCATCTGCAGGGTTTTCACGTGAAAACTTTTAAGCAACCATAAAGGGGTGCCTTCTATCTCAAGTCCGAGACATGGTTCTATCAACTAATTATTATTTCACTGGTGTGATTTGTTATCATCCAACCTATTAGGAATATGTTGACTCATAATAGAGTCTCACCTTTTAATAGATTAAAATAATAAATCAAACTACATAGATCATAATAATCATATCAAGATTAAGAGTATAAGTACATGTAATGGACTAGAGATGTTGTTTACTAATACTCAGAATACAAATGAACATCTCTACTTGGCCCGTTCAATACATACGAAATGTACTAGCACAAGAAGTCAGAATATTACCACTCCCATAATTAAGATCAAATTATATTTAATCTTGTGCTACAATTATCAAGATATTTGTCCTACTTTATCTCTGATTGTGAACGATAATTTATAGCTTATAAGAACCGATAATTTTAATCTTTCGTGTATGAGTTGAATAACTCCATACACAAAATCGTCTACTGTATAAGTAATGGACACGCATGTTGACACAATGATCTATCTAAATAAAGACTTTATTAAATTTCGTAAATAAAATAAACAGTCTTTACATGGATTGAAAACATAATACTATAACAAAAATTACATGGTTAATAGTATATTCTATCAATATCCACTTAGACTTATAACCATGCATTCACAACTCTAACACTCATTTCTTCCACATGCTTATCAAAAACCTTCTGAGTTAAGCCCTTTGTAAATGGGTCCACCAAATTGTTCTTCGACTCAATCTTCAAAACTCTCACATCACCTCTTTGAGTTATATCCCAAATCAAATGATACTTTCTCTCAATATGCTTACTTCTTTTATGGCTTCATGGTTCTTTCGAGTTTGCAACCGCACCACTATTATCACAATAAAGTGTAAGTGGTGCTTGATGGAATCAGCAACACATGATTGCTTGATACTCCTCCATACTATGGCTGCACCTCCTAAAGTAAAAACATATCCCGAGGTAGATTTTCTAGAATCTTTATCTGACTGGAAGTCTGAATCTGTATACCCAATAGGTACAAGATCGTCAGAGTGAAAAACAAGCATGTAATCCCAAGTCCTTTTCAGGTACTTGATTATATGCTTAACCGCAGTCCAATGTTCTTGCCCAAGATTAGACTAAAATCTACTAACCATGCCAACAGCAAAGCAAATATCAGGTCTGGTGCAAAAATATAGCATACATGAGACTCCCTACCACAGAAGCATAAGGGACCGCATTCATTCTTTCTATCTCATCGGCCGTTCTAGGCGACTGATCCTTTGATAGAGAAATTCCATGCCTAAAAGGAAGGAATCCCTTTTTGGAATTTTTCATGCTTAATCTTGCAAGAATAGTGTCGATAAAAGTGCATGAGATAAACCTAATATCCTTTGTGTTCGATCTTGCATAAGTTTGATCTCGAGGATATAAGCCGTTTCTCCCAAGTCTTTCATATCAAAACATGAGGACAACCACTCCTTAACAGAATTCAATATGTTCACATTACTTCCTATAAGTAAGGTGTCATCTACGTACAGAACCAAAAATGCTACTCTGTCTCCATCCCATATTTTGTATATGCATGACTCATTTTCACATTGATCAAAACCAAAAGCCTTAATCAAATTATCAAAACAAGTATTCCATGCCATAGATGCCTGTTTTAATCCATAAATGAATTTCTTATATCAGGTTACATGATAACTCATGCCACTTTTAGTTCAAGACGCTTGATTCTACGCATGATTTTCAAGGAATTCCAAACTATCCCAGTTTCAGAGTACGGAGAGACCGGAAAGCTAGGGAGTAAAAGGATTAGGGGAAGTTAGGAATGCAGCCGAGTTTTCAATACAGATCCCGCCTACATATCCTAGGACTTAGGAATCAGGCTGCTTGTAGTTCGACTCAATCAGTGGAAAAGGTAATCTTTATGTTAAGACAACCTTTGGCTCGGGATGAGTGACAAATGGATTGAGCTATAGAAAAGAGGCTTGTAACCTCTCAACTATGAATGTGGAGCTCTTCACACCCATAAGTAAGATTTTACCTGGACATAATTTCTAAAGCTCGAGGTATATCATCATCGATTTGAAGAGAAGGAATATTACTTCCAGCATGAGTTTAGAAAATACCCTGGATGCGAAACTAAGACCCCAAGAAAAGAAATACCCACATGCCTTCTGATAGGGGTGTGGTTTGATGGTGGTGAAAATTCGTTCCTCCACTCTCGTCCAAAGAGTTTGGTATCCCACTTTAGACTATGTCCCAGTTCGCTGTTAAGAAAAAGTTCCACGTTGTGATGTATCCTTTTTGGTGTAGTATGCACCTGTGGTTTTGCTTTGAGAATTTCATCCCTCTCGGATGCTCTCGAAAATATCTCAAAACAAATTGTTAGTAGTAACATGATTCCACTTGGAGAGGTAGTTTCTTGGTCGTACCTTATCCTTAGGTTATGTCTGAATCTTAGGTCGTGACATATTTTTGATGTGCTTTCTACCTGTTGCTCTGATTCGAGATTTTTATCCTCTCTAATGTTCTCGGTAATATTTGAAACAAAATAAGATGGTTAGTAGTAAAGCAATTCAATAGAGAGAGATAGCTTTGTACCTCGTTTTCCCATTCGTCGCTTTTGAAGCAGATGACGTCTTTTCCTGTCTCTGTCTTAGGAAATAGCAATTTCTATGATGAGAATATGATAGCCTTCATAGATATCAGATAGGATTGTCTTTGTGGCAGTTTTTGAGTATGACGACCTTTGTGGTCGATTGATGTGACGGTCCTTACAATCGTGTGCGGCGTTCTCTTGAACGTGATAGCCTTTGTGGCCATTGACAGTAGTCTTTTGCATATGATTTTGGGGTGAATCTTGCGCATCATCTGTATCGATACGACTAACAGATATTCCCTGCATTGTCAAGCTTTGGGTAATCTAGCACATCATCCGACTTTGGATAGAGGCGGCTTACAGATGCCTTTAATTTGCCAGCTTTCGAGTAATCTTGCACATCATCCGACCTTAGATAGAGGCGGCTTACAGATGTCCTTTGAATTGCAAGTTTTCGGGTAATCCTGCACTTTTTATCCGATCTTGGATGTAATGCGACTTACAGATTTCCCTTGAATTGCTAGCCTTTGGGTAGTCCTACACAATATCAACATGGATATGTTGCGGTACTTTATCCAATTACGGATATTGTTGCGACTTACGCATTACCCTTGAACTTTCAATCTTCAGGTGATCTTGCACACTATGAAGTTTTACATATCGCTGCGTCATATAGATAACTCTTAGACTGTCAAGCTTTGGGAAATCTTGCACACTATTCGATTTCAGATATCGCTGTGACTTATAGACGACCTTTGGCCTTCTAATTTGGGGAGTTCAGTTCATCGTCCAATTAGGATGGCATGTTATAGACATCCCTCGGACTATATGCTTTCAACCTCGGTGGCAAGCGATATTTGATTATCAGATGGTGACAAGGTTTTTGCCACTCGATCGAATATAATTGCCTCCTCCGACAATTGAGGCACTTAAATAAGAGTGCATAAATATCCTCAACGTCAGACTCCTCCGTCTTACGTAATATCGGATATAAATATGCTAAATGCCAGATTTGACATAATAAAGGAGCAAATATACCCTCAACGTCAGACTCCTCTATCTTACGTGATATCAGATATGAATATGTTGAATGCCAGATTAGACATAATAAAGGAAAAAAATATACCCTCAACTTCAGACTCCTTTGTCTTACGCGATATCGGATATAAATATGTTGATTGCCAGACTTGGCATAATAAAGAAGCAAATATACCCTCAACGTCAGACTCCTCCATCTTACGCGATATCGGATATAAATACATTGAATGCTAGATTTGGCATAATAATAATATCCTCAACGTCAGACGCTGTTGTCTTACGCGATATCTGATATAAATATGTTGAGTGCCAGATTTGGCATAATAATAATATCCTCAACACCAGACTCCTCCGTCTTATGCGATATCGGATATAAATATGCTGAGTGCCAGACTTGGCATAATAATAATAATATCCTAAACATCAGACTCTGTTGTTTTACGCGATATTGAATATAAATATGCTGAGTGCCAGATTTGGCATAATAATAATAATATCCTCAATGTCAGACTCTATTGTCTTACGCGATATCGGATATAAATATGCTGAGTGCTAGACTTGGCATAATGATTGATGATAATGATAATGATGATAATAATATCATCAACGTTAGACTCGACCATCTCACGCAATCTTGGATATAAGCATACTGAGGGTCGATTCTGCAAAGCAAGTGCGACTTAGGGACGCCCATGGATGTCATCCTCTTTGAAACTGGCTGGTAGAGAGACATAATACTTACAGCGAATGTATCTGCGATATTGAATGATAATGTGGATGATCATGCCATGGTCCTCGTGACATGGTCCTCGCGACATGCAAATACAATGGCCCTCGTGGCATGGTCCTCGCAACATGCAAATATGATGGCCCTCGTGGCATGGTCCTCGCGACATGCAAATATGATGGCCCTCGTGGAATGGTCCTCACGACATGCAAATATGATGGCCCTCGTGGCATGGTCCTCGTGATATGCAAATGTGATGGCCCTCGTGGCATAGTCCTCGCGATATGCAAATGCAATGACCCTCGTGGAATGGTCCTCGTGACATGCAAATATGATGGCCCTTGTGGCTGGTCCTCGCGACATTCAAATATTATGGCCCTCATGGCATGATCCTCGCGATATGCAAATATGATGGCCCTCATGGCATGGTCCTCGCGACATGCAAATGTGATGGCCCTCGTGGCATGGTCCTCGTGACATGCAAATGTGATGGCCCTCATGGCATGGTCCTCTTGAAATGCAAATATGATGGTCCTCTCGACATGCAGATGTGATATGAGGTAGATGATCATGCAATGGCATACGTAACAGTTGCAGAAAACATTATCTTTGATTTTTTGTGTTGTCTTGTTGGCTCTTTTGTGTGTACCTGTGCTCAAGGCAAACGATTAGTAGACACAACGTCGCTTTTACTAGCGACCATAGTCAAACTTGAAAAACTCAAAAGACAACATCTATGAAGCTAATCAAAACAACTTTGTTTCAAATGGGAAAGAAATGGTTGTGCCCATTTCTGGAGATAGCCCTAAATACCATTTTTGAACATCGTCTGTTCGTGGTGACTTTTGACTTGCTGGGGACTGGCGGAGAACATCGTTGATCTCTCATTTGGTGTCCTAATTTGAAGCTGTCCAAATGTCTTGATTCGCTTGGGGACTCGAGGATGTTGTCGATTTCTCTTTACTTAGTAGCTTTTGCAAACTACAAGGAGATTTGCCCGTTCTATGGGCTTTTGCCTCTTTGGCTTCTTCCCACCGTTTTGGCTTTTATCACCAAGTTTGGGGCGTATGGTCTCGTTGTGTTTCTTTGAATGCGTTGGATAATGAGGGACTGCTTTCTAACATACTTTTGGGGATAACCTACATCCACAGAAAAATTGTTAGTTTTTTATCGAAATTGGTCTGTGTTGACCTCCTTCGATCTTCTGCTCCTCATTTTGTCTTCTCTGGATGCTTTCCAATCTCGGGTACTGGTCGCCCTCAACTTTCCTCGGGCCATGATAGACATAAGGAGTAAAACGATTACAATAAAAAAATGCGATTACAAGGAAAGAAAGAAAGAAAGACTATCCTTAGATATAATATTTCTTCACGGCATCGGAGTTGATAGGCTTGGACCATACTTGGACATCCATATTGGACAAAATCAAAGCCCCTCCTGATAACACTTTGTGGATGACATATGGTCCTTGACAATTAAGTGCAAACTTTCTTTTGTCTTGTGGGAGGAAAAGATTAACTGTCCATTCCCCGGACTGACCAATAAATTTTGGGAGATGATGTTTGTGCTTATCCTCATCCTATTATTGTAGGATCAGTCAAAGATGTTGATGTATGGATTGAGCAGACTGATAAGCTCTTTCTTTTATGCTTTTGACAAATGAACACCGATGTTGATTTCTTCAACTTGACCGTTGCCTCTCAGATTGACCACCTTAAACTCATTTAGGTGGGGATTTTTCTGGTCTTCAAAGTTCTTAGACTTCTTGGTTGTTCATTCCAGGACCATGATTTCTTCAACATACTCCTCGAAATTATCATCATCTTGGTTTTTTCGTTAAGCTTTTGACACGACATGACAGTGGCAGGTTCTAACTTATTGTTAGATAACAACAAGTAAATAAATAATCTTGAACGAGAAATGTTTTTGCAATAAGAGATGCTTTTCTTTGAAATCCGTAAATATTTGCAAACTATGGCTATAACCCCCATGAATGTGAATTTGTGCCTTTTGAAAAGTAGTACAATAGTATGAGGGAATTGAAAACATAAAGAGTGGGTCACAGAGCCTCATCCGGACCATCACCAATTTTCTTAAAACAGAATCTTTTGTCTACCTAGCCGAGTGGAGAGTCACGAGGGGAGTTGTGGCCCAGTTCTGCAATTCTTCGCCAGGCCTGGCATCCCTGATCATGGCTGCTTCGGAGATAGCATCACATTCCTCGAACAGATCTCCTATTCCATCCTCTAACCTGTCACTTGGGGAACCAATACGCACTAGGAATGACTGATATAGGTGAAGTAACGGCCTTGGCGATCATGACTGCTTCTCTGCCTTGTCTTCATACTTTAACCCATGCTTGATCAGCTTTCCAGGTATGCTTATACCATCAGAACTCCTGCCTAACCCGAGACCTGGTTCATATCTGCTCACTGGTATCGCGGTTGCGAGATTTTTATAGATAGTTGGCATAGAGATTTGAAGAGCAAGATCTTCTCCCGTGGCATTGACAATCTCTACGGTGTAAAAATCGCTTGGCTGATTTTCAGTCAATGGGGAGTTGAGTGGAGGGATTCGGAAAAGAGGCTAGGAGTTACCCAGAGTCGGGGTATTGGCAGTGATAGCCAAGCTGGCCATATCTTTGGCTTTCTGTACTTCTTCTTGCATTTTTTTCAATTTTCTTGCAAGTTCTGCAATCATTTCATTCTGTTCGACAATGACATTGTCTCTTACAGTAAAAGCGTTCTCTTCTTCACTATCTGTCATTTTACCCTTAGCGAAGCGAGGGTTAGAGAAGGAATATATTTGTGCCTTTGAGAGGGTGAAGTATGGATGTTCAGCCAGTTTTATCAACACAGATCAATTTCTATTACATGTTGAAGTAAAATAACTCAAAGGCTGATATGTTAGATTCTATTGGTGACAAGCAATACAAGGTATTCAACTGGGAAGGAACACATAAAGTTGCTTTTTATCAAGGCAAATTGATCCACAGGTAATTATTGGCTCGAGGGTTCGATGGACAGGAATTTTCCCATTGATTTCGGATAAGTAGGTTTTATCAGGAAAGTTGACTTGTAGAGTCTTTGTTTTCTAGACTTTGACTTGTAGCTCCTGATGTGTTTTTTTTTTTGAATTTTTGGCATCTCCGTCAATAGTGGGGAAATGGAAATTTCTTAAGGATAGGGGCCGAACCCCTAAAAAAAGATATAGTTCGAATATTGTAAGTTCATTTTCTGAACAAGACTTAAAAGTATTTTAATAAGTCTTTGGATGTGAAGAACTCCAAGAGCGATTTTGGTTGGACTTTGTGTAGTGGGCTTATATTTCTGCCTATGTTGTTCTAAAAATTTGTTGAGAGTGGACCAATTTATCCTTGATTCGAGCAACACACGTAAGCACGTAAGACAGTTATATCACATAACAGTTTATAGCGCGTCCTATACCGATATGTGACCTTTTTATGCCCAAGGTAGGCCTAATGAATTTAAGGATATATGTGTCATTTGTGAATGTTCCATTTCCCCCAAAAAATATAATATATACAAATTGATTGCATTAAACGAGGATACAAAATAAGGGGAAGGGAAGTATAAGTGAATATCAGTCCCACGCAGGGGTACATTCCTAAACTAGGGCTCCGTGAATTCTTCATTCTCGAACTTCTTGCAAATCCCGAATGCCTTTCGGGTGAAGATCTTCTTTTATTGCGATGAGAGAAACCACCTAAATAATTCCCAACCCCGAGGAACAATGGTTCATACAATCCGACATCACATCCTTCAATTAAAAAAATAAGGGATGATCGTCTTTTATTGACTCGTGGCCAATAGACGCAAGATGGTCTTTTCTAATGGGCTCAATACCCCTTAGGTATTGGGTCGTCCTAGGTCAATGCCTAAAATGGATTTTGGTTTAGCTCTACGTTAGGTGTCTAGAGTGGGTTTGTTTTGGAATAGATCAGGTCCCAAGTGGACAACTTGGGTTGAGAATACGATAGTCATTGGACGCATGACGTACCCGTAAACTATCACATTCTCGAGAAAGTGTTATTTGTGGTGGAAGGCCATGGGAACATGAATCTCCCTAAACATAAATAAAAACATATGCCATATGGCAGAATATGCTATGATATGCAATGCCAATATATTTTATGAGAAAATAAACAAGTAAGGAAAGCAATAAAGATTACTAATTATTACAATCCGAATAGTTAGTCAAATAAGTTAGTTGCAAACAATAAGATTAGAACCTAGTTGAATCAAGTCCCTAGCAGAGTCGCCATTTCTGTTTTCGGGAAAAATGACTTGGTATTGAAAATCATTTTGAAAATCTCAAGTTAAAGATTCAAAACATTTTCAATTAAAGCAAGAGTCGCCACTTAGTTTTATAAAAGTAAAACCAAGAAAAACTTATAAAAATCTTTCAAAATCAAAACAGATATAACTTTAAAAAATTAAGAGATTAAGGGTAAGCGGTTCATATTAATACTTCGATCAGGTTTTTAAGGAATTTGAAACATCCGCTAACTCGTGGTTATCCAGACTTGTTTGAAAATAACTTATTTGGACTAACTTTGAAAAGAATCTTGATTTGCTTAACTTGAGAAAAACATCTTATTTTATTTTAAAAATCATCTTGGGAAAACGTAGTTAGTGAGACTTGATTAGAGGAAATTATCTTATGAAACACATAAAGAGTTTGTTTTCAAAAGGGAAAGCATGCTTAAAACATTTTTATCATTTTTCATGAAGAAAATATTGAATAATTTAAAGAAAATTAAACTAGAAATGCTTATGTCTTTTGGGAATAATCCAATTAAGTTAAAAGTTAATTCAAGTTATTTACAAATAACTCTAACTAAACAATATACAAAGAAATTAAAGGGAAAGGGAAGAATTAAACTCTTTGGCTTAATTAATGGACTTTCAGTCCATTAATCCTGTCTTAAACTAAGTTATGGCCTAACATCCCGTTTCTTCATAATTCCTAGCCCATTTGGGGATGCTATCACACTGCTGCAGCGGCTGTTATGTTATGGGCTTGACCCATTTGCACAAACTCAGTCCTCTTGGACTGCTGCTGCTTTGGTATTTCAACCAGGGCTTTGGCCTATTTCCTATTTGTATATCAGCCCATATACAGGCGGTATACTAGTGCATATCATCTCCTGAACATGTATATTTGCTTCCTTCATTTGACGAGGCCGACTCGAAAGACTTTGTTGGGCTTTGGCCCAATGAAAATGCAAGGTGGGAGTCCTAAAATAGACTCGAAGACGATGTCACATGCGAAATAAAGAGTGATAAAGATTAGTATATATCTCAAGGTAAAAGAACATCAAGAAGAGAATTCTTATGACATATTCAAATGATTATCATCAAGTTTTAACACAAGTAAAGGTAAACAATAATCGAGCAAGTAGAGAGAACGAATGAGATGCTTTTTCCAGATTTTAGGACATAGCTTTAAGAGCCAATTGCCTCAAATTTTCACATGGAAGAGCTTCAAGCATGTAACTATTATGTTCTTACAAGTCCAGGAGACTACATCTTTTCAACTCATTGCACCTAGATAAGCAAGGTTGCTTGAAAATAAATGATCAAAGCTAAATGCCGGAGAGAACTTTTAAAAATTTCTGCCACAACCAGCTAAATTTATGCTCGAAAAAGATGATCAAATTTCGACGTTTATCGACGTTTAAAGCATTTTAGGCATAGGAACATCTATTTGACAATATACCTAATTTAACACGAACTAAGTTGCTTAACACTAAATGAACCAAAATCCCCAAGGTAGATGACTCAAACAAACCCTTTCACAAATCACGAAAACATGCCAAAGACCCCTTGAAAAGAAAAGATAAACATGTTCATACTCCTTGGATGCTGACCCATGACAACAAACGCGTAAGCACAACCAGAATAGAGAAGAGATTCAAAACCAAGAAAAAAAAAGAAATAATCAGAGAGACACGGATTGATATTAAACTGTGAACAAGTCTATACAACCTATCAATTTTAGAGGGAAAAAGGGAAGGGGATAGACTGAATACACAAATTGATTGAAGCAACAATTCATACTAGTATGCATTCCATGCTTAAGCAAACGACAACAATAAAAGATGAAATAAATTCGATTTGCTACTGCACCAAGGCGTAATGAAGCCGAAATGAAGCAAACAGATAGGTTGAAAACATAAGATACAGACACGGTTAATCGCAAAGATGCAAAGCCCTGTTTTAACCACCTAATATGTTATTTAAACATGACATTTAATCCACTATTCCCAAGACTATAACTAGAAGTTGAGTAACAGGGAGAGGCAGTGACGAACATCATAGAACACAAACAAAGTAGACGAAAATTTGTAAAAGAGGAAAATACATAGAGGCGATTTGAAATCTCATCACTACACGGCCAGACTCCGACCCTTATTCATGAACACACAAAGCCATTTTTAAACGGGAAGAATAGAGAATAAGTAAACAAACGAAAATTTAAGAGCTTTAGGGATTAACAAACACTTCAACTAAACATGATTTTAAGCTAATAATCACAACTTCTTAACACCAAGTCAACAAAACAGCCTAAAACCAATATCAAGATTTCTAATGAACATCAATCGACATAAAAAATAGACAAGAGCATGAGGCGTTTACCTTTTTCGGAGTAGCCAACTGGGATTACGAGCTTCGTTGGGAACTTTTTCCACCGGAACTTAGATTAGTTCGCCAGAATTATTACTCTCTACTGTAAATTACCCTCTGAAACTTTTGGTTAAGTAGGATTAGAGAAACGCTTCTCCAAAATCCTCAATTTTTTCCTCAAAAGCCAGCTCCCTCAACTCAAAGAAAGAGAGGGTTTATATAGGGGAAAATCGAGTGAAAATAGGGGGAAAACAAAGGGGTAATTTTGGGAAATCTGTTTTGAGAAATTTGAAATCCTAAACGGATAAATCTTCACATCAAGGATTTGGTACGAAATCATACCATTTGCCCGCTGATTTGTGGAGATGAGGCCACCTGGAGCTTTGGAACCTTCTTGGGGTTGCCATCTTGCGACTTGACAGAAGAGAGGACGACATTTGGGAACGTTGACGGGGTGAAGGACATTGGTGAAGATGTTAGACGTTAGGGTTTGGGTGTCATTTGTTCGTTGCCTATAGAGATAAGGAGACAAGGAGAGAGAGATGGAGTGTTTGGTGTTGTGTAAGGAAAAAGAGATGGGGGAATAGAGTTGGTATAAGGGTGTGTTGGGTTGGGCTTTAGCGGGTTAGGTGAGAATTGGAGGTGGACCGGCGGGTTGTGTGGTGTTGAGCCCAAATCATTGGCTGATAAAGGGAGGGGTTATAAGGTGGGGGATGATTTTGTTTAAGATCTGGCTACATTTTGCAAATGTGGCCACTCTTGAACTTAGGAGATAGTCAAATTAAAAATAATTTAGTGAAATTCGGCTACTATTGAAATGGATTTTAAAGAAATAGGCTAGAATAGGAATAAGAGTGAATCAATTACAATCAACTCTTGAGTTTAATTAGTTTAAACAATTCAAAATAATTATCGTATTTAACATATAATTACCTCTTTTACAATTATGAAAATTAATTTCTTAATTAATCTCTCGTTTGAATTAATTTGAAGGAAAATCAAACGTTTAATCTTTTAAAAGGATTTTCTTATGAAATTAAACTCTAAGATAGTTCTTTAAGTAAACTTATATAAATTTAACATAATTAAACATGAGAGATATAAATTATTACTCAGAACTACTATAAAGCTGGTTTGAAAAATATTTTATCCCTTTTTTACAAAACAATTATTTCAAGAATTGTTTAAAATTCAAAAAGGCTCAAGATTAACTCGTAATGTGAAGGGTAAAAATTGAGTGTCAACAGCGTGACAATATGCTAGATGATTGATGTTATCACTCCATTTTGGCATACCAAAACTCTTATAGTCTATATCCAGAAATAAAGAATTAAGAGCTCTAGATAATACCTCTGCAGAAAGAATGAATAATGCTGGTGATAAAGGATCCCTTTGTTTTACTCCCCTTGTCGAGAGAATCCATGTGCCTAGCCATTGTTTAAAATTGAATACCAGTTGTTTGCTACAAGCCTCCAGATTTTATCTATCACTCCTATATCAAAACCCATCTTGTCAAGAACTTTCATCAAGAAGGTCCAGTCCACCCTGTCATAGGCCTTAGACATATCCAACTTAATCACCATATTTGTAGGATTTCCCCTTATTCTGATGTCATAAATAATCTATTGTGCCAGGAGCATATTTTCAGTGATGTTCCTACCTTTCACAAAACCTGATTGGTTTTTAGAAATAAGAGTAGGAACTAAATCTTCAAGCCTGTCATGTAATACTCTTGAGATCACCTTGTTAAGGAAGTTACTCAGACTAATTAGTCTTATGTCTGAAAAAGATTTGATGTTATCTTTTTAGGCAATAAAACCAAGTTAATGTGAGTGATGGACTTAGGGAGAGTATTTATTTCAAATAATGCAGTTACACCTTGAAAACATCATATACAACTATATCCTAGCAACTATGAAAGAAGTAACTAGTAAAACCATCCGGACCACAAGCACTATAACTATTTAATTCAAACACTACTTTCTTGACCTCTTCCCTAGTGGGCATTTCATTTATTGCATTATTATACTCCTCAGACACCATCCTTGGAATATGCTATAGTAATGAGAGTTCTCCCTCTTTATGATGACCTGAAAATTGATCTTGATAAAAGGTCAGATCTACAGCAGCCACCTATTCAGGACCCTCCCTCCATATTCCTTCCTTATCCTGAATCCTGTTGATGGACAATCTTCATCTTCTCCCATTAACCAAGATGTGAAAGAATCTAGTGTACTTTTACCCTTTATTTAACCACTGGATACCTGCTTTCTGTCTCTAATATTCCTCCTCATAGTGTATGTACTTTTTCAATTCATTTTGAGCCTTGTGAAGTACCAGTATATTTCCAGCTGATGGTTCTTCTTCAAACAATTCCTCCTTTAATGTAAAAATTTCCTCTCTAATTATCAGTTGCTTAAATATATCTCCAAAAGTAGCTTTGCTTTAGATGGTCAAAGCTGCCTTTGTCTTCTTTATATTATGTTTCAGATTAACAAAGAGATCATTGTCCTCATCAACCACCCAACTATTCTTCACTACTTGTTGAAAATCATCCCTTTCTACCCAAAATTTGAGAAATCTGAAAGGCCTTCTTCTTATGTTAGACTGATGCCCACAAGATAATAATAAAGGAGCATGGTCTGAGCCAGTCCTTGCTAAATGCTCAGACTCCACCAAGCCAAAGCAAGCCCAAGAAAGCTTGATTAACCAGGAACCTATCTAGTCCTTTAAGAATACACTCACCATCAATTTTGCCATTCTACCAAGTAAAAGAGCTACCTTTGAATTTGATGTCAACTAGGTCACATGAGTTCACACAAAAAGCAAAATCCTCATATTCTTGAGGATACACAGAAAGGCCCCCTATCGTCTCCTCATCTCTCAAGATGATATTAAAGTTACCACCAATCAGCCAAGGCAGGTTCATATTCATGTTCAGAGAATAAATATCATCCCATAATCTTAATTTGTCCTGCATGTCACACTTTGCATACACTACTGTAGTCACATGCCTGGCCAGTTTCTTGAAATAATAATTTTAAGGATAATTGTTGCTCAGAACTAGCAATGACATCCACCTGTATATGCTCCTGGATAAACACCCAAATCATTCTATTCTGGTTATAATTTGCATAGTGTATGCCCAACTTCCTTTTGTATTTTTATATTTGTTGTGCATCTTAAAATGGCTCCATCAAAGCAATGATAGAAAACTTATGATATCTGTGCAACATCTGTATTCTGTGAAATGAATTTTGGGTCCTTACAGACCTCACATTCCAAAATAAAGCTTTCATCATCATTTAAAATCAGTTTTGACACCTCTCTTTAGATCAGTCCTTATAGGTAATGCCTCTTTTGTATTTTTGCCTTTGTGTGCTTTTGTGACTTTCTGTGGTGATAGGACTGCTTCTTTTAGGATTTGATCCTCATTTAATAAATTATTGTCTTCATCTTTGTCTTCTACAGAGACCATATGTTTTGTTTCATCTTATTTTCCCAAATCTGCTTGCACCTGATATGAGACTAGCTCATGTAGAGCTTTAATAGGACTTGGTTTTGTGCAGGGTATTAATAGCTCCTGTCCTGCTACATTATCCACCCCTAGGGCTTTCAACATCAATAAATTATTAGTTGTTGCTGGACAAGACCCTACCAAATTTGCAAGGTCCAATGAATTGTCTGTCTGTAATGGCTCATGGTATGTGACTAGTGCTAGTTGATGTTATTTATCCCCTTCACTACTATGTCCATGTTGTGTGTGCACGTGTGACTCCTCACCAGTGGGCACTATTGTTGTTGCTTCTTTGATGATGTTGTTGGGCATTGCTGCCTCTGCTTCCTCCTTGTCATTTTGTTCCTCTTCTCCAGGTAAACTTTGTCTGCTGATTTCTTTGTTGGTCTGTACATCTTCTACCTCTTCTTTATCACTCTCTGCAGTGCTGGTGGTGACTTTACTTGATTGCTTCTTCTAATTGATGTCATTTTTGTTCTCAGGCATGGAATTTTTGTTACTACTGTCATGATTGTGCCTTGATTATGTTGAATTTGTGCTGCTAGGGAAGGCCTTTTCTACCCAATCTCTTGTGCTACCATCTTTTTGGGAACCATGGTTAGTAGCATCATCTTTATTATCTTTTTCTTCGTCATCTCCCTCCTGTGTCAGTGCCCCAAAGGGGTTCCTTGTGTGTATGACATTGCTTAATTCTACTGCCTTGGTACTTATTAGTTCTCCTTTCTTCAGTGTAAAGACTCTATTTGTGAGGTTCCATTTACTAAGCATTTCTCCTTTATAGAATCTCTTTTGTTCCTGGGGTTCTGTAACTGCATCTTCTTCTGGTTTCCTTGTCTCCTTTTGTGGCTTTGGGTGGAGTATTCTGCATTCATCTTCATTATGGCCCTGTAGTTTATATCTCTTACAATAGGAAGGAAGTGAATCATACTGAATCTTGACTTTTACCACTCTTTTCTCCCGATTAATTTTGTTTTCAATCTCCATGTGAACAAAATCAGGTTTTTCAGCAAGCAAGTCCAACTAAACCTTTACACTAGCACAACTAGGCCGATTTTTATTAATGGTCACAAGGTTCAGGTGCAGAGGTTTCCTAATAGCTGAAGCCAGTGAAAACAAGGCCTCTTTGACAAAGAATGTGGGAAGCAGATCTGGAAAAGAAATTCAAGTTGTCACCTGAGTTGTTTCTTCATTCGCTTTAAAGTTAGAATCATATATGAAAGAGCACATTTGATATGCATATCCATCTTTGGCAATTATGTAATAAGCATTTTTAGACAATACGTTAATGAAATCCTCAACAAGTTTGAATCGCATTAATACATGTTTATTCCTCAACAAGTCAATTTTACAGTCACCTAAAATCTCACACTATTTTGGAATTAGATCCCTTAGTTCAGATATCTCCGACCAACCGTATGAGAATTTGCCAACCACCGCGTACTATAAATTCTCAATTATATTCATCATGGTTACTTCTTATTCTGTTCATTTATCGTAGGGATGCCATGAACAATTGCAGCCTTCTTTAAAGGAATTGGCTCAACATCTATCTTATTTTTTAACACATTGTCGTTGGTTCCATTCTTCTTAATGATGTCCGCATATTTGCCTTTAGGAGTCACACTTTCAGAGCTGTTCTGGTGAAGGGATTGAAACGGGTTAATATTGTCTTGTAAGGGTGGGAACTGTGTTGTAGATGAGGGATCCAGGCCAGCCATCGGAGGCGGCTAGCCACCGATCGGCATTATGAGTGGTCGCTGCTTAGGGTTAGGGGTTTTGTTAGAGCTAAAAATAATCAAATACAAAAGTTACAGGATCTTTTGTCGCTTTCACCAACTATATTATGTATTACTATCTAATAAGTGGGAATGAGCCTAAGTAGGCACCACCACGTCAACATGCCTGCTTAGGCCATTCCCAAAATTATGCCCCCCGCTTGCTTATTTATTTGTGGGTTCAATCTTCATTTTAATTTATTTGTCTTTTTTTATTTTTTTTTTTATATTTTTAAAATACGTAAAAAGATAAATTACAATAACTAATAATTTAAAATATTTAAAAGACATAAAAAAAATTGATTGACTCTCGAAATTTTATCAGTACCACATAAATTGAGATAAAGGAAGTAAAAGGGAATAGGCCTAAGCAGACACCATCCGGTCAACATGCCTGTTTAGGCTTATTAAGGGCATTTGAGTCATTTGACTTAATAATGGAAAATTTTAATTGGATAAAAAGAAACTTTATTAATAACTCTTTTATACTTATATTTACATCTTTTCCGTTTTATCCTTTTGCATGAGATTGAGTTGTGTCAAATTTGATCTTTCAGGTGTCGTGTCATAGGGTTTTTTTTAATTAAAATTTTATCGGTTAATGGACTGGTTTTATTTATAAGAAAGAACAAAAATAAATTGGCCTGATGCGAAAGTCCACAAATGTTGCCAGCCCAAAGATAGGTGACCCAAATAGGAAACTACTTATAAGTACAAATATCTGATTATTGTTGAGTACTGAGTACTCATTTCTTTGTTTCTTCCACTTCCCCTGTGTCTGCTCCATTGTTCGAAATGCTACCGCCGTGTTGTCAGTGGAATCATCGCCTGAAGATGCTGCTCTTGTGGTGTATCTATGTTGTGTCATGGCTTTCTTCGGTGGTAGCTCTTTCTATCATCTTCACTCGTAGTACCTGGTGAGCCCCTTCTCTCTTTTGTCTTTCTTGTTAGCTTTGTCTGCCGTCGTGGTTTTAATTTCTTCTCCATCTCAGGTGGTCGGGGTTTATCCCCAAGGGACCGGAGAAGGATACCGGAAGCTCTCAGATCTGGTAAGCCCAAACCTTCTCCTTTTCATTGTTTATCCTCCCTTTGTTGTTTACTGTTTCTATTCCTTTTCAGCTGGGCATAGCTATGTGGTAAGCTACTTACCTGCAGATGTTGTTTTCGGTTGTGCAAGACCCTACTACTCCTCCTTTTTTGGTGAAGCTTTTTGATAGCTAGAGCTCTCTGAACTAGCTTATAATTTCCAGCATTAATGTCTCCTTCCAGGCATACACTATTCCTTTTAAGTTGGTTATGTGGTGTACCATGACTTAGTGAATAGGTTCTGTAATTAGTAGCCATGATGTTTATGACTTAGCCTGTTGCGTAACCGAATGAGTGTAACGAAAAGATACGTGAGTTGAACATAAAAGCTTTATACTTTACAAGCAAGAGATTGCTTCATTCAGGACAGAAAGTTCCTACAATACTAAAAAAGGGAAAGCTAAAGAAAAAGGGCCAAGAAAACCCCTGCGAAAGCGCATACGAATTATTCCTTGCGCTGCATTATCGTATAATAAGATAAAGGCCAGTCACTTCGACTCCTTAAATAGTGGCAGCAGGTCTTTATCCTTCGCTTTGGGGTTGAGTTTACGTGCCATCTTCAGCCTACCTAGGAAAGGAGTACCTTTTTAGTAAAGCATTTCCCTCGGAAATAGCCTTAGCTGGATTTCTTTCTTCGTAGAAAAGTGGCAACAAGCCTTCGTATAGGGCCAGGGCGGCTTAGCTGCATCCTTTAGCATCCTATGGGCCTAGGTCAGTCAACTTTTCCAATGCAACTTATCCTTTTGGGTCTGACGTAACAAACTACGCGAGCCTCCCAACGAAGCCAACATAAATCTGATCCGAATAAAAAAAATTAAAGGAAGTTTTATTATTGTGGTATACCAGCCACCTGTTCTGGAACTTCCAGTTCCAATCGAAGCATATAGATCTGTAAATAGATTTGTATGTATAGCCACTTCAGTCGTGCTCGTCCTTTCTCGAAAGTATCTTTTTTCTGGGAACATGATCAACCAAAAATTATTATATTCGCGATTCTTCATCCACTTTGCTCGGATTCCATTAAAAGCTAGTGTTACAATAAACGAAAATCATAGACTTTAGAAATGTACCGAAATGCTTCAATGGCTATTAGTTATCACGCGTCAATTATACACTAATATAATATTTGAAAATTAGTGAATAAGAATCTTACTATGATTTTAAAGCTCTAGGACATTGATACAGTATAATCTGGTGGAAAATGCATTTGCCAATCTCTTGTGAGATTTCAATTGGGACTTCGTGCACTCAATTTCTGTGGGACAGAATTTAATCATGAGCATGATAATTATTTCATCGACTATGAACCTAGTCTCTAAAAATGCCTTCACTCTATATTTATTTCCTATTTAGTGTTTCTGAAAACTTAAAAGGTTCTTTTTATTGCATAAGTAAGGGAGAATGAAAAGTTGGAGTGACATTAATACACCACTAAAAAACTGTTCATATGTTACCTATGAATTTCACCACCAAATAAGAACTGCAAATTGGTGTATTCATAAGAATTACAAAGTGAAGTGAATTAAATGAAAAGGAAAGATTTGAGCAAATGAAGTAAAAAAAGAGGACTATTGGCCAAAGAATTTTTAAGAATCTCACTAGAAGAAAAAAAAGCACTTCCTTCAATTGCTAAAAGAACAAAAGAACATAAATATATTAACTCGATCATATGCAAAAATTAAATTTGATGAGAAAATTGAAAGTGAAAGACTGTTTCAACCTTGTTTTCTCCAACTTATATAACACAAGAATTTTCTTTCTACATTAATTAGTGAAAGCAAACAGTTACATATGCTTTATTAGGTAAAGAAAAGGCTGGCAATACTTAGTTAGGGGAAAATGGAATTTTTTTTTTTATATATTTAATATATATATATATATATATATATATATATATATATATTATGGGCTTTTTATTAACTAAGAAAAACAAAGGGTTATTTATGCTTTATTAGTTTCAGAAAACGGCTTCCTTTTTGGATAAACTACCTAAAGAGACACACCTCTTTACCATATTTATTAACTCTCTCACTACTTTATTTTAATTACTTAATATACCACATGATAACTAAAAAATCCTTCGGATACATCACCTCACCTCGGATACACCCCACCCATCGGATACATCCCAACCCTCGGATACATGTTGTAATCCCACAGATACATGCAGATACTCGATGTATCCGAGATAAAACCAAAGATGTCGATGTATTCGAGTGATTTGGGATGTATCTGATGGGATTGAGATGTATCCGAGTGGTTTGAGATGTATACGGTTGGATTGCGATGTATGTGAAGAAAAAATAGTGGGAAAAAGAGTAATTAACTCCTAAACATGTGTGCTTTATGTAAGTTACCCATTACTTTTTTTGCTCTTGGTACTCCCTCTGTCCTATATTAGTTGATCACTTTCTCTTTTACACGCATATTAAGAAATTATTATTATTATTAGTTCACCTATTATTATTATTATTATTAATAATAATTCACCTATTATTATTATTATTATTATTATTATTATTATTTTATTATTATTATTATTATTATTATTATTATGATTATTATTATTATTATTATTATTATTATTATTATTATTATTATTATTATGATTATTATTATTATTATTATTATGATTATTATTATTATTATGAGTATTATTATTATGAGTATTATTATTATTATTATTATTATTATTATTATGAGTATTATTATTATTATTATTATGAGTATTATTACTATGAGTATTATTATTATGAGTGTTTGTGTGTGACTCCACTTATAAGTGATTTTGTGGTCCAATATTATTTTCTCAATACTTAAAAAGTCTCACATGTGGTTTGTGTAACGTTTACTCAAGATGCCTTGAAGGCTCGAACTCATCACATGAAATACAGAAAGGATACGATATCGATTTAACATTGTGACAACGCATGAGACGAAATTGTGCAGTTTCCTCATGCCCTATTGAAAACACATTGGAACTTGCTCTTAGTCAACCAAAAAGTAAAATAATATAAAAAAACACAAGAAGATGTACTATATAATTTTCGGACATATTCATCTAGCTGTAATAGATAAAATCATAAAAAAGCTAAAGAAAAAATGTACAGTAAGATTAATTACGTACGTGTTAATCTCAAATAAGTTTGCAAAAATTACAAGAATATTTGGAACACCAAACTAGAGTCGCCTTATTTTACCGGCTTGTTCGACGAGTACCAAGGAGATCATAATTTCTTGATCTTGGGAGATAAACAATGGATTCTGAAACAGTACAAGTTCTTTTACAAGATGCATACATGTTTATGAATCCAAATCTGTCACTTAAACTTCTTGTTGATGGTGTCATTACCTTTGAAGAAGAAGTAGTACTCTTCCACATGTCACTTAAATTCTCATCATGTTCTTGATGATCCTTGGAACACTCCACAAATGCTGCAAAAAATGGATCTTTCTTGATGCTTTCACTAGCAGTACTACTCTTTCTTGGAGAAAATTCGTCGCCAAACCTTTGTATTTTCTTGGCTGAATTTGGAGGATTTCCAGCTGGTGGTGGCAATGGAGGTAGTTGGCTTGAACAAGAGCTATTTTCCCTTGAAATTTGTTGCTTTGGAATCCCAGGAATGTGCTCCCAAGAAAATGGCACTCCCTTTTTAGAGAATTGAAAAGGGCTAAAAGGGGAATCTTTATCATGTAAAAAAATTGATCCAAAGGAAAAGTGAGAAGGTGAAGAAGAATGAGAGAAAATTGGGGTTGAAAATGTGGTGGCTCTATGACCATATCTTGGAGTTGTAGTGGTAGGAGAAGTAGCCATTAAGATTCTTGATGAAGAGAGTAAAAGGAGGAAGAAAGAAGAGAGAGTCTTTTCTTTTCTTTTATGTTGTTGTCTTCACTATGTTTATTTTCTCTCTGGTAATGTCAATATATAATGAGGGATTCTTTTTGTTTTTATTTTTGTGTGGTGGTGATGGAGGCTAATTTGCACGCTCAATAGACTTTGGAAAAAGAGAAATGGAAAAGAGATATATTAAATGACCCCATTGCATTATTGAAGGATGGATCGAAATTAAGAGAAGGACCAAATGGAGGAATCACATAAATCACCTTTTTTTAATGTTTGTAGAAGTAGGACTTGTAATTATGTATTCTTTTTCTTTTTAATTTTCATTACTCCTGGGGACGGGAAAGGAAAGGGGAAGAGGGTAATGAGAATCGAACTCACACTTATTGTATGCAGATTATCATTGATATCGAGTAAATTCATTGAATGGTCACTCATGTTTGGAAAATTGCTTTAAAATATCACTTTTATTTCTGTCACGACTTCACCTACCGGGCCGTGCGGGCGCCTACTCTAACTACCTAGGTAGACGAACTCTCACCACCCGTCCAACAGGTGATATACGAAAAAATAGAAAGTAGCAAAATAACCTTCCTTTCATTATGAAAAACTTCTTATTACAACATTTGAAAACAGAAAACAATTCTGAAATATAAATTACCCTCCTAGGACCTAGTCTAAACAGGTACAAGAGCTACTACAAGATTTATACAAGAAGGGAAAGTCAATGAGACACAACTTCCGTCATGGAGGAAGGACAGAAGCTGCTGCAGATCACCATCGCCATGTACCTATGAAACATCACCAGCCCTGCAACCAGACTATACCAAAAAGGTATAGCAAGAGTAGAGTCAGTACAACCACACGTACTGGTAGGCATCATCGGTCGACCCGAATCCACTCCTACCATCATATAAGAAGAATAGGGAAAACATGAAAATAAACAATATAACTCCATCCTTCACTGCTTTTTCTTACCCGACCCGATCTCAACCGATCGTCTACTCGTACCCCTTACCTCAACCCTTTCTATTCCTTCCACTGCCAACTCCCTCTCTCTCAGGTCTTCCGAGTCACACTAAGCTTAGACTTTCCAAGTCACACTAACCTTAGACTTCCCAAGTCACACAACCTTAGACTTACCAAGTCACACAACCTTAGACTTTCCGAGTCACACCACCTTAGACTTCCCAAGTCACACTAACCTTAGACTTCCCAAGTCACACAACCTTAGACTTCCAAAGTCACACAACCTTAGACCAACTGCTAAATCCTACTCTGACTGCCTCACCATTAACCTAGTCAACTCCCATGACTATGCATCCAGAAAAGCCCCGATCCTGTCATTCCATACCCACTACACCCAGGGTACTACACACAAATACCTGGGCCCGCCTCGGGTCACTAGATAAATCCTCCCAGGATATCACCCGCTAGTCACACCATGTAAGACTCCCAGCCATTCCCTTAGTTTATTAACCACATGCAAGCCAAATTTATAACTATGATCAACAATCAACAACATAACCAACAAAAACCCTTGTCGTATAGCCCGGGCCCACCCTAGGATCCCCTTTAAACAACACCTAAGTGTTAAACATACAAATCGACCTAATCCAAGACCAACTTAACAGATATAACAGGATTCTCGGTCTCTCAAGGACCACCAATCAAAATCACAATTCAATAAAACAACCCGGTCCACTCACGAAATAAAAAACAGTCAATGCAATGCAACAATATCAATGCAATGATGCAGTAAAATAAACCCTTACCTAGCATGGTACCCGAGCCAATCGTTAGTATTCTGTACCAGGCGTGGTGCCCGAGCCAACCATTTGTTATACCCGTATCAGGCGTGGTACCCATGCCAACCATTAGTATACCCGTACCAGGCGTGGTACCCGAGCCAATTGAATGTCAACAATCCACAATCAAATAATGAACAAACAACTTGTAAACCAACACGCAACACATCGTTCAATTCACAGACTATAAAACAGGACCATTAGACATTCTACACAATTCCTCTAAGCCATGCAATTAATACAAACACTTAGATAAGAGTACAAAATATACAACATTCACAAGAATCGTAAGCCATCACCTACCCTCTCTCCTGGGTATATAACTTAATCTCGACCTCCGTCCGAAGACTAAACACACTCACCCTTTATTTACATATAAAGAATGGTTTCCCCTTTTTTAGAATAATTTAACAACCCCATTGATTTCGAAACTTATATAGATAATAACAACACGAGTTACCACCCCTTAGCCCTTAGCAAAACAACGACTACTTATCATTCCTTCAACATTCTCGAAACCTCACCTAGGAGTTTCCTACTTTCATACCCTTTTTGTTGTCCTTTCCATTCTCAGTTCCCCGAACCTCCGACATCTCAGTCCCTGAGTCCTATCATTTTAGCATGCCTAGATGACATACACAACCCAAATAACTACAATCAATCCACAGTTCAATCCAACCAATCCTTAGCTCACTCATAACTAATACCAAATCCATCAGACTCCCTTCCTAGAGGCCTAAAATGTGAAATCTCCATTCTGCTATACGATGGATACAAAATGTAAACAGGTCTAACTACTCATGAAATCCTAGCCTACTTGGACACCAAGCAGCTGCAATCGTGCATTTCTAGCTCCGTGAAGGCGTTTTCGACTGAATGATGGTCCTGGAATTCGCTGTTCCGCGTCCCTCCAGCCATGACCCCTCCTCATCATGATTCCCTAGCCTTGGAGCAGCTTGGGAGGGTTTTTGGAGAAACCCTCATATGTTTTCCAATCGAGGAGGAGAGCATCTTTTATTGAATCTCGTCCTGAGGCTTCTGCCTCCCGTCACTCCGCTATGGCGGTTAACCCTCCGCTATGGTGGTCCTGCTATAGCGAAATAATTACCGCTATAGCGGGGTGACGTCAGACCAGATTATTTGTAAAATCAAAAATTTTCCACTACGTCACTCTACTTAAACAAACGTACTTTAGATTAGTTCCCCAAATAATTCGACTTCGCGATTCTTAAAGTAACGATGGGTCAGGTCATTACAACATATACCAATTTACCCATCGTTCATCCTCGAACAATCCCAGAATAATAACAAGATGAGGGAGACTAGCCCGTGACTTTCACCATCCCGAGTGACCGCGTAATTAAAGAACCTACGCAAGTTGCCAAACCTTCCCTTAATTAGCATAACCGACAAGAGGGAAAAATTTAATATCTTCCCATTATGATAAAGAATTTGTGAGCCACTCAAGGAAAATTACACGTGTTCCCTTTTTTCTCTGAGCACCCAAATAATTCGGGGCCTAATGTCATATTGGGACGAACGAATTTGAAAAGACCCGGGAGAACCTTTCATTACCAAAAACTAATTTTTCACCCGCTATAGCGGGCAATATACCGCTATAGTGATTCCGCTATAGCGGACTGCCGAACGCTATAGCGGTTGATAGCAGAATGAAATAGGGGAGAAACGGGCTTCACCCCCCATTCTCCCCACATCCCCTTAAGAAATACTACATTCTCTCCTGATCACTCCGCTCTCGATGTCGAAATTCTCAGGTAATAATCACAACTACTCACTTCTTTACTTTCTTGCACGATTTTTGGACATGGTTATGGTAGAAAACTAGAAACTTTGGTGTATATTGAAGTGGATTTTTGAACTTGAGCTTTTGGTTGAATTTTTGTTGAAATCTCGAAGCATGGATGCTTTCCTTATGTTTACAATGCCTCCAAGGCATTTTGGGCATAAGAATTACACTATTATTGGCCAAAAAGGGCCAAATCGGGGTGGAATGTAAAGGGTTGTTCTTGAACAAAAGTGGTGATTTGGACGATTTGTAGGGGTCATAATGCCCAATCTTTTGTAGAAAATGGTAATGGGGGACTTTGGTAGGTAGATATGAACTTGGGATGTCAAAAATAGAATTCTAGACCAAGGGGCGCCATTGTTGTACCCCTTGAAGCTTCGGGGACGATGAATATCGCTATAGCAGTTGGGCTCCATTATAGCGGTTTCGCTACAACAGATATTTTTCTGCTATGGCGGTTTCACTATAGCTGAAGGCCGCGAACCAGTAGCTTCCCAAGCTGACACTTAGAAATTCCCCCCCTCCTTTTTCAAAATCCCTTATGCCTTATCGAGTTCTAATCCTTTTTTCCTTGCTACGTTACAGGTTATACTTTCAATGGCTGGAGGAGGACAATTGCCCGTGTACGATTATGACCATTTTCCCGATGAAGCTAGTCGGGAGAGGTTCATGGACTACCGGAGACTGGGCATTTGTTACGAGAGAGGGTGTAGGCTGACAAGGGTGGACGGAAAAGCAGCCACCTTCCATCGCAAGATTAGAGAGTTGGGTTGGGATTCCTTGTTGGTAGATCCTCTTTCCACACGGACATGCTGGGTGCGGGAGTTCTATACCATTCTCCCTACATTTCGTTGGGATGAGCCCAACCCCACCATTCGTATCCGAGGAGTGGACGTCCCCGTGGACGCTCAGACTATCAATGGGGTGCTTGGAGTGCCTCACGTCTCCAATGAGTCCTACAGGCTAAGTTCCGGCTCTGGGACATGACTTGGTTGAGGGACACTTTGGTGGATGAGACGTGCAGGGATAAGTTCTACTGGGTTAGCCCCGAGGGAATCACCAGTATTTACTTTTCTGCGGAGGCTAGGATGTGGCTCAACTTGGTGTCTCGGATGATCCATCCATCGGGTTAAAAGACCGACGTGACCTATGCACGGGCTCTGGTGATTGCTTGTGTCATGCAAGGCATTATCATGAATGTGGGGGAGCAAATCATCTCTGAGTGGAAGGAATTCTTCCGGGGTCATAGGAAGGGCCCCTATTTTCTGGGTTTGGTGTCCGAGTTATGCAGGTGAGTTGGAGTGCCTGAGGACCATACTGACTTAGAGGTGGCTATGGACCACCACTTTGACCCTGTCCGGGTGAAGGTGGTCTCCAAGAAGAAGAGGAAGATGGATGAAGCCGGGAGCAGTCAGCCGGTTGAGAAAGCCGCCGATGATGATGATGACGCCTCTGCCCCTTCCCAACCCCAGCCCGCGGTCACTAGCACCCAGCTAGAGGAGAACTTGGCTGCTGTCAGGAGGTTCATGAAAGGCACTGCTGCTGCTGAAGGTGCAGCCCCTCCCCCCACTACTCAGGACTTTGCTGCACTCCGAAGGGGGTTAGAAAAAGAGAAGAAGAAGAGGCGCTCCCAGGACCGTATGTTTTCCCCGATGTGGAAGACCATCAAGGTCATGTTCTCATGTGTTGCCCTGGGTCAGGAGCTCCCCACACTCGATCCTGAGAATAGGCATAAGTTTCCCTTCCTGAGCGATGATGAGGCTTAGGACCTCCCCCTCCCCCTTTTACTAGATACTCCTTATTGCTTTTGGTTGCCCCCGTTTAGGGCTTGTTAGACAATATTTCCCCTTTTTATTATCACATGGATGCTTGTTTTAGACAATTTCCCTTCTATGCACACTACGCTAGTTATACATGCTTTCCTTGATTTATACCGTGATTCATAACTTAATACTTGCTTTTATATTTCCCCCGGGAAGGAATGAAAATAGGGGAAAATAGAGCAGGATTTCTGCCTCACGTATCTCCTCTATGGAGGATGCCACTCTGCTATAGCGGAGAAAAATCCGCTATAGTGGGAGCGCCGTAGCGGTGCCGTCCTCTATGGCGGTCCCGGCGGTAAACAATACAAAAATTTGATTTTCAGCTAAATGCACTCATCCCCATTCCCGATTACCACTGTCCAAACCTGTAAATCCTGCCATGGTTTTAAATCACCCTCAAGACCATTCCTGGCATCGAACGTATCACAATCAGACATAACACACTATCAATTATAAGAAATCACAACAACAATTGTTTTCCGACAATACCTTCCTGCCATTACACTAATAACTCCTTTGTTCCCATGGTTCCCAACCAAGTCCCGACTGTCCTGAAACTGAAGCTTCCCTACAGTCACAGTTCCCAACCCCTTATCATCTTAACCAATGATAAGCCCTTTTCAACATGCAGTACTACTTCTTTAAATCAAAACATTTAACAGCTTACCACATCCTTAGGTACACAAAGTTTTCCACTTACTGACCCTCTGCAAACTCTACATGCACGACAGATAACAATTCACATCAAGGTAACCAAATACACAAAATTTCAAGTAGGTTCTACAACTCAGCAATACACAACATTTCACTTCAGGTCATAGCAAGAATCAAGTCACATAAATTCACCTTATATTCGTCCCATGGATGGCCATTAGCCAATCATCCATGTCTTACCGTAACCTCTCAAGCCAGATACCAATTGGAACCTTCCCAGTTCCAATTCCTCTTGCTTGTCTTATCGCAACCGGAGAACAAAGACCTCTTTTACTTCATCGAGATACCAATTGGAATTGAGAGATACCAATAGGACTCAACCCATACAAGCAAGTAAACAACCGCACGAAATAATAAAAGAAGGGAGATGTTTCCTAGAGTGCTTCATAGGTTCCCAAAGATTTGATGTGGACATCAACACACCAATCCGTAGGACTCTATTCGACACTTTGCTCTTATACTGGGAGACTAGTAACCTAGGCTCTGATACCATCTGTTATGATCCAACACACCGGGCCGTGAGAGCGCCTACTCTAACCACTTAGGTAGACGAACTCTCACCACCCGTCCAACAGGTGACATGCAGAAAAATAGAAAGTAGGAAAATAACCTTCCTTTTATTATGAAAAACTTGTTATTACAATATTTGAAAATAGAAAACAGTTCTGAAATATAAATTATCCTCCCTAGGACCTAGTCTAAACAAGTACAAGAGCTACTACAAGATTTATACAAGAAGGGAAAGTCAATGAGACACAACTGCCTTCATGGAGGACGGATAAAAGCTGTTGCAGATCACCATCGCCATGTACCTATGAAACATCACCAGCGCTGCAACCAGACTATCCAAAATGGTATAGCAAGAGTAGAGTCAGTACAACCGCACGTACTGGTAGGCATCATCGGCCGACCCGAATCCACTCCTACCATCATATAAGAAGAATAGGGAAAATATAAACATAAACAATATAACTCCATCCTTCACCATTTTCCCTTACCCCACACGATCTCAACCGATCGTTTTCTCGTACCTCTTACCTCAACCCTTTCTATTCCTTCCACTGCCGACTCCCTCTCTCAGGTCTTCCGAGTCACACTAAGCTTAGACTTACCAAGTCACACTAACCTTAGACTTCCCAAGTCACACAACCTTAGACTTCCCAAGTCTCACAACCTTAGACTTTTCGAGTCACACCACCTTAGACTTCCCAAGTCACACTAACCTTAGACTTCCCAAGTCACACAACCTTAGACTTCCCAAGTCACACAATCTTAGACCAACTACTAAATCCAACTCTAACTGCCTCACCATTAACCTAGTCAACTCCCATGACTATGCATCCAGAAAAGACCCGATCCTGTCATTCCAGAACCACTACACCCAGGTCACTACACAAAAATACCCGGGCCCGGCTCGGGTCCCTAGACAAATCCTCCCAGGATATCACCCGCTAGTCACACCATGTAAGACTCCCAGCCATTCCCCTAGTTTATCAACCACATGTAAGCCACCTTTATAACTATGATCAACAATCAACAACATAACCAACAACAACCCTTGTCGTATAGCCCGGAACCACCCTAGAATCCTCTCTAAACAAGACGTAAGTGTTAAACAGACAAACTGGCCTAATCCAAGACCAACTCAGCAGATATAACAAGATTCTCGATCTCTCAAGGACCACCAACCAATATCACAATTAAATAAAATAGCCTGGTCCACTCACGGAACCAAAAAAAGTCAATGCAATACAATAATATCAATGTAATGATGCAGTAAAATAAACCTGTACTAGGCGTGTTACCCTAGCCAACCGTTAGTTTTCCGTACCAGGCGTGGTACCCGAGCAAACTATTTATTATACCCGTAGCAGGCGTGGTACCCATGCAAACCGTTAGTATATCCGTACCAGGCATGGTACCCGAGCCAATTGAATGTCAACAATCCACAATCAAATAATGAACAACCAACTTGTAAACCAACAAGCAACACACTTTTCAATTCACAGACTGTAAAATGGGACCCTTAGACATTCTACACAATTCCTCTAAGCCATGCAATTCATACAAACGCTTAGATAAGAGTAAAAAATATACAACATTCACAGGAATCGTAAGCCATCACCTACCCTCTCTCCCGGGTATATAACTTAATCTCGACCTCCGTCCGAAGACTAAACACACTCACCCTTTTATTACATATAAAGAACAGTTTCCCCCTTTTTAGCATAATTTAACAACCCTATTGATTTCAGAACTTACATAGGTAATAACAACACGAGTTACCACCCCTTAGCCCTTAGAAAAACAACGACTATTTATCATGCCTTCAGCATTCTCGAAACCTCACCTAGGAGTTTCCCACTTTCATACCCTTTTAGTTGTCCTTGCCATTCCCGGTTCTCCAAACCTTCCCGACATTCCAGTCTCTGAGTCCTATCATTTTAGCATGCCAAGACGACATAAACAACCGAAAATAACTACAATCAATCCACAGTTCAATCCAACCAATCCTTAGCTCACTCATAACTAATACCAAATCCACCAGACTCCGTCCCTGGAGGCCTAAAACGTGAAATCTCCATTCTGCTATACGATGGATACAGAATGTAAACATGTCTAACTACTCATGAAAACGTAGCCTACCTGGACGCCAAGCAGCTGCAACCGTCTGGCTCCGTGAAGGCTTTCCCGGCTGAACGATGGTCTTGGAATCCGCTGTTCCGCGTCCCTCCAGCCATGACCCCTCCTCCTCATGATTCCCTAGCCTTTGAGCAGCTTGGAAGGGTTTTTAGAGAAACCCTTGTATGTTTTCTAATCAAGGAGGAGAGCATCTTTTATTAAATCCTATCCTTAGGCTTCTGCCTCCCGTCACTCCACTATGGCGGTTAACCCTCTGCTATGGCGGTCCCGCTATAGCGGAATAATTACCGCTATAGCGGGGTGACGTCTGCCCAAATTATTTCTAAAATCAGAAATTTTTCACTACGTCACCCTACTTAAACAAACGTACTTTAAATTAGTTCCCCAAATAATTCGACTTTGCGATTCTTAAAGTAATGACGGGTCCGGTCGTTACAATTTCTTTTAGGACTAAAATATCAATTAACTATCTCTATTTTCCTCAAAATATACTTGACACTAAAAACATCCTTCTCTCTCCTAATTGGATGTCATGTCACAATAATCTTTTTTTTAATAATAACTTTTTAACTCATTTAAACAACTCAAAACTTAGAGTTAATTCCCTAAATGGTCACTCTAGTTTTGAAAAATCTCATTAATTGACATAACATGTCATTAGCCTTTCTTATTCTAAATAATAAATCTACTTAACTCATCAAACTCATTTAACTAAAAATTATAATCTTATTTTTTTTTAAAAAAATTATTTATTTATTAAGAAGGAATTTTCATGCTTAGGAATTAGTAACTTTAAATATGAAAAAGTCTTTGGTCCATCTATTTTACAAAGTGTATTTGTTACATGTTTTAATCAATCCCTTTTTTCTCCGATTAAAAGTGTAAAACTTTGAATATTAAAAAATATGTTGTTCATCTCTTTTGAAAAATGAAAATATATATTTATATTACTTTTTTTTGGTTAAAAAGAAAAAATGAACGTTGAGTTCGTCTAGATTAATCGACTCCCTTTTCTCTTCAATTAAATTATAAAATTTTAAGCATGAAATTTTTTATTGTCCTATCTCTTCTTTGCAGAATAAAAGTTGGGTTCATTAGTTCTCTTGTAATATCATTTTGGAGTAAATTCTCTAAATGATCACTCAAATTTTGAGAATCTTTTTCAAAAATTACTTTTTTGCTTTATTTATTATAATAATAAAAAGGAATTAATGAGATTATTCAAAGCTAGAGTGACCATTTAGGAAATTAACTCTAAGTTTTGGATAGGTTTAAATGAGTTAAAAAGTTATTTTAATTTTTTTTTATTGTGACGTGACATCCAATTAGGAGAGAGAAGAGTGTTTTTAGTGTCAAGTATATTTTGAGGAAAATGAGGTAGTCCTAAAAAAATCAAAATGATATTTTAAGGCAATTTCCCAAACATGGGTGACCATTAAGGGAATTTACTCCACTGATATCACTATATTATAAAAAAGACTTGCCAGAAGACTACCATTGATATCACTAGATTATTAAAAACAAACTTGCTGGTTATACTTGGCCTACATACTATATCCAAAGTTATACAATTTGTTTCTATTATTGTTTTCTCAAGTAAATGTTTTGCATTTTTAATAGCAATTTTGCTACCTCTAGAGCATTATAAAATCTGTGAATGCAACAAACGTATGACGAATAAACAAATTGTGACATCAGAAATTAGTCAATGTGGTGCTTTAAAAAATGAAGTAGGTCAAACTTTTCAAGAGGGGGGGAAAAACATTAACTATCTGAAAAATTCTTTGTAGGGAGCGCTTCTCTCGAATGGATCTTACACGATGCGAATCCGAATTAATTGAACTTTAATGCCGATACCGAACGTGGGAAACCAAAAATAAAATAGGTTATAGAATATTTAAAAACTCAATTGATAATTTGGTTAGGCTTGGTTCAGATTTAAGTATTACTAGTATTTTAAATTTTCCCTTCATGTTACGTTTTGCTGTATTTCACGGGGCAATTTGGTTTATTAAAGAAGTTGTTAGAAAAGCTACACATGGAGGTGACAGTATTTGTACCATGGGGCCGGTTGAGTCAATTTCTAAGTAGCAATTATTTTAGCCAACATATGCCATATCTTACTTAGCTACCAAAAAATTTCTAAGATATACATTGAATCCTTCTTCACCTAATTGCTTAGATAAAGGCCTTCAATATAGAGATGCCGTGCTATTTCTTCTTCTTGATCATTTTGAAAGCCAGGGTAAGCATTTTGATTATGGGATTATGTCATAGGAAATAGTGTTATGTTTTATCAAATTAATACCTAAATACAATAAAACACATGATTCATAATGTGATGGCCAGTTTTTGAACTGAGTCGTGGTCGGTATTTGGTGTACTAACTTGATCGAGCTAATCAACTATCTGAAGAAACTACGTGTCCTACTTCTTACACCGGAACCAGGTTCTTTAATAAAGCAAACAAATAAAGCACAGAGCATGTATCGTGGAAATCCTCATTGTTCAAGGGATTTAAAACCATGACATACAGTGTGTAAGATATTACTCAACTTTCACTAAGTTAAACGAGCAGTTTTTAGATTATAACTTTATAATCTAAGGGACTCACTCAAGTAACTCACAGAACAATCAAACTCAATTGTTTCAACCTATTGCTACAAACAGACTTTGACCTCTCTCAACTTCAACTCACTCAGAAAATAATTGCTACTCCGCAATGATTCCTGTTACAGACTCAAACTATACAATAGCCCTACCTATCACTAATTTATAAGTTACTTCACTTTGTGAACTAGATATGACTTCCACATCACCAGAGTCTGCGTGTTTGCCGATCTGAAAAGTACGCTACAACTTTGTTCTTCATGGCTTACGTATCAAGTCCTTACTAGGGTTGAATTGCTTTCCTTTTAGTCTTCTATCTCTACAAGGAAGGTTTTCCTTGTACGCCTCTTTCCCATAATTGTTGGACTGCCATGTGGATACGCTTTTCCTTATTTGAAAGATATTGTGCATTATTCCACGTGGAGCCTTATTCCTGTATATCATGCAATTATTATAAACTTGGTTCACAATTGTCAGTAATCAAAACTTGCAAAATAATAGTCTTACATTTTCTCCTTTTTGATGATGACAAATAATGCACTTATGTAGCCTTGATTAGAATAATAATTTCCCCCTTTTGACATCATTGTAAAGCGTGAACAGACACAGAGCAGGTAAAGGTTGGAATTCACACAACACATAGCCACTAGGGCTACACTGACCAAGACCACAATCATTTAGGCACATAGTAAATCTAATGATATTAGCCATCCATAAGCAACTAGAAGAAACACACATAACTGTAGTAACACAAGACCATTAAGTTAACATGTACTGAAAACATACATATAACAAAAACAACATATCATTAGTCCAAAAGTCAGTACACAAAAGAGTCAGAGGGATGGGATGGGAAACTGGTTGACATGAGTAGAGAAAGACAGGAGGGAATCAATTGGAGGGCTGGGAGAGCTTGGCTAGGGTGGCATTCAACAGCTGGATCATGTTGTCCAATCTGGCATTGCTGGCCAAGTGCTCTTCATGCATTTTCCCTCGTAACTTAGCAATCTTAGAGTGTGCATCATGAAACTCTTGTCTGAGTGTGTGAACCTCACCTTCAAAGGTAAAATCTCGAGTTTGAGTTGACCGCAGTTCCACAAGAAGAGTTATCATAATGTTTTTTCCTTTGGCCCTGCGTCTCCAAATCCACATTTTTTAAGGGTCTTCTTAGTGAACATTTCCTACCAGTTGCACACCTTCCCACCATCACACAGAAGTTCATAAGAAGCAAAGACCTTTGACAGAAGATACACATACGCTAAAAGAAATTTAGAGCCAAGGCTCAAAAAGATAGATATGTTCATAATACGATATTTTAAATCAAGTATGATTTTTAAAAAGTGTTTTAAGACTATGTTATGAGAAATTAATATACTTTGGGTGTACTATTTAGCACCGAGATGGGTATGGATTTAGACAACACATTCCCCAAAACTACGTTGCCACCGTAGGATAGAATCGTCCACAAATAGGGAGACTCCTCTATTATTTATAGCCTTCGAGCTCAGCTTTGGGATCCCCAGATTATATTTCATCTTATACCCCGATAAGGTATAGGATGGCTCTGTCAACGAGGGAAAGTCGTTGGGTTCTGACAATGGGGACAAGATGTTGTACTCCATGATGCTCACATGGTTTATGTCAGTTAAGAGAAACTCCCCAAAAAGAAAACTTACTTATTTTAAGATAATTTATGATTGGCCGAGGCCACAAGTTTAAAGAAAGTTTTATGAAGCATTGTTTTCATGTTTGTCCAGACTTCAGTTATTCAGTTTTCAGTTTCGGTTTTTGGTTTAAGAAAATATTTTAAGAAAGTTTTACTTTTATTACTTTAAGTTTTAGCATTCAGTTCAGTCATTCTTATTTTTAGTTATTCAGATCTGTCTATGGTTGTATTATTCACGTCTCAGTTTTTTAGCTTTATCATCCCATATATTAGTCCTGTTTCACTTTACTGCTTTACATACCAGTACATTCAAAGTACTGACGCCTCTTTTTGGTGCTACATCATTGGACGATATAGCCCCCAACTTTCATATACGCAGGTTCCTGAGTAGACTCTTCAGTAGGCTATGCCATCAGTTTGAGTGAGTTCTCATTATTTTCGAGGATTTAGTAGTATACCAGTCATCAGTTTGTTCTGTTATATAAAGGTAGTTGTATTCAGAATGTAGTAGAGGCTTCATAGACAGAGTCAAGTCAAGTCAGTTATAACCAGTTTTCAAATATTTTATTATTTCAGTTAATAAAAATTTATATTATTTTATTTCATCTTTTTACAAAGGTTAGCCCATGTTTTCCAGCTTTCGCAATTTGTTTCATTAAAAGTTTAGCTTTATTAGTTCTATGCCAGGCCAAGTGGTTCTCTCGGGCCATTCATGGTTTCGGGTGCCGGTTACGTCCAGGGTGTAGGCTCGAGGCATGACAGGTTCGATCCTCAGAGGAGCTCGTTCAATATTTATTGACCGTCCTTTAACTAACGGGTGTTATGTGTCGCATATTATTCATCCATCTGGACAGGACCTTTCACCCTATCTACATAGTCCCTCCACTTTTGGTTTCTTGAGTACTGGAGAACCAGGAAGTGGAAGAGTTTTTCTTAATTCTTGGCAGAAAAGCAAATGAGGCATCTCTTCATCAAGCGATGCGATGCATGTCTTATCACATTCAATGCACCATCTTCGTGTCTTGCTATGAGTGTATTTGAAACGTAAACCAACCCCGGACTCACACCTTTTTCTTCTCTATGTAAGTTATAGATCACCCATATCTCTCCTCTTTACTATTATCTTGTTTATGTATCATAGTTTTGAAGCTCCTTTTTTTCTTTGTGCATTCCTCCCATTTCTTCATCCAAGCTATCTTCTCCCAAGTTAGTTAGCTAAGGCAATATATTGTTATGTCTCCTTACAAAAAGTTGACCACTAGCGGTCAAACAAATTTTTCATCCCATTATGGTTATATCAGTGGCAGGTCCCAAATCGATAGTGTTTCTAGAAAGAAGAACACCAAAATCAATACTTCAAAGTATACTGTGTACACAATCCTCCCCAACAATTGTTCTACGAGGGTGACCTTCAGGTCTGAACCTCCCCCAAGAAACCATCTGACGTCCAAGATAAGTATGCCGATGATTACATTTTTGCAATCTGTAATGACCGGGTCCATCATTACGAGTAGTCCAATCGTGCCAAGTTTTAGAGTTAGAAAACTCCGTGTTTGGGAGTTTGAAATTCTGGGCTAGGCTAGCCTCGGCCAGTTTTGGAGTGAGGTAGAGTATAGGGAAATCCGGGTAAGGATTGGTCTATGTATCTTGTTTTGAGATAGTTTTCCACATAGCCAAGACATAAAGGAGTCCGGGGGACTTTCCTGAATCGAATTTAGGTAAGTAGAACTCCCGAAATTGTGTTTGACGTGAAGGGGTTGTTTTGAGTCATTGGGGAAAGAAAGTGTGTTGTAAAATGGCCAAAACTAGGAGATTTCTGGACATTCTATCTGTGACGAGCACAATGGTCAGCCGTAGCGACCTCCGCTATAGCAGTGGTAAATATCGCTATAGCGGTGGTCAAGGGCAGTCAACCCCACTTAAAACCACTATAGCGGAAGTGTCCGCTATAGCGGGACCGCTATAGCAGAGTAGGGACCGCTATAGCGGACCAATGGGATTTTAATACAGAAACAGTTCCCAAAAATATTCAGTTTTTCACAACTTCTTTTTGGGAGAAGAGCTAGGCGATTCCAGGCGTTTTTCTTCTTTTTTCCGTCGAAATTCTTCCCTAAGGTAAGGTTTTCGTTCCCCAACCTTTGTATTATATTTCCTATGCGGTAGAATTGCTAGGAGGAAATTTGTAGAAAGGTTGGCATAACCTAGGAATGGTGGAATTTGGGGAAGGAAGGGGGTTCCAAGCATGTACGTTCTTGGGTGTTGATAAAAGTATGTTAAAATGATCACATGTTGTTAAATTCTCCATTTTTATCCGTAAAAAGGATAGAACTAAGAGAATTAATGGTGGGAAAGCCCGGGAAAGGGGTGGGATGATCATGAGTGGCCTGGGGTTTGGGGATTTGGTATAATCTGGGTAATGTGCAGGCCTTGTGTGTTAATTTTATGTACTGTGTGTTGTTTTTTGACCAAGAACAATAGAGTAACCCGAAACACGGGAAAGTTTGAGTTGAATAGAGCTTGGATCATTTCGAGGTAGGTGATGGCTTATGATTTTCTGTGAATGTTGTATATTCATGTACTCATGTCTAAGTGATATGCTTTACATTGCTTAGGAAAGTTATGTGGAATGTCTAGGCTCTTGTTTACAGTCTCTGTTGAACGGTGTTTTCTTATTGGTTTTACAAGTTGTATGTGTTCATCTATTGACTGTGGTTATTGACATTCGGATGGCTCGGGTACCACGCCTTGTACGGGTATAACAAATGGTTGGCATGGGTACCACGCCTGGTACGGGTATAACAATTTGTTGGCATGGGTACCATGCCTGGTACGGGTTTACTTTATAGCATATTGCATGTTGACTTTTATGTTACATTGATTGTTATTGGTCCATGGGTGGACCGGGTTGTTTTACAAAATGTAATACCTGATATTGGTTCCGTGAGTGGACCGACTTGTTTATTGAAAGGTGCTATTGTTTAGTGGTCCTTGAGTGGCCAGGAACTATTGTATAACTTTTGTGTTGGTCTTGGTTTAGGTCGAGTTGATCATTACTTTTGGTAATTGTGTAGAGGGGATTTCAGGATGGGTCTGGGCTAGACGGAAAGGTATGGTTATTGGTACATATTTGTGGTATAGAATTGTAAGAGATGGAATTCATGCAGGAACAAGGTAGGTGGAGAGTGTAGTCTAGGACCTGTTGACTTGTTGCATGTTTTCCATATATTTACTTGAATTTATTGTACTGTGTATATACTGTTTACTCAAAAACTAGCTGATGATCCTACCAGTGCACAGTGGTGGTGTACTGATACTGCACTTGCTTTTCTTTTGGTGAGTACAGGAAATCTTCTAGCGGCTGAGACGCGACCTCGTCTTTAGCACCGGCGATTATGACTTTCAAGATACGATAAACTTCTTCACTTTTCAAGTCATAATAATAACATAAGAATTCTTGTAAACTTTACATAAGCATAAACTTGAAACTCTTAAACAAATCCTTCTAGAAAAATATAAATCAATTCCAATAAACACAAAAATGATCTTTTAAAACACAAATAGACTTTCAAATTCATAGGGGAAATTCATAAGTTTCTTGGAAGAATCAATGAACATAGACTAGGAATCAAATTGAGGGGAAAGAACCCAAACTCATGCAATTCTCACTAAAAATCATAGAACGTTCGAGGAATTTCATCAAGTGATCAAGAATTAAACTCAAGGATTTCAACTTTTAAAAACCCTAACATGATTCATGGCTTAAACTAAAAATATAACTTGGTTGTGAGGAGAACGGGGTTCCCACAGAAAAATATTAGCTTTACATACCTTGATTTCGGAGTTTGATAAAGGAACTTTGAAGAAAACCTTAAGTTTTGCCTTTGAACCATGAACCCTAAGCGCTCTTGCTTCTAGGAACCTTGAGGAGAAGAGTAACATCCTTTTCTGAACTTAATTCGTGCCTTAGGTGGTTTGGGAATATTAAGAATGGGTAGGGGACGGATCTTGGATGAGAAAAGGACCAAAATGCCCTCAAAATAACTTAAAATAAGCAATTCCCATAAAAATACCCTAGGAGTCCTATTTATAGGCAATTCAAATTAAAATCCGAATTGGTCTAGGAAGGAAAAATGGGTCCAAAACGGTTGCCAATATGGTCCATTTTGGCCACAAACGGACCATTTTCTTAAGCGTTTTAACTCAGTGAATTTTTTGAGTTTTTGGTCCTGGAAACGATTGGGAAAATGGACCATTTTCCCTGAAAATGGATCGTTTTCTCTTTCGTTTTTACTTGCAAAATTTAACGGACTTGTGGTCAGACAGACGTCTTCTTGGTAAACTGATCATAATGTTTTACTCCGGACTTGGATTAACGCGAGATAGGCGGCGTTGGAAGAAGACTCGAAGATCTATAATTTGGTGGGTATAGGCCATCTAACTTCTTATATTCTAGGAGTTATGATCGTTTGAAGTTGACTTTAGTTAGAAGGTTATACGAAAACTCAGCCGGTAGAGAAGCTTTCAACTTAACTTGTGCTAGAGGTTCCTTAAGACCTTAATTCACATCCAACACTCTTTCCACACATAGTGCTTGACCATAACACCTAGCTACAATGAAATTTTTTGGTTTCAGGTCTAATGGCAGGCGAAATATGATTGAAATCTTAGCTCAAATGTTTGGGATGTTAAAATATCTCCCCCTTGGGATCATTTGTTAAGATATTTATTAAAGCGTACTAGAACACAAAATCTTTTGAGCACGAACACTAGGACTTGGATGACATGGAACGTTCTTAGGGGTTCACAACATAGGTAAGACTTTCTCTTCTTCCCCCCTAGGGACTAATCATGGACTGGGAGAGGAAGTGTTAACACACAAAAGTTGGGGGAGAGTAACATCTCAACTAACGTAGAGAGGAAATATGCAAGCAAGGTAAAACACGGGCATACCCAAGCCCAAATCTCTAAAAGGAAAACTCAATAACACTAAGACTAGTCTTTGCTTAACAACTCACCATCTCCCCCTTATTTCAAAAGTTAATAACTTAAGTCTGCAAACTAATCTTATACACTAAACTATTCCCTCCAAAATCAACGGGAGCATCACCATACTCAAAACACTCAACACTAACCATTTATAGATCCCTCAATTTTTTCCTTTCGGACACTCTCTACAACTACCTTAGCTTTTTCCACACTTTGCAATACCAACCCACTAGCTAGCCACACATGGCACTTACCACTCACGATCCCACGTAACCACAAATACTCACCATCTTAGTTTTTCTAACCTCTAGACTTAGCTAAGACCTTCACATCTTACCTAAAGGTTTCATCTAACATATTCACAAATGCCACATCAACATACATAAATTAAATTCCCAAAATTAACTTTTTTTTTCTACCTCAGTGATCATTCACAACTCAAACTTATAACCTAACACTTAAATCAAATGGTCGCACAGCTTTATTTCATGCATACTACTACTACTTGTTTGATCATCTGTCTAAACTAGCTTCATAACTCTATAAACATCAAAGGGTTCTTCCTTCAAACTACAAAATTCAGCCTAGTTCTATCCATTATTAACTACTCTTTACTTCCATTCAGAGCCTATATATGATATATACTAACACATTGACAAGTTCTCAAACACTATAACAAGAAACTCTTCCTCTAAATACTACCATAAAATCTACACCACACTTACTATAATTCAACCAATACTTAAAAACATATCACCCCATCACTCACACTATTCCCGGGTCATACCACTACTTGAAACTCTAATCACATACTATCATCCAACTTAAAGGTGCTTTCTAAAATAAGGCTAAGAGAAAGGTCCAGATATTTGTCTTATTCTGGCTCTAATGCACTATTCATAAGAACAGGGGCACAATCTTTCGAATCAATGGATGTAAACGCACTAATGGGATCTTTTTAAGCCCTTGTGCAGTCCCTTAACTTTCTTCTGGTTCTTTCTGAGGAAACCACCTTGATAGGAGATTAAACTTTACTATTTCTACCACCTTGAAGATGAGGCATAGTTTTAGGAACTTGGAACAACGCACGAATTTGTTCGAGTTTCTTAAGGGACAACTTTAATGCATGATCTAAAGTAAGAAAGAATGAGAAACTTTTATTAAATGCCCATAGTCCCTCATTTATAAAAGTCGGGACCTCACAACCATAAACAAGATCCTACTGACATGGCTTCATAGACTCCCTAGGACACCTGAACTCTGTGCTCTAATACCAAGTTTGTCATGCCCCGAGCCTACACCCTGGACGTAACCGGCACCCGAAACCATGAATGGCCCAAGAGAACCACTTGGCCTGGCATAGAACTAATAAAGCTGAACATTTAATGAAACAAATTACAGAAGCTGGAAAACATGGGATAACCTTTGTAAAAAGAGGAAATAAAATAATATAAACTTTTATTAACTGAAATAATAAAATATTTGAAAACTGGTTACAACTGACTTGACTTGACTTGACTCTGTCTATGAAGCCTCTACTACATTCTGAATACAACTACCTTTATGTAACAGAACAAACTGATGACTGGTATACTGCTAAATCCTCGAGAATAATGAAAACTCACTCAAGCTGATGGCATAGCCTACTGAAGAGTCTACTCAGGAACCTGCATATCTGAAAGCTGGGGTGATGTGCCGCTAATTTACGACACTTTCGACTCCTTTTTACTAAGAACAATCGTACATTTTCAAGCAACCGTTATTATTTTTGATGTTTTTATGTTGTATTTGTAGGAAATGGAAACAAACACGGAAACGGACGGAAATACGCAAAAAAGAACATTCTGGATAAGAGTGACGGTCCGTCAAGGGTGTGACGGTCCGTCACCCAAACCGTCACACCAAGGCAGCAGCCAAGGCAGCACCACTGCCTAAGGGTGACGGTCCAGGCGACGGTCCGTCAACCCTGTGACGGTCCATCACCCTGGCCGTCACACTTAGGCAGTCCGCGACGCGGAATCCGAGCGTTTTTAGGATTGGTTTCCTAGACTCCTATAAATACTCTATGTTAGGTTTATTTTACATATCACTTTTCCAATAGTTTTTACATACATTACCCAATAATTGTAGGAGAGTTTTGAGCGATTTTTGAGAGAGGAAACGCGCTACACACGGTTTCCTTCTCTTCAATCTTGTTCTTGATTGTTCTTGGGATCTTTGTTTTTCTTGCTCTTGGATTAATTAAAGATTGTTTTCAATACATTGTAAGGATCTCTTTTCTTTATTATGAATATTGCTTTCTTTTGTTCTTCTACAAGCATGAGTAACTAAACCTCCCACAACTAGGGTTGTGGGAGCCATGGCTAAAGTAGCGATATAGATTCCGGGTAGCGACGGGTTCAATATATGTATTGTCACGTTGTTAATCATACATTATTTAACGTTTTCTAGTGGTTGCAAACATTAGAATATGCCTAGGTTTAATTTGCTTGAGTAAAGAGATTAAAACCGGAAAACTTGATTAACAACAAGGATTCGAGACTACTAACTCTCGTCTAATGATTAATGCTGTAACTAGATTAATCTACTTGATGTTTAAGGTTGAAATCTAAAAAGCACATCTTTTCGAGGTCGAGAGAATAGAAAAGGAAATTTGTTTATTTGGTCGAGAGACATTTAGACGATACCACTACTTCAATCACATCGTGACACGCATATAAAAAGAACCCAATTAAGCCTAGAATCGACATTGTTACTAACGCCATGGTAAACACTTCCCTAGTTCATTCTCCTACTGATTATTTCGCATACATTATTGTTTGTTTTGTTTACGCATTGTTCACTCAAAACCCCCCCAATTTACCGGAAACTATTGACGACTAGTCACTTAATTCACTAAAGACTTAATTCTCACCATATTCTCTGTGGGATTCGACCCCAACCTAGTTGGGTTCTATATTTGACTACGACCGCTTACGCTTCCTAATTGGAGGTGTAGTTTGGGCGTTATAAAAAAGTGGCGCTGTTGCCGGGGAATACGGTTGTTAATTAAGTCTGGTGTATTTATTTGACTCTTAGTCATAATTTTCTGCTTTACATTTATTTATTGTTTTTGACTTTGACAGGGTACACAGTTGTGCATGACAAGTACCCGAAGTTCGGGGGAACACATTTTATCTTACGACCCCGAGCTTGCTAGAACATTGAGGCGGAATATGGCCACACAACTAGAGGCAGCGAGGATCGCTGCAGAACTGCAGGCCCAACAAAATCTGAATGATGGTGGTCTGCAGGATGAAATCGCAAGGAATGATGAGGATCTTGACTTAGATGGAGCTGGCGCTACGGGCGCCATGGTCGTTCTGCCGCTACCGCCCGGAGCCAAGTTCAACATCACTAGCACGATGATCCAACTGTTGAACTTGAGAGGAGTGTTCCGAGGTGTCGCTGGGGAGGATCCAAACCAGCACCTAATGAATTTCGTGGGCATATGCAAGTCGTTTGAACTACCGGGCGTGAGTCAGACATCGATCAGGCTCAGGTTGTTTCCGTTGTCTCTGTCTGATGAGGCAGCATTGTGGTTGACAGAGCTGACCCCCGACTCTATCGCAACGTGGGGAGAGTTGAGAGGAGCTTTCCTAGAAAAGTTCTTTCCTCCCTCTCGGATGATACAGTTGAGGGACGAGATTAGCAACTTTAGGCAGCAACTGCACGAAGCACTGCACGAGACTTGGTTGCGATTCAAAAAGAAGATAACACAATGCCCGAACCATCAGTTGACCGATAACCTTTTGATGCAGACGTTCTACCGGGCACTGAATTCGGCTACCAAGCCGACGTTAGACAACGCAGCAGGTGGTGCATTCATGGGTCTTACCTTTGTTGAGGCCACAACTACTTTGGACAGGCTCACAAAAACCAACAGGGCCTGGCACACACGAGATTCAGAGGTTGCAGCTAGCACCTATACCGTTGGTATGTCAGCAGAGCAGCGTAGGAAAGAGGAAGAGCGCGACCAAGACATGGCGCATCTGAAAACGCAGTTGGACCTACTGACCAAGCACTTGTTCTCAGGAGGTATGGAGAAGGTACAAGCGGTGGGTTCCCAAGGTATGGAGACTGAGGAGGCGAATTACTTGGGGGGTTTCCAGGCCAATGGCCAAGGAAACCAAGGTCGGAACTATCAGAGAGACAACCACTATGAGAAAACCGACTACAGAGATCGCGACCAAGGAAACTGGAGGAACCACACTGATAAAGGTGGGTTGTATGTTCCACCTGGTAATCGGGATAGAGCTAGCACTGAGACAGGGACGTCGAAATGGGAGAGCATGATGGCAAAGATGCTGCTGAAGGTGGAATCGACTGACTCTGGGGTAAAGGAGATGAGGACTGAGTTATCAACGTTGAGTCAGGTAGTAGAGTCACATTCCACCGCGATCAAGCAGCTGGAGCAGCAAGTGGGGCAAATCTCGGCATCTCTGAACCAAAGGAAGACAGGTACCTTGCCAAGTGACACGACTCATCCGAGGAATGACGCTAGCTGTATGGCGATCACCACAAGAAGCGGAAAAATATTACCGGAACCACATCCGGTAATTCAGACTCAAGGTGATGTTGCGGATGATGAAGAGGCGGTAGAGGAGGAAACTCCAAAGCCCGCGGAGAAAAGCAAGGAAGCTGAAAAGCCTCCAACTATGATGCCTCGGCCACCACCTCTTTTCCCAGAGCGTTTGAAGAAGAAAGCTGACGATGGTAAGTTCCTGAACTTCATGACCATGCTGAAGCAAATTTCAATAAACATACCATTGGTGGAAGCGCTGGAACAAATGCCCGGTTATGCCAAGTTCATGAAGGACTTGATTACAAAGAAGAGGTCGGTAAGTTTTGAACCGGAAGATAACCTCCACCACTGCAGCGCTATTTCTTCAAGGTCCTTAGTCGAAAAGAAGGAAGATCCAGGCGCTTTCACTGTTCCTTGCACTGTTGGGAAGCTCAACTTCGGGAAAGCCTTGTGTGATCTGGGTGCTAGCATCAACTTGATGCCGCTAGCCGTCTATAAACAACTGGGTTTGGGAGCTCCTAAACCAACGTCCATAAGAGTGATGATGGCTGACCGCTCAGTGAAGAGACCTGTGGGAATATTATCTGATGTGCTAGTAAAGATCGGTAAGCTTATATTCCCGGCAGACTTTGTGATCTTGGATTGCGAAGTGGATTTTGAAGTTCCCATAATCTTGGGACGACCATTGCTAGCCACAGCAAGAGCATTGGTCAACATGGAGAGAAACGAACTGATCTTCCGATTAAACAATGAAGTGGTCAAGTTCGATGTGTCCAAATTGATGAAGCAACCAAGTGAGATGAGGGTGGTCGCGGTCATCAATGCTGTTGAGGAAGTCCCTGCGGATGTGTATCTTGAGGAGAAGGGTTGTGTTGAAACCCGAGCTGTTATGAGAGTAAAGTCGCGATCGCAAAAGAATGAGCAGGTAAAGGAAAGCGGTGAAAGATCAAGAAAACGAAAACACCGCAAGAGAATCTGCAAAGAAAGAGCGAAGAAGTTGTCGCGACTAGCGATGGAGCCCAAAAAGGAAGCTGGAACGCCACACTCCATCGAGTTATCTTGTTTTGGAGACCCTAGCGGTCTCCAACATCATTCCAGATTCTGAGTCCGATCGACGTCACAGGTATTCCTTTCTCTCACAGTTTTTAGCTTTCATATGGATGCATTGGGGACAATGCATGAGTCTAAGTTGAGGGTGTTGGGAAATCTGTGAGTCACCACCGAGGGTTTTTGTTGCCGTGTTTCTTTTCCCTCCGGTGTTCTATCTAGTAGAACCGGCATGTTTAGGTTGTTATTTTAAATTTTTGTTGTTTTTAGTGTCTATAGCAAGCATCATGGCGTTTTTCTTGACTAAAAACGAGGCCCCTTTAAAAATTTTCTGGTTTTGTAATTATGTTGAAACGATTGACTGTCTGGATCTTTAGATGTCATTGTGTGAATATGATAGAATGAGTATGCTTAAGCCGAGCGATTGTTTGATAGTTGGTAGCGATATGGTTTCTTGGTGCCAAGAGTGTGTGAGATTATTGTTATAAATTCGTACGCTGTGCATGCATCTAGAACTTGCCCTGTCTATTTTGTTAAGTTTGAAGTTGGTTGCTTAGGAAAGGATCACAGGCCCTTTTTGTGTGCAGTCCACTTAACCTAAAAGACCGTCCAAATATAAATAATCCCTTGATCCCTGTTTGAGCCATAATTGACCTTATTCTTTCAATAACCTGTCACCATTCCCGTTTAACTTTGAATCCCTATTTTGGCCCTGGTCTTTTCTTGGACATCGTGTACCTCAACGCAGGCAATCAACCTAAGTTGAGGGTGGCTACCATAGAGGTAAACCCTGTTTTGGCCCTGGTCCTGCCATGGACATCGTGCACCTCAACGCAGGCAATCAGCCTAAGTTGAGGGTGGCTAACTACAGAGGTGAATGATAAGAAAAAGAGGATGGAGAAGATTGGTTGTGAATAGAATGAAAATTCGGGTGTGTGCCTAAGAAAAAAAAAATAAAAAGAAGTGAAAAAGATCGAAAAAGTAACAAAAAGAATTCTCAAAATAAAGAGGCCGCACCTGTAGCTAGAGAGAAGGAAATAAAAAGGCGAATAAGGATGGACAAAGTAAAGGATGTGGTAATAAGACGTTGGTAGTTCCAAGGAGGGCTTAGTCACTAACCCCTAAATGTATCCTACCTGCACCTGAAGCCTCAGTACAAGCCAAAACAAGTCCTGTAGTGATCCTGAGCGGCTTTCTGAAGAACCAAAATAGAATAGTAAGGGCAAGCCTATGGTATCACATGTGCATTTTTTGAAATCGTTTGTGAGTGTGAGCGCTTACCTAGTCCCAAATCTTGTGTGAGGGATTTCTTTGTGGTGAGGGCACCAAGATGTCTGTATTGTCTATTGATTGTTAGGATAGCTGCGCGTGTGAATGTAGAATGTTCTATCATATCGGAATGACATATTTGGATCCTTGCAAGTTAGTGTTTCATACATTCGTGTGCGACGAGGGAGCTTGATTTAATGGAATAAGATGTGGAATGACCATGAGTTGCTAGAGACATGAGTTCGTGTTCTTAGTTGAGTCATTTTATTGTTTTATGTTATGTTGCTTGAGGACAAGCGAACGTTTTAAGTTGAGGGTGTTGATGTGCCGCTAATTTACGGCACTTTCGACTCCTTTTTACTAAGAACAATCGTACGTTTTCAAGCAACCGTTGTTGTTTTTGATATTTTTATGTTGTATTTGTAGGAAATGGAAACAAACACGGAAAAGGACGGAAATACGCGAAAAAGAATATTCTGGATAAGAGTGACGGTTCAGGTGACGGTCCGTCAAGGGTGTGACGGTCCGTCACCCAAACCGTCACACCAAGGCAGTAGCCAAGGCAGCAGCCAAGGCAGCACCACTGCCTAAGGGTGACGGTCCAGGCGACGGTCCGTCAACCCTGTGACGGTCCGTCACCCTGGCCGTCACACTTAGGCAGTCCGCGATGCGGAATCCGAGCGTTTTTAGGATTGGTTTCCTAGACTCCTATAAATACCCTATGTTAGGTTTATTTTACATATCACTTTTTCAATAGTTTTTACATACATTACCCAATAATTGTAGGAGAGTTTTGAGCGATTTTTGAGAGAGGAAACGCGCTACACACGGTTTCCTTCTCTTCAATCTTGTTCTTGATTGTTTTTGGGATCTTTGTTTTTCTTGCTCTTCGATTAATTAAAGATTGTTTTCAATACATTGTAAGAATCTCTTTTCTTTATTATGAATATTGCTTTCTTTTGTTCTTCTACAAGCATGAGTAACTAAACCTCCCACAACTAGGGTTGTGGGAGCCATGGCTAAAGAAGCGATATAGATTCCGGGTAGCGACGGGTTTAATATATGTATTGTCACGTTGTTAATCATGCATTATTTAACATTTTCTAGTGGTTGCAAACATTAGAATATGCCTAGGTTTAATTTGCTTGAGTAAAGAGATTAAAATCGGGAAACTTAATTAACAACAAGGATTCGAGACTACTAACTCTCGTCTAATGATTAATGCTGTAACTAGATTAATCTACTTGATGTTTAAGGTTGAAATCTAAAAAGCACATCTTTTCGAGGTCGAGAGAATAGAAAAGGAAATTTGTTTATTTGGTCGAGAGACGTTTAGACGATACCACTACTTCAATCACATCGTGACACGCATATAAAAAGAACCCGATTAAGCCTAGAATCGACATTATTACTTACGCCATGGTAAACACTTCCCTAGTTCATTCTCCTACTGATTATTTCGCATACATTATTGTTTGTTTTGTTTACGCATTGTTCACTCAAAACCCCCCCAATTTACCGGAAACTATTGATGACTAGTCACTTAATTCACTAAAGACTTAATTCTCACCATATTCTCTGTGGGATTCGACCCCAACCTAGTTGGGTTCTATATTTGACTACGACCGCTTACGCTTCCTAATTGGAGGTGTAGTTTGGGCGTTATCAAAATGGGGGCTACATCATCCAATGATGTAGTGCCAAAAAGAGGCATCAATACTTTGAATGTACTGGTATGTAAAGCAATAAAGTGAAACAATACTAATATCTGGGCTGATAAACCTAAAAAACTGAGACATGAATAATATAACCATAGACAGATCTAAATACCTGAAAATAAGAATGACTGACCTGAATGCTGAAACTTAAAGTAATATAAGTAAAACTTTCTTAAAATATTTTCTTAAACCTAAAACTGAAACTGAAAACTAAATAACTGAAGTCTGGGATAAACTTGAAAACAATGCTTCATAAAACTTTATTTAAACTGATGGCCTCGGCCAATCATAAATTATCTTAAAATAAGTAAATTTTCTATTTGGGGAGTTTCTCTTAACCTACATAATCCATGTGAGCATCATGGAGTACAACGTCTTGTCCACGTTGTTAGAACCCAACGACTTTCCCTCGTTGACAAAGCCATCCTATACCTTGCCGAGGTATAAGATGAAACATAATCTGGGGATCCCAAAGCTGAGCCCGAAGGATATAAATAATAGAGGAGTCGCCCTATTTGCGGATGATCCTATCTTACGATGGCAACGTAGTTTTGGGGCACGTGCTGTCTAAACCCATACTCATCTCGGTGCTAAATAGTAATCTCAAAATATATTAACTGCTCATAACATAGTCTTAAAACACTTTCAAAAAATCATACTTGATTCAAAATATCATATCATGAACATATCTATCTTTTTGAGCCTTGGCTCTAAATTTCTTTAAATTTGCTTTGACTCTCAAGATACGATAAACTTCTTCACTTTTCAAGTCATAATAATAACATAAGAATTCTTGTAAACTTTACATAAGCATAAACTTGAAACTCTTAAACAAATCTTTCTAGAAAAATATAAATCAATTCCAATAAACACGAAAATAATCTTTTAAAACACAAATAGACTTTCAAATTCATAGGGGAAATTCATAAGTTTCTAGGAAGAATCAATGAACATAGACTAGGAATCAAATCGAGAGGAAAAAATCCAAACTCATGTAATTCTCACTAAAAATCATAGAACGTTCGAGGAATTTCATCAAGAGATCAAGAATTAAACTCAAGGATTTCAACTCTTTAAAACCTTAACATGATTCATGGCTTAAACTAAAAATATAACTTGGTTGTGAGGAGAACGGGGTTCCCACAGGAAAATATTAGCTTTACATACCTTGATTTCGGAGTTTGAGGAAGGAACCTTGAAGAAAACCTTAAGTTTTGCCTTTGAACCATGAACCCTAAGCGCTCTTGCTTCTAGAAACCTTGAGTAGAAGAGTAACGTCCTTTTCTGAACTTAATTCGTGCCTTAGGAGGTTTAGAATTATTTAGAATGGGTAGGGGACGAATCTTGGGTGAGGAAAGGACCAAAATGCCCTCAAAATAACTTAAAAGAAGCAATTCCCTTAACAATACCCTAGGAGTCCTATTTATAGGCAATTCTAATTAAAATCTGGATTGGTTTAGGAAGGAAAAATGCGTCCAAAATGGTCGCCAAAATGGTCCGTTTTGGCCACAAACGAACCATTTTCTTAAGCGTTTTAACGCAGTGAATTTTTTGAGTTTCTGGTCTTGGAAACGGTTGGGTAAACGGACCATTTTATCTTCCGTTTTAACTTGCAAAATTCGATGGACTTCTGGTCAGACAGATGTCTTCTTGGTAAACTGATCATAACTTTTTACTCCAAACTTGGATTAATGCGCGGTTGGTGGCTTTGGAAAGAAGACTCAAAGATCTTTAATTTGGTGGGTCATAGGCCACCTAACTCCTTATATTATAGGAGTTATAATCGTTTGAAGTTGATGCTAGTTAGAAGGTTATACGAAAACTCAGCCGGTAGAGAAGCTTTCAACTTAACTTGTGATAGAGGTTCCTTAAGATCTTAATTCACACCCAACACTCTTTCTACACATAGTTCTTGACCATAACACCTTGTTACAATGAAATCTTTCGGGTTCAGGTCTAATGGCACGCGAAAAATGATTGGAATCTTAGCTCGAAAGTTTGGTGTGTTACAGAACCTAGGAATGAAACCCAACTCAGAAGGGTCCTAGTATTCTTATCAAAGGAACCAGTACTTCACAAACATAGCCCGTCTAACTCCAAAAGTGCAGAGCCCTGGTACGACGAAAGAAACCAACGGCAGGGATAAGAAAAGATAGTCAGCCTTAAAATCACGGGAGAAAGCCAGGATTCTCGACGTCTAGTGCACAACCAAAGAGTTAGTTCTCAAGTGGGAGACAATGAGGGACCTGAACCCTATGAAATCAGTTACCTAGTTTATTCTCTATATATAACCCATTAAGCATCTATGTTAGGGGCACCATTTTCCATTCACACATTCGTTTAAGCATACATATTTTCTTTTAAGAAAATCTTTCAGCTATTCAGTTCATATGTCATTCCAGACATGCTATACACAAGCCTCCAAGATTCAGTTCTCAGGATCCAATACACAGCTTGATTACTTTCTTGTTTTCTATTAATTATATCTCATTAGCTGTTGTGGTTCATTTCATTATCATATTATTCACAAAATTAATCTAACTCCTGTGCGCTTAAACCACTTAACAAATTCAACTATATCATTTTCTGGGTAAACAATGACATGCAAAAAATATCGAACTCTTCATGGACACAAAATTGCATAAATTCACTTTTAAAAATCACTCTAATAAAGAAATTGTACTTCCTCGACTCAACCTTCAAGTAAGACTCTGGTACCATGTCAAAGTCTCAAGCTTTTATACAGGCAGATTCTAATACGTATTAATTAATTGCAAACTAATTCTGTCCATGACACTATTTTCCTTAACAAAGGCCATATTGTGATTCGAATGTAAAGCCATAATTATTATTTTTCTAGTCATTTTGCATTTCTTTCGTCAATTGTCATGATTTTCTCTCTACCCGCCTCCCGATAAACCCCAATGCCACCGACTGAAATCTCTCCATGCAAAATCATTTTTCCAACCAACCAAATTTTCCTTGGAGGAAAAAAAAAATCATATCATTTCATTCATATTCCTTCCCCACAGTACTCTTTATATCTCTCCTTTCATTTGGTTTATTTATAACTGAATTTTTGGTCATCACCACCATATGCAGGGGGCAGAGAGATCGAGAGTGTGCCTAAGATAAATTCGGCTGAATTCAATAGCTTCGATTTATATTTTGTATCTGTTTTAAAAATTTATTAAATTTACATATTATTAATTTAAAATCTGATAACTTGAAAAGATTAAAATTCAGCTCCCATATGCTCTAAATCCTAACTCCCCCCCAGCCATAAGCAGCAATAAATTTCTAGTGATGGGTAATTGTGTATTATCTAGAACCATGATACTACTGTTTATTTTAATTCAGAAGAAGGGAATATGACAAAATTTCCAGTTCCTTCATCACTACTCAGCTGCCACTAATTTCTTTTTCAGTTTAGGTGGGGCTTAACAATGGCAAGTAATAGAACGATCAAAATATATCGTATGTGTAATTAAGTCTTGTGGCAAAAAGGTCAAGTAAACCAACTTTCAATGCTGTACATTTCTTGTAAGAGAAAGGATGAACAACAATTAGAATCTTTTGGAGAAAAATGAAGGCCTTTATTGTCTTCTCAAGCTCATGAGACAAGGATGCATGCATACAACTTGTAAATGTCCATCTCCTTAATTAATTTAACTGTACACCAACGAAAGAAATTACTACTCCCTCCCTTTCAATCTTTTTGAGTTACTTTCCGTTTTAGTCTATTTAAAAATGAATATCACTTTCTTTTTTTGAAACTCTTTAATTTTGACTTTGCATATGATATATTTAATATCGCAAGATCAAAAAACATTTTGGTACATTCTACATATTTTTAATTTAAAATCACAAGATTCAAAAGTTCTTTTACTTTCTTAAACTTCGTATCAAGTCAAATCCAGACAAACAAATTGAAATGAACGGAATAGTAAACTATATATATATATATGTCAGAAGTAGAAGTAGCAGTATCCACCTCTCAAATTGTACGACCCATATATTTCTGTTTAGGATAATTGATTTGATTAATCTAATTAGTTTAAAATCATATTTTTCTTAACACAAAATTTTGATAGATTCATACACCCAAACCATTCATGATATATAATAAATATATCAAAATCCAAAAAAAGAAAGAAAGAACAAGTTTACCGTAGTAGCTTGACGAAGGGGATGAAGTAAATGTGGGTATAATACGATAGAGTATAGACTTGAAAGTCAGACCACAGAGTTAATTCTTGTAGTTGTAACAATGACATGTAGTTGAACATGTGAAAGACATTGTTTGTCGGAAAATTAGGCTTATCGCAAATGTGGTATGATGATATTTTACTCCCCGTATATTTTTACTTGTTCATTTTGGATTTTATAAGCATTTTAAGAAATAATGATTGGTATATATGATCATTTTGACATAATATTCATATTAATCGCTATTTAGTCTTAGATCTTGAAAAATAATTTGGGAATAAGTAATTAATGTTGAGGTAAATCATGATTTTTTTTTTGATAATATACTAAAAGTGAAAAGTAAAAGTTAAAATGTATTTTTAATATACTGAACAAATAAAAGTGAACGGAGAGAGTACCTTTAACTAAAATCTTTGAATTTGAGCTTTACTGATAAAGTACTCCCTCCAGACGATTTTACCTGTCATGCACGTCCCTTAAGAAACTATGTGTTTTGCCTATCATATTCTTATCTTTTATTTTTAATCATTTAAAATGTTAATCTCTCTTCAATAACTAAAAAGAGAGTTAATCTAAGCAATCACAATATTGAAGTATGTGTATACGGTTTTCAGTTAGATTTTTTATGTTAAATTAGTCAATGTTTATTATTTCAAAGAATAGTTACTAAAAATAGCATGAAAAAAATATAATTATATCTTGATCTTCTAAAATTTTAACTAATCTGGACTATTTATTTTTAGTTAGAACAACAAGTAAAGCAGTCCAAAGAGAGTAATTAAATACTAGTAGTAAATAGAAAGTCTTCGTCTTTGATCTCGAATTGACTTGTTTAGGATATTTGCACCGACTAATGGACAAGTGCCCTTTTTATGATTGCTATGCTATAGTTGATATTCTTTCTTCCGTAACATGTAAAATAGTTTTTTTTTTAATGAATAGTGTTGGAATCAAAATCGATAGGGTGTCATGCGGAAGCAAACAAAATAATTTTTTGTTGATGATAAATTCAAGAACAAAGAAAAACTATAAAAAAGACTTTATGATATATGATATGGGTTTGATCAATTGACCTACATATGAAAAACTAATATTAAAAATCATAAAAACTACTGAGAAAAAATCTCCCCTAAACAAGACTCTTTAATGACTACATTATGGATGCTATTGTGTTTTGTTTGAGAAGAACATGTCTTCTATTTATAGAATTACAAGACTTCTCTTCCAAGAAAAGGATAAATATTGTAGAGTTCTTTTTCACCAAGAAAACCTTTTTCGTCAGGAAAATCTTTTTGAATTAGAACACAATTGTGTAGAATCCAAATATAGTAGGAAATTCAGGGCAAATCCTAACAACTAGTATCTCAAGAGGTAAAAAATTCTCACCAGTTAAAAATATCTTTTTCTTTCTGTCATTTTTTAATTTAGTATGCGTTTGATCATAAGATTGGAGGATCACATTTAAAGTTTTGATTTGAAGTTAACATTTATTTATAAAATTTTAACAAAACTTTAATTTCATGTCATGATTTGAAATCTAAATTCTCCAAAAAAAAAATGATTTTAAATTTCATGTTGTGATTTCAATTCTAAAAAAAATTAAAACTTAACCCATAAATTTATATTTTATAAAAAAATAAGACTCATCATTTATTGCAAAAGTAATTATCCAACCTACTTTACTTTCTATTTTATCCAACAAACTTTTTGAGCTTGAAAAAGTAGATTCGAAATAATGAGACAAGGGATGAACCATTATGACATTAACACACAAGTGACCATTGTCGTAGCTTGTATGATGTTACATAATTTTGTGGGAATACCAAAGAAGTGATGAATGAATTATGGAATATGAACATGATACGGTTTCTAATGATGGTTTCTAATGATACTTCCCAACAATCGACTCAAAGTAACAACATTGTTTCATCTTTTTGATCATCTGATAGGGATATGCATGCTCGATATAAGGAGATTATATGTACCATGTGTTTACCCTCAAAAAGGTACAAGTGACTTTGGTAGTGAGGTTTAAAAGATAAGAGTTCCTAATAAAATCGTGCGTAGCAAAACAAGATATAATGCTGAAAAGTAAAGAGTAGGTAATTGAGCAATTAAAAAGCAAAGATTGAAATAGCCCGAGTCAGCTGGAGCTGAGTGATCCGTGTAAGTGGATCATAGTCGTTGGGGGATGATCAAAATGAAGATGGGATTGAAATAACATATAAATAGTAAAACAGAGTTTAGTAGACAGTAAAGAAATAATCTTTGGTTCAAACAGTGAAAAATGTTGTGTATTTTAGAATGATGATACATGGCTTTATGTAGGAGGTCATCTCTCGATGGCTGATTACTATGCATTAAACCCTCAACAAATGACTAATTAAATAACATTAATAAATAGGAGGTAACATTTAACGTTATTCGCGCATCGGTTACATAAAGACTCCTAACGGTTTGTGCAGGCTTGTTGACTTTCTCCGGGATAAAATTCCCTCATAATGTAGTGTGTCAACCTGTTTGGTGCAATTGGTATCCAACGTGTATTCTTGCCTTAGCCATCTTGGTTGGTCGATGTATGACCATTATTGGATCTTGTCCAACTGGTTGCAGAGTCATGCCAATCATTCTTTCATGTGTCATGATCTGTCTCATTCACATGTCCAGGCTATTTTTGCCTTATACAAATACTTTCATGTTTCTCGGACTTAATATTTTTTCTAAGGAATGCGATTGATTCTTTTTTTTTTCACTCTTCGTGGTGTAATATATCCCTAATTTTACTCCAAATAGAATCTTCTGGATAAATGAACTGAAGCGTCATCTGCATTTAATGCCTCTGACATAGGTCACTTGTTCAGATCTTTTTCAAGCCACGTGTTTTTGTGTGATTGGATTTTCAGGGAGGTTGAGGTTCCCAAAGCACCGCCGAAGATCTTTCGCCTTTATTCTTAATATTTTTTTCTTTTTCGAGTTCTTGTCAATTGATTAAAGGATCTTTAATGGGATATCTTCTTTCCATCTTTTCCCCCTTTTCCACTGGCGTCTTTCTGTCTTTCAATGTCCTTTGGGGGCCATTCTTTTTCCAAGGATTGCTATAAATACCCTCCATTTGTCCATACTTGTCTTCCATAATATATCTCCTCTAGACATGTTCTTTAGAGAAAATAGTGGAGCATTTCTCTTGGGCTCTTGCCTACCTTTCATTATATGGCTGAGCGCTTGACTCATACTTTATTTCTCATTTAGCTTCTGCTTCGTTCTAGTATCCGCCTCTTTTATAGTCTTTGTTGACTGCCAAGGGTCACCGACGAGGGCGAGGTAGGATCCAGGGGTGAAGTTGAGGATGGTATTTTTGATGATGCTTAACCATATCTTGCTCTATATTAGTTTTGGGTCCAAGGCTTGCTTCCTGCTATTTTCTCCACTTATACGGCCTCGGTAGGGATGTAAATAGACAAAGATACAAGGAAGTATCTGAGATCCCTCCCAGTTCTACTAATTCATGGGATCAAAACCTCATAGTGACCTTTATGCTCAGAGTGAATATGGCACTCTAAAGCCTAAATGGGTTTGTTTCATGTCCTCAATCTGCAACCCTTTTGTGGGTTTAAAATGCAGCTTCTTTGAGGATATTTATATGATGCATCTCAAATTCTTCGTTTATTTCTTTTAGTATACTTCAAAAGATTTGTGTTTTCTCCTCAAGTTTGAGTATCTTGGGAGCGTGCCTGTATCTCTTCTATTTTTCCTAATTTGCAACAATGACACCAACAGCTTTTCCAAAGGGAGTTTGCTGAAGTAGTAGGATTCATGGATGGATGTCATACACAGGGGTTTTAATAGAAGATCTATATTCTATTTTTCTAGGAGTGTTTTGTGTTTTTCCTCTTGGGGTGTTGTAATATATACTGATATCAGTTTTTGAATGCTTTGTATTTTTCTCTTTGTAAGGGCTATAAAATTTCTATAACCTCCTTGATGTATGAACCATTTTGAATCTGATCAAGTTATTCTCTTGCTTCAATTTATTTTTGCAATGTATTTTTGCTTTCGTCAAAGTCTTTTGGAATTTTTGGATTTGTTCCAAGCACATTTGCTACTTTTTTTTGGGCAGTTTGTCTTTTTTATTTGAGTTCAAACCATTTATGGGCTATGTTACTTATTGAGTGTATTGCTTTTTGGATATGAATAGAACTATGGTAAAAAGTATTTATTTGCTAACTTAAGTATTTGTATGCCCGCATAGTTTGAACATTTTGTGAATCAGGATGTGCTCCATTCAATCTTTTTAGTCAATCTGCTAAAATGAGAATGTTCAGGAATTTTGATACATCTGCTTTCTCACTATTAGATTGGGAAAATAATCGATCGGTGTTTCATTAGTATAGGCCGAGAATGTTCATCTGATTTTATTTTTTGGTCAAAAAAATTCATCGGACCTCTTATTTTAATGGCATAGGTCGAGAATGTTCATCCAGATTTTGTTTTATTTGTGGGGGGGACCTTGATCTTGAGCAAGTGATTTTAGGACGTCTCATGTTCACCTTAGGAACATTTTTTTTAAAATTTGAGCTCTCGAAGTCTTTTGGGACTCTTTTTTTTATGGAACTTTAAGTTCTCGAAATCTCTTGGGACTCTAAGATTTCTTTTTTGGAACTTTGAGTTCTTAGAGTCTCTTGGACAATCTGATTTCAAAACTTCTTTGTCATGTATAACTTCTGTTCTCAATATTTTACTGAAACTTGTGTCATTTATGATCATTGAATTCTCTGTTTTGAGAACATCTTTTTCAGTCACGACATAACCTGCCGCGAGTGGCACCTACCTTAACCCCCGGTGAGCGAACTGAGTCAACACTTATCAAAATTAAGCAGCTAAAATCAAATTGTCATAAATTAAAACTAGGAAGTATAGACAAGAATAAATAATAAGGATCTATATGGAAATAACCCCAAGAATTTGAAAGCCATGTACCAAAACTTATAACATAGTCTGAAATACGGAGATGCAACCCCAAAAATAAAGTAGTTTGAGTTTGAATAATGGACTAGAAAGGAAATATGAATCCATGGTAGCCTAGAAGAAGTAGCTCACCCTTAGATTCAAATAACGCTTGTATCACAGCTGAGGCCATGCAGCAGCTGTCGGAATATGCCCCTGTACTCAATAAAAGAAGAGCAAGTGCAGTATCAGTACATAAAAAACAACAGTATACATGTAGGATCATCGGCCAGCTCCAATAAATGAAATATGATCACTTAACTAAAACTTAGTAAGGCAGGACAAACATGTATAAACAAGTCAGCAAATATAACCAGACTTTCAATCATCAACCTTACTTATCAACTACATGAAACGTGTCCTAAAACCACCATAATAACATGACCCATATGCCATTTAAATAACCGGATCACCACAATAAAAGCATCCTCAATCAAAAGAGGGCCTGCTGGCAAAAGAATAAGAAGCCCCCTGGCCTCTAGGAGCTGAAACTGTTGGATGGTCCTTAAATAACCACTTGTAGAAGCTGGCAGGGCTGACTGAATGGGATGAACCAAATGGACCTGCTGATTGGGACCCCAGGAGTAAGAACCACTAAAATTTTCCTCATTTAGAGACTTCATAGCTAATACCTTAGCATGCCCAACCTGCCTGACCCCCTCCAGTTTCTTTAAGTAGTCAGTCACCTCATTAAAACTCTTCCCTACAGAACTCATATGAATAGAAAGAACCTGCAACTTGGTATTCATACACTTAATATATAGATGAATCCTCTCCTCCTCAGTGCCCAATATTTGGGTAGCATAATGAGACAAGGCATGAAACTTAGCCTCATAAGCTGCAACACACATGCTACCCTATTTAAGGGTCAGAAACTCATCCTTCTTGCGATCCCTGAGAGTACGGGGCACATACTTCTCCATAAATAGGGAATGAAATTGAGCCCAAGTCATCAGAGGCAAAGCTGAAGATCGACACGCTACATGAGCCCTCCACCACTGCTTGGTATCACCTTGTAGCTGAAAAGTCACAAACTCTACCCCATGCTATTGTACCATACCCAACCTATGCAATCTTTCATAACAATACAAAATGAACTCGAAGGCATCCTCATTCTCTGTACCATGAAATGACAGAGGTTTTAACTTCAAGAACTTGGTCAACAACTCATGTTTGGTCTCGATCATGATAGGGCCTAGTACCAGATGGAAGAAGGCATCCGTACCTGATGCTTCATCCATCCTAGGGGTTGTGGAAACAATGGGATTGTCTCCCAGAATTTGAGTAGCTAGCACAGTGGGAGTGGATCCAGTACGTGCTAACCCACTTAGGAATGCCAACACTTGCTGAATAACCTCAAATGACATAGGGGGAAGACCTGCACCTCCAACTGGTGCCTCCTCCTCCTGTTTTGTGCCCTTCTCGTGCACAACCTCAACCTCCTCCTTAACAGGATCCTGGGGTAGGGGAGGGGTCGCTGCCCTTGTCTCAACCACTTCCTGAGATCCACCCCTGGTGGGTGTTACTCTTTTTTTGCCCCTGCCCCTGCCTCTTTCTTTCCCTCTATCCACCAGTACCGCATCTGGAGTTGCTGCCCTTGCTCAATTTCATCAGGTGTTAACCATCTGCGAACAAAATAATAAAGGAAGTTATATAACAATTTGGATCGCCAGACACTAATTGGAATCAAGTTATAGCACGAAGGAAGAAAGAAGAGATAGTTTCCTAAAATCTTGTAGCCTTTCAAAGAAAAGTACAGATGTCTCTGTACCATTACGCAAGACTCTACTAGACCTATTTTGGTATAATGAGATCAATGAACCTAGGGCTCTGATACTATCTTTGTTATGACCTAACCCGCTGCGAGTGGCACCCACCCTAACCCCCGGTGAGCAAACCAAGTTAACACTTATCAAAACTAAGAAGCTAAAACTAAATTATCATAAATCAAAACCAGGAAGCATAGCTAAAAGTAAATAATAAGTATCTCTGCGGAAATGACCTATAGAATCTGAAAATCATGTACCAAAACTTCTAACATAGTCTAGAATATGGAGATGCAACCCCAAAACAAAGTAGTCGAAATCTGAACCATGGACTAGAAAGGAAAGATGAATCCATGGCAGCCTGGAAGAAGTAGATCACCCTTAGATTCAGATAACGCTCATATCATAGCTGAGGTCATGTAGCAGCCGCCAAAATATACCCTGTACTCAACAAAAGAAGAGCAAGTGCAGTATCAGTACACAAAAACAATAGTGTACTGGTAGGATCAGCTGCTAGCTCGAATAAATGAAATATGAATACTTAACTAAAGCTTAGTAAGGCAGGAAAAACATGTATAAACAAGTCAGCAAATATAACCCAGACTCTCAGTCATCAACCTGACTTATCAACTATATGAAATGTGTCGCAAAACCACTACAACAACAATATATACTGTAATGAACCTTCTGGTTATTTACACGTTTTTTCCTTTCTTGTACCATTAGAGCTTACTTGTAGCAGCCCAAGTCATTTATGGCTTGTCGGGACCGGTAGTTCGGTACCCGGGCCGTTTGTTTGGTCTTTATGGCCGTTCCTCATTTTAGAGCTTCAACTTTGGAAATCGTTGACTTCCAACAAAATTCTTGGTAATATCAAAGAATTAAACCAAGGTTCTAGGTTAAAGGAATTCCTTACTCAAAAGTTCGAGTTAAAGAAATGCCTCGTGTAACATCTCGCCCGTTTGGATGGTTTAAAGTAACTCGTGCCTTTGGGGTAAGACTAATAGTGTCTAATATACTAAGAAGGATGTGTTATGAGGTATTATAATCTCAAAATGGTCGTATGATAAGTTTTGAAGTCAAGCAAGTTGCGAAACAAAAGTCGGAAAAAGTTATTGTAAATTCCTTTAAGGAATTCTCTTCAAATTTGGGTTAAATGTATTGGGGTGTTTCTACCTATATATAAAGAGTTAGTGGGTCCCCAATATACCAAATCGAAGGTCTACGAGTCTAGTTTCCAACGCACTAAACCGTTCATCCATACGACTTCAGAATAGAGAGATATTCACATTTTTGTAAGACTGCACAAGCAGACACGTCAAGGAGGGGCCCACATCTTAAGTCGGTTCAGCTTATAAAAGCTGATTTCTCCTTCGTTTTATCTCATTTTGTTCACCCAAAATTCTTATAAAATCAGAGGTAGAGTCCATAAATAATCCATGGACTTGGATCCTTTCAATTCAGAAGTTTAACGGAAGTTGCTCTACGTCGCGAGCTCGTCATTTTGGTATAGTTTTCCCCATCGATTTCATGGCGTATCTTCGTGGGTGTTGATGCAGAAATCCAACAGGTGTTTTATGAGTATTTGGCAGTATCTATGGAGTTATATTGGTGAGGTATGAATCCCGTACACTTATCTATTTGTTGAATCAAGATTCTAAGCTTCTAGTCACGAAAAGTTGTATTTTTCGATAACTTGTAGTAGTTTCTTGTTGGATTTGGATATATTTGTTGTTACTGCAAGGAGGCAGGTTGTTAATCTTGGGATATTGAATATTTTTGTCAAGGAAATCTCTCCCCTACGACCCTCCTTCGTTATTATATGTTCTAGTATTATTTTATGGATTTCTGAGCCACGAAGTGGTATTTTGGATTTGTGGGTTTGGACAGCCCATTTATCTTGTTATGTTTGGTTATTGTTGTGGTGTTCTGGTTGTGGTAAGGTTCTGGAGGGATTGGGAAATTGTGCCATTATTTTTGGGATCGATACGATAGTGATTGGATTGGACAAACGTGAAGTATGCCTTGAAATAGTGCCTCGGGAGCTCATTGCTCCTTGGAGATGTGGTTAACGTATTGTTGTTGGATTTAGCTGCCATTTGTTATTGTTATTGGCTTCATTTTTATGCTTTGGAGTTGGCTGGTCGCGAGTGTGATATTAACACCTTATCAATTGGCTATGGCTCGTTCTTGCAGCCTAGTCGATTCTAGCAATTGTTCCATTACCTTTGTTGGTCAGGCTTCATAGAGACGCCTTTGGGGCTTCAGTTGAAAGTATTTGTTTTATATGATTCAAAGCTTCCTGGAGTTGTTCGAGTCTGGACGATGCCGTTCCCGCAGCTAGTCATCGGATGACAGGTAGGTTATGGTTTTCCCCTGTCTAGACTCTGCGTATATAGTCTATAACTACATTAATTAGCATCCTTGGATGGGTTGTTATAGGTTGGTACCCCAGACCTTGTCCGCCTTTCGCCCGTCTAGTTCATACGTTGTTTGTAGTATTCGCGTAGTAATGTATATTACCTTTATGGTCCTGTGTGGCCCTGTATTGACTCTGGAACATAAATGGTGGGCTATTTGGGAATGTCCGCGAGTCCCGGACATAGAGAGTATCCTTTTAGGCTGGTTATGTCTGCTGAGTAGCTATTGGGCCTGTGCAGGGCTGATAGGAATTATTGTGAGCCGTTGGGCTACTTTTATATTTGTGTGCGATCATATCACCCATGAAAAAGGTTTTCCCCTGCATGTTTTACTACAATTTTGGCTGTGAGCCACTACTGACATTTTTCCTAAATTTGCATGGCCCTAGGGGCCCTTTTTGGTACTGTTGCTGATAGAAAAAGGGGATTTTTCGATGTTTTCGCACTGATTTTATTACTGGTACTAGTATCTGCGGGGCATAGCACCAGACTTGATTTTATTACTGATACTGGTCTCTGCGGGGCAGAGCACCAGACTTGATTTTATTACTGATACTAGTCTCTACGGGGCGGAGCACTAGACTTGATTTACTACAATTTTAGACCCGGTTATGCCCGGGCACCCTTGGAGGGGTTTTTGAGGCATTTTCTACTACTTTAGTCCTGGACGGGGTCTGGGCATGCATACTTGAGACTGGGTCTCTATCTTGATCCCAAACTTGCTTTCGGATGACATATCTTGATACTGAGTTTTAGTATGGGGTCGGGGACCTCCATGGACCTTTCCGCTCTGGGCCTGGGGCTTCGGGCTGCCTGCGCCGGAGGGAAGGGTATACGGTGGAGTAGAGGTATACAGGCTGAGTCCTTCCATGGAACCTGCCTACTGGGCCTGATTGGCACCGGAGGAGGTACATACAGAGGTTCTATTTCATATCATATCATATCATGCATTGGATTCCACCCTTGTTTGTTGTGTGTTCAGTGTACACTCCGGTAGTATGGGATGCCGGAGGGTTTGTTTTCACTTGATTGTGTTCCTTGGTTGTATGGGCTGCCGTTCGGACTGTAGGTAGACTATATTACTCCTGTTTTTACTTAGAGCTTGTCTTGGCACCCGGTTCTTGAAATATTAGTGATGGCTAGCTTGTTGAGGCTTTGGTTGTGGGATATCTGATTATTGAGAGGGCTTTAGAGTCCTATCTTATTAAGGCACTTTTGTGTGGCCTTCTGAGCAGAATGTGAGACTGTGGTTCTATTCTTGTGGGAAGCTGAGTGGTATCTCTCGGTTATTGTGGCCTAGTTATTTCATCGTAGGGTTGTACTTGTGAGGTGATTCCCTGGTTATGATATCATATGATTGGATTGGTGTTATGATTTCCTTATACTGGTTGATTCCATTTTGAGTATGTTAGACTGCTCTCCATCTTTTCCTTCCACTTGAGGTTACCGGTATACTGCCATTTTCTCAACTCTCTCTCTACTTACTTAAATTATTGTGCAAGGACTCCAGGTGTGTTCTCCTTTCCTTCACCTGTGATTCTATGTAATTGAATCTCTGTGATAGCATGTGTTACTTGAAGCTCTTGGTTATGGATGATCTGTGCTAGCTTCTTGTGCCTTGCTTATTGCTTCAGTGACTACTTTCTTGCTATCTGTTACTTACTGCTTTTATATCTTATATGCGCTCAGTCGGCCGATGATACATACTGAGTACCCATGGTTTTGGTGCTCATACCATACTTCTGCACTATTTTTGGTGCAGATATTAGCTGAGCTTTTGTTGTTGAACGCATTAGAGACTCGTGCAACTTTTGGATCTTCGAGACTAGGGTGAGCGCCTGATGGTCGGGGCTTATCTACATCTCATCTTTTGTACAGTTACTCTTTGTATATTCGGAGACAATTGTACCTATCATTTTGTTACTTCTAGCACTTGTATTCTATTAGAAGCTTCTGTACTGTCGATACCAAGTCTTGGGGTTGGTGTAGTTTCCCTTATGTATTTATATTCGAGTTTTGCTTTCACTTATTTCTGCTTGCTGGTGTATTTTGGTTAGGTAGTAGCCCATTAGTAACCGTTCTGGGCTACAGGAATTGGTTCGCCTACTGGGGGATTGTAGGTGCCATCATGACTTGAGAAATCGAGTTGTGACAGCTTGGTATCAGAGCGCTAAGTTCACCGGTGTCATGGTACATAAGCAAGTGTCTAAGTAGAGTCTCGTGGATCAGTATGATGACGTTCGTATCCTATTTGCGGGAGGCTATAGGGCATTGTTAGGAAATATTTCATCTTCTTGGCTCCTCATCGTGCATTCCTGGCTCTATTGACTTTCAAACTTCGGTTGTTCATTCATTCTGAGATGCCTCATACGAGTGCCATAGCGGTTGGTGCTGAGGCTTATGTACCTGTTGCTTCAATGCTTCCATCAGTGCCAGGACTCACTAGTGAGGGTTTACTACACTAGATAGGGGGTGTGGGCACAACCCAACCTCCGATTAGATTTATAGCGACCTCAGCGCTTCAAGACACCGTGGCTAGGACTCTGAGTCCTCCGGTGAGTGTTTCAGTACCTAGTTCTGTGAGTAGTGCTTCAGTTATAGTTGAGCTTCTACTTATTCAGCAGGGTTGTCTGTCAGTATTGGAGTACGAGGCAAGATTTTCCCATCGGATTTCATCGGGTATAGGTTGTTTTTGGTGTGGTGAGCATGGGCACTTTGCTAGGAATTACCCCATGATTGTGTATCCCGGACAACCTGGTTGTTATCATTGTGGAGAGATTGGTCACCTTTATAGAGCTTGTCCCCGACGAGGGCCGGTTGGGCCTTCAGTTTTGACTACTCAGTCTAGAGTTAGATTCTATCAGCTTGATGCTCCTCTTGGTGGGCTAGAGGTAGAGTTTCCTGATATTATTGCTCCAAGTTAGGCTTTTGCTACCTTCGACTTATGTTAGTCCTGCTCGTGGTGCGACTCTATCCCTTTTGCTGTGTAATTGCTTATATGCCTACCTGCTACTTGTTTAAGTTATTTGGCTACTCGAATTGTAGTATCGATATGTTGTTTTATTGGTAGTTCATTCTTTAGTAATGGATAGGGGTAAGTTAGCCTTGAGAGGTGTTTTCTTGGAGTTGTAGCTCGTGGGTAGTTCTTGTTAGTCTGTTTCTAGTTGTGTTATCCCTATTTCATTGTGATTTTGGACTTGTGGTTGAGTTGCCCTTGTTGAACGGTCCTAGATGGTTGTTGGCTAGGATGTTATCTAGCGTGGCTAGAGATTCGTGTGATGGTTCGGTGTATTACCGGTAGTTGGGCTGGAGTTGAGATTTTGTCTCAGTTGAGAGATATTGGTTATGCTAGTGTGCAAAGATTGGTTTGGTCTCCCGAGTGTCTAGAGTCGACCCTCTTTGTTGATTAGTTTAGGAGGTTGGTAGGTATGTGGGTTGTTCCCATATTCTCCTCCACTTCCTGGTCCGTTGGGTGTTTGGTTGTATCCCTAGCTCCAGTTGGAACGAATCTTGATCGTAGTTTTTTTCGATGAGCTCTGGATGTTGGCATCGTGATTGGGTCTTGACTTTAGCACTTCCGACTAAGTGTTGATCATAACCTCGTGGTTGGGTTGTATTTGTAGGCATTTTGGGTGAGTTGGGCATCCGGCCCATCCTTCTCCTGCCTTATTAAATTTGACGTGTAGCTATGAGTAGTAAGGTAATGGCTTCAGCTTCTTATTAGAGAAAGGATTTGTAAGGTTTAGTATGTGCTAAGGAAGCATTTTTGTTTAGTTGAAAAAGAAGGGAGATAACTCTTTGTATGTGTTTATGTGTCCTCGTAGTTGCCTGAGGTGGCGATGAAGGTTTGCTTTGGGATTGGGTGTCGGTGATTCGATTCAGCCGTCTACACATTGATGTGGGTTTTCCATCGATTGGTTTTGTTTCAGTAGCAACTGCGGTGTTGGCAACTTGCATTTTCAGGCCTAGTTGGCGTGGGTTATTAAGGGTTCATTGGAAGCATACATGTTCGACCAAGGCTTTAGTTGGTAGTTTTGACAGTTGGGGTTCAGAATCATGGCTTGGCAGGTTACATCGAATGGTTTGTGGTAGTTCTATTTGGTTGCAGTATCCTAGTGTCGGGAGGCAGTGGGTGCAGGCAACTTAACTTTTTTACTTCAGTTGTGGATGCGGCTATTGGCCTTGGACACCTAGTCCTTGGCTAACCTCTGCAAGAGGCGAGATATTCTAGATTTCAGTAGTGTTCTAGCTAGTACGAGGTTCTTCTAACATGGTTGGACAGACTCAGCGGTGTAAGTTTGAGCTTCAGCAGTGGTGTATGCTTTATGTGGTCAGCTTGTGCGGGTTGAGACTAGCGACGATTTTGAGTTTTGATGATCCTTAGAGACTAGTAATCGCCATTCGTTTACCGAGGATTTGAAAGCTTATTTAATTGATTACTCCAGAGTTGTTGTTTATGTGGGGTTCCAGTGTTGGTTAGACTCGGCCAGTATGGACTAGAAGTTTGTTATGATATATGCTTTAAAGTGGCTGGTGTTTGCAGAACTAGTAGAACGATTGATTCGAGCCAAAGGAATGAGTTGAAAGTATATGCAAAAATTTCTATGGCTAGATGGTAACTTCGAACCACAGGCACCTTTTTCCTTTGCCTTCAGGGTGTTTGGACTTGATATTTGTGGCATGGTGGACTTCTTCCTGAGGTGAGATTCGTAAGGCAATTTCACATTCAAATGGTGTTCGAGTGTTCGGAGTAGTAGCAGTGTTTTCTAGAGTTGGGAGCTTGGCTCATGGTTACAGACTTCGTGGTAGTCTTACCACACTTCTTGCAGGATCATGGTTTTGGTTTGGGTATTTTGGGCAAATTGCCCTGGTTCATTCACTTTCAGCTGATTCAGACCTGGCACGGTTCAGTTAGCGAATTTGATGTTACAAAAAAATATTCGTTCGTTGGTTGGTGGTCAGTCAAGGCAGGTAACTTTAGTTTCAATGATATGCTACGGGTTGTTATCTTGGATGACAAAGGCTAGTAGCCTATATCTTGGCTTAAAACACATTTGTACAATGGGTGACTTCGTTCGTGGTAAAGTATAAGCAGGAACTATGGATCTCTGGTGTGTCAGTTGATGCTTCGAGGGTGGTTTGAGTGTTCAGCTTGTATGCAGATTTCTTTTTGTGGTGCTAAAGGATTCAGTTCAGAATAAAAATAAAAAAGGGGCTTTTGCGGAACAGCGGGTTCATGAGTTAGAGTTTTGAGTTGATGGATTTTCTGGTAAACTTGGTATGGTTTTAAGGATTCGGTTTTTGTGTGTTGATAGGCTTGGTTCTCTGGTTTCGGTGTTGTGTAGGTTCTTTTTGGTTAAGATTCTCGAGGTTCAGTTTGGGTTGGCAGATCTTTGGAGGTTGAAATCTAGCTTGGCTAGTAAGAAATTAAGGCTTGGTTGCTTTCTTTGGTTCTGTTATATTGGGTGCCGTCCGGTCACGGAGGTTACCCGGGTTGTCTGAGAGAGTAGTGCGGGCGTTGTATCCGCTATCCTTAAATCTCTGGTATTTTTTTTCCTTCCTGACTTTCGGGGACGAAAGTCTTTTTAGTAGTGGATGATGTAATGACCCTTGCGGTCATTTACACGTTTTCGCCTTTCTTGTACCATTAGAGCTTACTTGTAGCGGCCCAAGTCATTTATGGCTTGTCGAGACCGGTAGTTCTGTACCCGAGCCGTTTGTTTGGTATTTATGGCCGTTCCTCATTTTAGAGCTTCAACTTTGGAAATCGTTGACTTCCGACAACATTTTTGTTAATATCAAAGAATTAAACCAAGGTTCTAGGTTAAAGGAATTCCTTACTCAAAAGTTCGAGTTAAAGAAATGTCTCGTGTAACATCTCGCCCGTTTGGAAGGTTTAAAGTAACCCGTGCCTTTGTGGTAAGACTAATAGTGTCTAATATACTAAGAAGGATGTTTTATGAGGTGTTATAATCGCAAAATGCTCGTATGATAAGTTTTGAAGTCAAGCAAGTTGCGAAACAAAAGTCGAAAAAAGTTATTGTAAATTCCATTAAGGAATTCTCTTCAAATTTGGGTTAAATGTCTTGGGGTGTTTCTCCCTATATATAAAGAGTTAGTGGGTCACCAATATACCAAATCGAAGGTCTACGAGTCTAGTTTCCAACGCGCTAAACCGTTCATCCATATGACTTCAGAATAGAGAGATATTCACATTTTTGTAAGACTGCACAAGCAGACACGTCAAGGAGGGGTCCACATCTTAAGTCGGTTCAGCTTATAAAAGCTGATTTCTCCTTCGTTTTAACTCAGTTCTTTCACCCAAAATTCTTATAAAATCTGAGGGAGAGTCCATAAATAATCCATGGACTTTTATCCTTTCAATTCGGAAGTTTAACGGATGTTGCTCTACGTCGCGAGCTCGTCATTTTGGTATAGTTTTCCCCGTCGATTTCATGGCGTATCTTCGTGGGTGTTGATGCAGCAATCCAACAGGTGTTTTATGAGTATTTGGAAGTATCCATGGAGTTATATTGGTGAGGTATGGATCCCATACACTTATCTATTTGCTGAATCAAGATTATAAGCTTCTAGTCACAAAAAAGTTGTATTTTTCGATAACTTGTAGTAGTTTCTTGTTGTATTTGGATATGTTTGTTGTTCCTGCAAGGAGGCAAGTTGTTAATCTTGGGATATTGAATATTTTTTTCAAGGAAATCTCTCCCCGACGTCCCTCCTTCGTTATTATATGTTCTAGTATTATTTTATGGATTTCTGAGCCACGAAGTGGTATTTTGGATTTGTGGCTTTGGACAGCCCCTTTATCTTGTTATGTTTGGTTATTGGGTTGGTGTTCTGGTTGTGGTAAGGTGCTGGAGGGATTGGGAAATTGTGCCATTCTTTTTGGGATCGCATACGATAGTGATTGGATTGGACAAACGTGAAGTATGCCTTGAAATAGTGCCTCGGGAGCTCGTCGCTCCTTGGAGATGTGGTTAACGCATTGTTGTTGGATTTAGGTGCCATTTGTTATTGTTATTGGCTTCATTTTTATGCTTTGGAGTTGGCTGGTCGCGAGTGTGACATTAACACCTTATCAATTGGCTATGGCTCGTTCTTGCAGTCTTGTCGATTCTAGCAATTGTTCCATTACCTTGGTTGGTCAGGCTTCATAGCGACGCCTTTGGGGCTTCAGTTGAAAGTATTTGTTTTATATGATTCAAAGCTTCCTGGAGCTGTTCGAGTTTGGACGATGCCATTCCCGCTGATGTGACGCTAATTTACGTCATTTTCGACTCCTTTTTACTAAGAACAATCGTACGTTTTCAAGCAACCTTTGTTGTTTTTGATGTTTTTATGTTGTATTTGTAGGAAATGGAAGCAAACACGGAAACGGAAGAAAATACGCGAAAAACAACATTCTGCCTAAGAGTGACGGCCTGAGTGACGGTCCATCACAAGTGTGACGGTCCGTCACTGGGACCGTCAACTTGAGGCAGTGTTGCTGCCAAGCAGTGACGGCCCAGGCGACGGTCCGTCACTGCCCTGACGGTCCGTCAAGCCTGGCCGTCACGCTTAGGCAGTAGCTTCAAGCGGCGACCCGCGTTTTGGGGATTCCTAGCCCGTTTTGGATTTGGTTTCTTTGGCTCCTATAAATACCCTATGTTAGGTTTATGTTATTATTATTCACCCATTAGTTTAAACACGTTTTTAGTTAGTTTTCGAGAGCAAGAACACGTTTCTTGAATTAACATTCGTGTTCTTGATTCGTTCTTGAGTTCTTGGTTTCTTTTGTCCTTGGATACTTGAAGATTGTCCTCTATATATTGTAAGGATCTCGTTTCTTTATTATTTTATGAACATGACTTTCTTCTTTTCATCTTCGAGCATGAGTAACTAAAACTCCCGCAACTAGGGTTGTGGGAGCCATGGCAAACATAGCGATTTAGATTCTGGGTAGCGCTGGGTTCAATTTACATGTAGTCACGTTGTTAATCATACTTTATGTCACGTTTTCTAGTGGTTGCAAACATTAGAACATGCCTAGGTTTAATTTGCTTGAGTAAAGAAGTTAAAACCGGGAAAAATTGATTAACGACAAGGATTCGAGACTACCAACTCTCGTCTTAAAGATTAATGCCGTAACTGGATTAATCTACTTGATGTTAGGATTGAGAGCTAAAAAGCACATCTTTTTGAGATCGAGAGAAGATAAAAGGAAATTTGTTTAATTGGTCGAGAGACGTTTAGACGATACAATTGACGCAATCACATCGTGACACGCATATAGAAAGAACCCGGTTAAGCCTAGAATCGACATTGTTACAACGCCATGGTGAACACATCCCTAGTTCATTCTCTCCCACTGATTATTTCCATAAGTTAATTGATTATTTTGTTTGCGATTTGTTTACACAAACCCCCCCTTTATTTACTGGAAACGATTGACGAATAGTCAACTAATTCACTAAAGTCTTAATCTTCACCATATTCTCTGTGGGATTCGACCCCAACCTTGTTGGGTTATATATTTGACAACGATCGCTTACGCTTCTTAAATTGAGGTGTAGTTTGAGCGTTATCAAAAATGGCGCCGTTGCCGGGGAATATGGTTTTTGATTAAGTTTGGTGTTTATTTGACTTTTTTTATAATTTCCTGCTTTACGTTTGTTTGTTGTTTTTGTTGTGACAGGGTACAAAGTTGTGCATGCATAATACCCGAAGTTCGGGGAAACAAATTATACCTTACGACCCCGAACTTGCTAGAACATTGAGGCGGAATATGGCCGCAGAACTAGAAGCAGCAAGGCTCGCTGCAGAACTGCAGGTCCAACAACATCTGAATGCTGGTGGTCTGCAGGATGAGGATCTCGAGTTAGATGGAGCTGGCGCTACGGGCGCCATTATTGTTCCACCGCTACCGCCCGGAGCCAAGTTCAACATCACTAGCACGATGATTCAGTTGCTGAACTTGAGAGGAGTGTTCCGCGGTGTTGCTGGTAACGATGCAAACCAGCACTTGATGAATTTCGTGGGCATCTGCAAGTCGTTCGAACTGCCAGGAGTGAGTCAGACAGCAATCAGGCTCAGGTTGTTTCCGTTGTCTCTGGCTGATGAGGCAGCATTGTGGTTAACAGAATTGACCCCCGACTCTATCGCAACGTGGGGAGAGTTGAGAGAAGCTTTCCTAGAAAGGTTCTTTCCTCCCTCTCGGATGATACAGTTGAGGGATGAGATTAGTAACTTCAGGCAGCAACCACACGAAGCACTGCACGAGACTTGGTTGCGATTTAAGAAAAAGCTGGCACAGTGCCCGAACCATCAATTGGCCGACAACGTCTTGATGCAGACATTCTATAAGGCACTAAATTCGGCTACGAAGCCGACGTTGGACAACGCAGCAGGTGGTGCATTCATGGGTCTATCGTTTGTTGAGGCTACAACTACTTTGGACAGGCTCACCAAAACCAACAGCGCCTGGCATACACGAGATTCAGAGGTTGCAGCTAGCACCTATAAAGTGGGTATGTCAGCTGAGCAGCGTAGGAAAGAGGAGGAGCGCGACCAAGACATGGCGCACCTAAAAACACAGTTGGATCTCCTGACAAGGCACTTGACGTCAGGAAATATAGAGAAGGTACAAGTTGTGGGTTCCCAAGGTATGGAGACTGAGGACGCGAATTACGTGGGGGGTTTCCAGGCCAATGGCCAAGGAAACCAAGGTCGGAACTATCCAAACCACTATGAGAATGGTGGCTACAAAAATCGCGACCAAGGAAGCTGGAGGAACAACACCGATAGAGGTGGGTTGTATGTACCACCTAGCAATCGGGACAAAACGGGCAGCGAGGCTGAGACGTCCAAACTTGAGAATATGATGGCGAAGATGCTGCTTAAAGTGGAATCGACTGACTCTGGGGTAAAGGCAATGCGGAATGAGTTATCAACATTGAGTCTGGTAGTGGAGTCACACTCAACCGCTATCAAGCAACTAGAGCAGCAAGTGGGTCACATCTCGGCATCTCTAAACCCAAGGAAACCGGGTACTTTGCCGAGCGACACCACTCATCCGAAAAATGACGCAAGCTGTATGGCGATCACCACAAGAAGTGAAAAAATATTACCGGAATCACATCCGGTAATTCATGTGCAAGGTGAGGCTGCGAAAGATGATGAGGCGGTAGAAGAGGAGGAAACTCCAAGGCCCGCGGAGAAACGAAAGGAAGCTGAAAAGCGTCCAACTATGATGCCTCGACCACCACCTCCGTTCCCACAGCGTTTGAAAAAGAAAGTTGACGATGGTAAGTTCCTGAACTTCATGAACATGTTGAAAGAGATTTCAATAAACATACCATTGGTGGAAGCGCTGGAACAAATGCCCGGTTACGCCAAGTTCATGAAGGACTTGATTACAAAGAAGAGGACGGTGAGTTTTGAACCGGAAGACAACCTCCATCACTGCAGCGCTATCTCTTCAAGGTCGTTAGTTGAAAAGAAGGATGATCCAGGTGCGTTTACTGTTCCCTGCACTGTTGGGAAGCTCAATTTCGGGAAAGCCTTGTGTGATCTAGGTGCTAGCATCAACTTGATGCCGCTCGCCGTCTACAAACAACTGGGTTTGGGAGCTCCTAAACCAACGTCCATAAGAGTAATGATGGCTGACCGCTCAGTTAAGAGACCTGTGGGAATACTGTCTGATGTGCTGGTCAAGATTGGTAAGCTTATATTCCCGGCTGACTTTGTGATCTTGGATTGCGAAGTGGATTTCGAAGTTCCCATAATCTTGGGACGACCATTGCTAGCCACAGCAAGAGCCTTGGTTGACATGGAGAAGAACGAACTGACATTCAGGCTGAACAATGAAATGGTCAAGTTCGATGTGTCCAGAGTAACGAAGCAACCAAGTGATTTGAGGGTGGTCGGGGTCATCAATGCTATTGAGGAAGCTCCTGCGGATGTGCACATTGAGGAGAAGTGTTTGGTCGAGACGCTAGCTGTTGTGAGAAGGATGCCGCGAAAAGAGAAGCATGTTGCGGGAAGCGGTGTAAATAGCTCAAGAAAACGAAAACACCGCAAGAGAATCTACAAGGAAAGAGCGAAGAAGCGGTTACGACTAGCGGCGGAGCAAATAAAAGAGGAAGTTGGAGCACAACATGAGGTTGGCGCACACACGTACTCCATCGAGTTCTCTTGTTTTGGAGACCCTGGCGGTCTCCAACATCATTCCAGAATCTGAGACAGATCGACTTCACAGGTATTCCTTTATTCTCACAGTTTTTAGCTTTCGCATATATGCATTGGGGACAATGCATGAGTCTAAGTTGAGGGTGTTGGGAAACCTGTGAGTCACCACCGAGGGTTTTTGTTGCCGATTTCTTTTCCCTCCGGTGTGCTATCTAGTAGAACCGGCATGTTTAGGTTGTTGTTTTAAATTTTTTTTAGTGTCTATAGCAAAGCATGAGATTTCTTATCAAAGTAGCGCCCCTTTAAAAAAAATTTCTGGTTTTGAGCTTATGTTGAAACGATTGACTTTCTGGATCCTTGTATGTCATTGTGTGATTATGATTAGAATGAGTATGCTTAAGCCAAGCGGTTGTTTGATAGTTGATAGCGATATAGTTTCTTGGTGCCAAGAGTGTGTGAGCTTATTGTTATAAATTCTTACTCTGTGCATGCATCTAGAACTTGCCCGGTCTATTTTGTTAAGTTTGAAGTTGGTTGCTTAGGAAAGGATCATAGGCCCTTTTTGTGTGCAGTCCACTTAACCTAAAAGACCATCCAAATAAAAATAATCCCTTGATCCCTGTTTGAGCCATAATTGACCTTGTTCTTTCAATAACCTGTCACCATTCCTGTTTAACTTTGAATCCCTATTTTGGCCCTGGTCCTTCCTTGGACATCGTGCACCTCAACTCAGGCAATCAGCCTAAGTTGAGGGTGGCTACTATAGAGGTAAACCCTGTTTTGGCCCTGGTCCTGCTTGGACATTGTGCACCTTAACGCAGGCAAGCAGCCTAAGTTGGGGGTGGATACTACAGAGGTGAATGGTAAGAAAAAGATGATGGAGAAGATTGGTTTTTGAATAGAATGAAAATCCGAGTGTGCGCCTAAGAAAAGAAAAGAAAAAAATAAAGAAAGATGAAAAAGATCGAAAAAGAAACAAAAAGAATTGTCAATAAAGAGGCCGCACCTGTATCTAGAATCAAGGAAATAGAAAGGTGAATAAGGATGGATAAAGTGAAGTTATGTGGTGATAAGATGTAAATGGTTCCAAGGAGGGCTTAGTCACTAACCCCTAAATGTATCCTACCTGCACCTGAAGCCTCATTACAAGCCTAAACAAGTCCTGTAGTGATCCTGAGTAGCTTTCTGAAGAACCGAAATAGAATAGTAAGGGCAAGCCTATGGTATCGCATGTGCATTGTTTGAAATCATTTGTGAGTGTGAGCGCTTACCTAGTCCCAAATCTTGTGTGTGGGACTTCTTTGTGGTGAGGGCACCAAGATGTCTATATTGTCTATTGATTGTTAGGATAGCTGCGTATGTGTATGCATAATATTCTATCATATCGGAATGACATGTTTGGATCCTTGCAAGTTAGTGTTTCATACATACGTGTGCTATGAGGGAGCCTGATTTAATTGAATAAGTTAGAATGACCATGAAGTGCTATAGACATGAGTTCGTGTTCTTAGTTGAGTCGTATTATTGTTTTATGTTATGTTGCTTGAGGACAAGCGAACGTTTTAAGTTGAGGGTGTTGATGTGAAGCTAATTTACGTCATTTTCGACTCCTTTTTACTAAGAACAATCGTACGTTTTCAAGCAACCTTTGTTGTTTTTGATGTTTTTATGTTGTATTTGTAGGAAATGGAAGCAAACACAGAAACGGAAGAAAATACGCGAAAAACAATATTCTGCCTAAGAGTGACGGCCTGAGTGACGGTCCGTCACAAGTGTGATGGTCCGTCACTGGGACCGTCAACTTGAGGCAGTGTTGCTGCCAAGCAGTGACGGCCCAGGCGACGGTCCGTCACTGCCCTGACGGTCCGTCAAGCCTGGCCGTCACGCTTAGGCAGTAGCTTCAAGCGGCGACCCGCGTTTTGGGGATTCCTAGCCCGTTTTGGATTTGGTTTCTTTGGCTCCTATAAATACCCTATGTTAGGTTTATGTTATTATTATTCACCCATTAGTTTAAACACGTTTTTAGTTAGTTTTCGAGAGCAAGAACACGTTTCTTGAATTAACATTCGTGTTCTTGATTCGTTCTTGAGTTCTTGGTTTCTTTTGTCCTTGGATACTTGAAGATTGTCCTCAATATATTGTAAGGATCTCGTTTCTTTATTATTTTATGAACATGACTTTCTTCTCTTCTTCTTCGAGCATGAGTAACTAAAACTCCCGCAACTAGGGTTGTGGGAGCCATGGCAAACGTAGCAACATAGATTCCGGGTAGCGTTGGGTTCGATATAGGTATTGTCACGTTGTTAATCATACATTATGTCACGTTTTCTAGTGGTTGCAAACAGTAGAACATGCCTAGGTTTAATTTGCTTGAGTAAAGAAGTTAAAACCGGGAAACTTGATTAACGACAAGGATTCGAGACTACCAACTCTCGTCTTAATGATTAATGCCGTAACTGGATTAATCTACTTGATGTTAGGATTGAAAGCTAAAAAGCACATCTTTTCGAGGTCGAGAGAATAGAAAAGGAAATTTGTTTATTTGGTCGAGAGACGTTTAGACGATACAATTAACGCAATCACATCGTGACACGCATATAGAAAGAACCCGGTTAAGCCTAGAATCGACATTGTTACAACGCCATGGTGAACACATCCCTAGTTCATTCTCTCCCACTGATTATTTCCATAAGTTAATTGTTTATTTTGTTTGCGATTTGTTTACACAAAACCCCCCTTTTATTTACTGGAAACGATTGACGAATAGTCAACTAATTCACTAAAGTCTTAATCTTCACCATATTCTCTGTGGGATTCGACCCCAACCTTGTTGGGTTATATATTTGACAACGATCGCTTACGCTTCTTAAATTGAGGTGTAGTTTGAGCGTTATCACCCGCCGCTAGTCATCGAATGACAGGTAGGTTATGGTTTTCCCCTATCTAGACTCTACGTATATAGGCTATAACTGCATTAATTAGCATCTTTGGATGGGTTGTTATAGGTTGGTAGCCCAGACCTTGTCCGCCTTTCGTCCGTCTATTTCATATGTTGTTTGTAGTATTCGCGTAGTAATGTATATTACCTTTGTGGTCCTGTATGGCCTTTTATTGACTCTGGAACATAAATGGTGGGCTATTTGGGAATGTCCGCGAGTCCCGGACATAGAGATTATCCTTTTAGGCTGGTTATGTCTGCTGAGTAGCTATTGGGCCTGTGCAGGGCTGATAGGAATTGTTGTGAGCCGTCGGGCTACTTTTATATTTGTGTGCGATCATATCACCCATGAAAAAGGTTTTCCCCTGCATGTTTTACTACAGTTTTGGCTGTGAGCCACTACTGACATTTTTCCTAAATTTGCATGGCCCTGGGGATTTTTAAATGTTTTCGCACTGATTTTATTACTGGTACTAGTCTCTGCGGGGAAGAGCACCAGACTTGATTTTATTACTGATACTGGTCTCTGTGGGGCAGAGCACTAGACTTGATTTTATTACTGATACTAGTCTCTGGGGGGCGGAGCACTAGACTTGATTTACTACAGTTTTAGACCCGATTACGCCCGGGCACCCTTGGAGGGGTTTTTGAGGCATTTTCTACTACTTTAGTCCTGCACGGGGTCTGGGCATGCATACTTGAGACTGGGTCTCTATCTTGATCCCGAACTTGCTTCCGGATGACATATCTTGATACTGAGTTTTAGTATAGGGTCGTGGACCTCCATGGACCTTGCCGCTCTTGGCCTGGGGTTTCGGGCTGCGTGCGCCGGAGGGAAGGGTATATGGTGGAGTAGAGGTATACAGGCTTAGTCCTTCCATGGAACCTGCCTGCTGGGCCTGATTGGCACCGGAGGAGGTACATTCAGAGGTTCTATTTCATATCATATCATATCACGCATTGGATTCCACCCTTGTTTGTTGTGTGTTCAGTGTACGCTCCGGTAGTATGGGATGCCGGAGGGTTTGTTTTCACTTGATTGTGTTCCTCGATTGTATGGGTGGCCGTTGGGACTGTAGGTAGACTATATTACTCCTGTTTTTACTTAGAGCTTGTCTTGGCACCCGGTTCTTGAAAGATTAGTGATGGCTAGCCTTTTGAGGCTTTGGTTGTGGGATATCTGATTATTGAGAGGGCTTTAGAGTCCTATCTTATTAAGGCACTTTTGTGTGGCCTTCTGAGCAGAGTGTGAGACTCTGGTTCTATTCTTGTGGGAAGCTGAGTGGTATCTCTCGGTTATTGTGGCCTAGTTATTTCATCGTAGGGTTGTACTTGTGAGGTGATTCCCTGGTTATGATATCATATGATTGGATTGGTGTTATGATTTCCTTATACTGGTTGATTCCATTTTGAGTATCTTAGACTGCTCTCCATCTTTTCCTTCCACTTGAGGTTACCGGTATACCGCCATTTTCTCAACTCTCTCTCTACTTACTTAAATTATTGTGCAAGGACTCCATGTGTATTCTCCTTTCCTTCACCTGTGATTCTATGTAATTGAATCTCTGTGATAGCATGTGTTACTTGAAGCTCTTGGTTATGGATGATCTGTGCTAGCTTCTTGTGCCTTGCATATTGCTTCAGTGACTACTTTCTTGCTATCTGTTACTTACTGCTTTTATATCTTATATGCGCTCAGTCGGCCGATGATACCTACTGAGTACCCATGGTTTTGGTGCTCATACCATACTTCTGCACTGTTTTTGGTGCAGATATTAGCTGAGCTTTTGCTGTTGAACGCATTAGAGACTCGTGGAACTTTTGGATCTTCGAGACTAGGGTGAGCGCCTGATGGTCGGGGCTTGTCTACATCTCATCTTTTGTACTATTACTCTTTGTATATTCGGAGACAGTTGTACTTATCATTTTGTTACTTCTAGCACTTGTATTCTATTAGAAGCTTCTGTACTGTCGATACCAAGTCTTGGGGTTGGTGTAGTTTCCCTTATGTATTTATATTCGAGTTTTGCTTTCGCTTATTTCTGCTTGCTGGTGCGTTTTGGCTAGGTAGTTGCCCATTACTAACTGTTCTGGGCTACAGGAATTGGTTCGCCTACTGGGGGATTGTAGGTGCCATCATGACTTGAGAAATCGGGCCGTGACATATACGACCCATACACCATTCTAGTAACCCGGACTACAGTGTTTAATATGAAATCCCGGTCTACACAAGAACTAACCCAGCATTTAAATACAATTCCCCATCCACTCATAGACTAAAATGCAGTAATGACATCACAAGAAATAAATCTGGTCCACTCATGGAGCCAACACACAAAGCATAACCAAATATGTACCAGCGTGGTACCTGATCCAACCATGATAGAATCTATACCAGGCGTGGTACCCAAGCCAACCGATAGATATCCTATACCAAGCGTGGTACCCAAGCCAACTAATGAATTGTACCAAGCATGGTACCTGAGCCAACCGAATATCATAGACAACATAATAATCAATCACAATGAACATGCGCCACACTTGTAAAAACAACAAGTATTAAAGACAAGTTCATGTTACAAGATTGACAACCAGATATCAGTAACATTCATTAACTTATTCCCTAACACACGAATTGTAGAAGCAACACTAAGTAATAGTTAACATGCACACATATTGTAAATGGGAAACAATCAACTATCACCTACCTCGAATTACGCCTGAATGCTCTACTTAACCTGAGCCTTCCCTTTTTATGAAGATTTAGCTTGTTCTTGGTCTTTACGAAGATTTTCAGTAAAAAATCAATAAGATTTGCCCTTTTTCGCCTCTGCACTTTCCCAAAATATTCTTAAACAATTTTGAATATTTTGGGAAAGTTTCTGCATTTACTGTGACTTATCCCGCTATAGTTGCCCAATTCAGCTATAGCAGCACCACTGTAGTGGAAGACTCCTACTATAGCGAGGTTGACCGCCTTGACTTTTGCTATAGCGGGAATTTCTCCACTATAGCAGCCATTATTGTAGCAATGTTTCACCCACTATAGCAACTGACGCGGGATAGAATCCCAAGAATTCTCCTAGTTTTTCTCATTTTATAACAAACTTCAAACCTAACCAACCCTTTCATGTCAAGTTCGATATCAGGAGTTCTAATCACCCGAATCTGTTTCTGAAAAGTCCTACGGACTCCTTAATGTCTTAGATAATAGGAATCTAGATCAACCTTAGACATTTTATAAAATCCTTTCCCATATTTCCCTAGATCTTACCTTGCTCAGAATCCATCCGAGACTATCCTAGCCCAAAATTTCCAACTCCCAAACCTGGAAGTTTTCTAACCCATTTTTTTGCAAGAATAGCTCACCTATAATGATGGTAAGGGTCATTACATTTTCATATATAACTTTTGTTCTCAATTTTTTGTTGAAACTTTTCGTTATTTATGATCATTGAGTTCTTTTTTATGAGCATTTCAAATTCTCGTAGGTCAATTGTTCTTTAGACAGAATAAGAATGCAGATGATGCTTTGCAAATGAAGGTTTTATTTCTTTGATTGTAGATCAAGCTTGTATAATGGCCTTATTTGTGGCCTACCAGAATTTCATTGGGTTAAGATCACTAACTCATTTACTGAACAGTCTCCGATTTCTTATGTCTAAGAAAGAGTCTTTAGATTGTTTTTGTAAGTAGTCCCCAGTTTCTTGTGTTTTAGACTTTGTTTTAGTTTTTTTTCTTTAAAGTGGAGGTCTTAGTATCTCCACCTGAGCAGTCTCTGGTTATATGTATGGAAGGTCTTTTGATCTTTCTTTCCCCCGAGAAGTCATCTAGTGCTCAATTGTGAACTTGTGAAGAATTGGGCACTCGACAAGCTGACTTTGATTTAAAGTCTCATGTACTTCTATTGAGTACTGCCTTCATGTCATAACATGCTTTTTTTGATGTCTCATTAAAAATCTTGTTGGAAAAAACCTCTTTTGGGATGAAAAACCGATCTAAGGAAAAAAGAGTGCAACATGTTTTGATGTTGGACCTGTGCAACCTCTTTTAATTGTTTTGGTTTTTGCAATTCTAGTAAGATTAGATAACTTTAAATGAATATATTAGCAATGGTATCATTTTAGATGGCTGATGTTTCAATTATTGGGGAGGTTATTTCCTTCTTGATTTGCTAGTTTGTATGAGCCTTTACCGGTTACTGAGGTAACTCGATAAGGTCTTTTCTAGTTGGGATTGAGTTTTTCAATGTTAGTATCTCTCGTGATTCTAATTACTTTTCTAAGGATCAAGTCATCTTCTTAAAAGTACTAGAGATTTGGTTTTTTGTTTTAGTATCTTTCTATTTTTATCTTTTGCATTTTTATTTGGACTAGGGCAAAATTATGTCTTTCATCAAATAAGACCAGATTAATGTACATTGCTTCCTTTTTGTCTTTGTCATTAGAAAATAAAAAAGCGAAGTCTTGGTGCTCTGACTTCCATCAGTATATGAGCTTCAGCGCCATATATCAACGAGAAAGGCATTTCTCCCATGCTGGATTTTGGCGTGGTTTTGTATTCCCATAATACTTTAAGCAGAATTTCTCTCCAGATTCCTTTGGTAGCTTCCAGGTTCTTTTTCAAGTTCTAGATCACCATTTTATTCGTTGATTTTGCCTGTCCATTTGCCTTGAGATGGTATGGCATGTAAGTTATCCTTTTGATCCCCATTTCTGTAAGAATTCAGTCATCTTTTTTTTGATGAATTGAGGACCATTGTTGCAAGCGATATTTTTTGGTATTCCAATGCAACATATTATATGATTCTAGATGAAGTTTATGACTTATTTCTCTCTTATACTTTTGAAAAAACCTGCGTTAACCCATTTGAAAAAGTAATAAGTTAGTAACAAGATAAATTTATTGGGCCGGTCGCTACTGGTAGCTGTCCAATAATATCCATCCCCACTCCATGAATGACCACAGTGAAATCACGGGGTGCAATGATTCTGCCGGTTGAAGGATCATAAAAGCATGACATTGGCATTTGTCACATTTTTTAATAAATTCTTTCGCATCTTGCTCCATTTTTTACTATTAGTAACCAGCTCAGACTAGTTGTTGGATAAGAGGTTTGGGACCCGAGGAGTTATCACAGGAACCTTCATGGATTTCTTTGATCACATTACTGGTCTCACCTGGACTAAACATCTATCCAAGGGACCAGTGAAAAATCTTTGATGTAGTTGTTTATCGACCAAGCAGTATCATGTAGCTTTTATGCGGAGTGCGTGGGATTATTTTGCATTATCTGGTAATTTTCCTTCTATTATGTAGTCAATAAACTGATTTATTCATTCTCATATTAAACATGTGCAATTGATCTCATCATGGCTAACATCGAGGGCTGAGTTAAGTAATTAAACTATCTTTTTGGAGTTATTTTTTTCGCGTGTATGACGAAGTCCTCAAGTTTGCCAAAGCATCTGCTTCTACATTTTGTGCACATGGTATATGGGTCACCGTCAATTCCTTGAAGTGACCCAGGGCGGTGAGCGCCTTATTCAAGTATCTTTTCATTTGTTCTTCTTTGACTTTGAATGAGTTATTGATCTGGTTTACCACTAGGACAAGGTCACATCTTGCTTCAAGGGTTTCTGCTCCTAGGTTTTGGGCTAATTCTATCCCTGCAATCAATGCCTCATACTTGACTTCATTGTTAGTAAATTGAAGAATTTTGATGTCATGTTTGATGAGATCCCCAAAAGGAGTCTTTAAGACAATGCCTAATCAAAACCCTCATACATTGAATGCTCCATTCGTACATAGAGTCCACACCAGGTTTCGTACCTAATGCTTTTATATATTCTTTTTCGACCTTTGGTGTCATATTTTTGCTAAGATCAGCTATGAAGTCGACTAGAATCCGAGACTTTATAGCGGTATATGATTTGTAGGGGTGGAAAATGAGTGGATTTGGTTGAATCTGGATGGATTGAAAATAGTTAGAGCAAAATGGGTAATTACCTAATCCACCCATATTCTATGTGAGTAAAATATGGTCATTAATGGACAAACTCGAAATGAGTTTACCCATATTTTATCAACATTGATTGGAGAATTAAAAAATAAGTTTATATGTTGTAAGTTTCTAATGTAATGTTTATTACCCACCCCACCCCTACCTCTAGCCACCCACACCCTAATTTTATTTTATTTTAATTTATTTTCTAACTCCACCCCCGCTCTCACCCCCAATTTTTTTTGTACTCCAATCCCCCACCTCCACCTCCACCCACATATTTTTCAAAAAATATTAAATTATTTTTCTACACCGAATCCCCCACCTCAACCTCCACCCACCCACCCCCAATATTTTTTATATTTTCTAAAAAAAAATTGTTTTTCAAAAAATAAAAAATAAAAAAATTTCTACTCCCAACTCCCCCACCTCCGTCTCCACCCACCCGAACCCCAACTTTTTTTTTTTACCAACATTGATTGGAGAATTAAAAAATAAGTGTATATGTTGTAAGTTTCTAATGTAATGTTTATTACCCACCCCACCCCTACCTCTAGCCACCTCCCCCCTAATTTTAATTTTATTTTAATTTATTTTCTAACTCCACCCCCGCCCTCACCCCCAATTTTTTTTGTACTCCAATCCCCCACCTCCACCTCCACCCATATATTTTTCAAAAAATATTAAATTATTTTTCTACCCCGAATCCCCCACCTCAACCTCCACTCACGCACCCCCAATTTTTTTTTATATTTTCTAATAAAAATTGTTTTTCAAAAAAAAAAATTATTTTTTTTCCTACTCCCAACTCCCCCACCACCCTCACCCTACCCCCACCTCCTTCTCCACCCACCCGAACCCAACTTTTTTTTTCAAAAAAGAAATTCTACCCCCACCCACACCCTATCCCCCACCTCAACCCATCCCACCCACACCCAATTTGTAAATACTAAATTAATTTTATTAAAAAAAAAATTAAATTTGTTTCTACCCCCAACCCCATCCAACCCACCCTACTCCCACCTCCACCTTCACCCAGTCACCCTCAATTTTTTTTAAAGTTTTTTTTTTGGATTTTTTTAGCACTATTAGAGATTTTGAGTAGAAATGAGTAATCTACTATGGGTCTTTATTTATATCCATATTTTATCTATTTTATACATATTTTTATGGGCTTTTAAAATAGGTTGAAGCCCATATTCTCCAAATTAAATATGAGTGATCCAATTCATTAAATATGGATTAAATGAACTCATTTCATTAAAATATAGGATGAAATTGCCAACCTTAGTGGCTTGTACGACAGGTCGTACCCACTAACTTCTATTACCCATTTGTCCAGCCTTCTCGATAATTTGGATTTAAGCATGATGTTCCTTAGAGGATATGGAGTTATGGCATTAATGGGATGGTATTGGAAATGCGGACTGTGTTTTCTAGCATCCATTACCAGCGCCAGGGCTAGTTTTTCTAAATGCAGGTATTTAGTTTCTGCGCTTGCTAAGATTCTGCTAACATAGTAAATTAAAAATACATACATTTTTCTTCCCGACCATAACAACGCTGATTGTTACTTCTGACACTAAGAGGTACAAGAGCAAGGGTTTTCCCTCTTTGGGTTTGGCTAGCAATGATGGACTCGCCAAATATTTCTTCAAATTGTTTAGTGCCTGTTGGCAATCTGTGGTCCATTTGAAGTCATTCTTCTTCTTCTTTAGTAGAGATAAGAACTTTGTGACTTCTCTCAAAAGATTGGGATATGAATTGGCTTAGCCCAGTTAATATCCTCGTGAGTTATTGTACAACTTTCATAGTATCGAGGATCTCTTCGATCACTCTGATTTTGTCTAGGTTGACTTTGATCCCTCTGCTGGAAAAAAGGAAGCCCAGAAATTTTCCTAACCCAACGTCAAAGGAGCATTTTTTGGGGTACAACTTGAAGTTGTATTCTCGGAGTACCTTAAAGTTTTCTTGCAAATATTGTAGATGGTCCTTTGAATCCATAGAATTGAACAGCATGTGTCTATATATACTTCCATCATTTTCCCTATTTTTCCTTTGAACATGCTGTTAACTAACTGATGATAGGTTGCTCTGACGTTGTTTAGGCCGAAAGGAATTATATTATAGCATTAGGTTCCATATTTAGTGATAAGAGAAATTTTCTCTATGTCCTCCGAGTTCATCTTTACCTAATTATAACTGAAGTATGCGTCCAGAAAACTTAGAATATCATGCTGATAGGTCTTAGATACACTCTTTTCACTACTTTTTGCCCACATTTATGCTTTATTTTAAGGATTATTTAGCTTAATAATATTGTTTTATACTTGATTTCATGATTTATCTCTTATGAAAAGTGTTTTGTACAGTTTAGGAGAAAAGAGCTAGGGTATCAAACTGTTTTTTATTTTCATTGATTGGTTGGTGGTGACAAATATCAATGTACGCCATAATATCTTAGTTTTGCATGATAACACAGATTAGGATTTTCTAGGAATAGTTTGTATGAACTGAAGGTGCTAACCATTGTTTAATAAATTATTTTAAGAATAAGTTGAATTTACATGGCATAATCAGTCTTTCTTATATAAATAACTCATATAGATTTAAGAAAATCATATTGATCAACTCTTGTGAATGATTGAGTGATGGTTTAAAAACTGAGCACATATCTAGAAATCTGATTATCTGTACTTGCATGAAAACCTAGAATGGTGCGTTCGATTCTAGGACATAATCTTAGTCGTTAATCATATAGTTAAATTCTAAATTATTTCTGCAATCTTAGTCTTTAGATAAAAATAAAATATTTTCTATTTTTCTCAGAATATAATCTGACTATTAATCTCGTATTCATCAAATCTATACTATTTTTTCCTATTTTCGTGGAATTCGACCCCAAAATTTGTTGGATTTCTCTATTTGCATACAACCATGTTACATCATCTTAAGGTGTAATTTGATCATATCATGTGCTGAAGTTAATATCACTTGAGCTTATGAAAGGTAAAGTTGAGTGTTTGTAGGAAGATATGGTAGTTAAATAGGAAAAAGTTGTTAGGAATTCTCTAATGACATGTTTCTTTAGGCTAAGTGGGGGAAACTGCCATTGATGATATAATCTTATAGGAATAAGAAGTTGTAACCCTTCAATAAAAGGTACATTTGCATATTCTCTTGTTATTTGACGATGATGATACAAAGGTTATATTAGGACAAGGACTTGTTAGATATGTAATGTACCATAATTTCTTAATTTGTCATAGAGTTTTAGGGTAATAAAATTGACGTCCTCGATGGTTATAGTTAGAAAGTGAAGAATTTAGTAGGTTGTCATGGAACAAGGTTACTCTGTTTATGAAGTAGGTGTTGAAAGAGCATGAATTGGTCAACATATTTAACTACGCCTTATATTACTAGAGTAGAGTGATTGACTATTAGGAATGGTCCTAGTGGTTAATAAGTTTTAAGATTTATTACTTATGAAGTTACCGGGTGCTTTACCTAATTTGGAAAATAAATGTTGGCATTAATTCTTTTGCCTATGACTCAGTAATTTTCTAATATCATCATTGAAATGACTCTATGGAGTATGAGGACTTAGAGGAATAGTTTCATAACTTATCGTAGGTGTTTCAATCTGGCGTGATAAGACAGGGGATTGTTCTTTATAAGCAACATCGCTTATGGACCCTTGAGCAAGGTGACAATCAACAAAGACATCCATTGTTTTGCATTAACAATATGTATAAACTAATTTTGGGTGTGAAGTGCATTTCTAAGATTGACTTGAGGATTGGTAATATTATTTGAAACTAAAAGAAATGAATTCATTAAGTACAACTTCGGGTATTAATTCATGTTTGATAAGATTATGCTTAAAGGGTCTCGGAAAGGTTACTTGTATGAATCTATATGAGGATGTTAGTGGGAAGTGTGTGTAGTAATGGAGGACTATACAAATTTTGAGTCAGTGCAGTGGTGGTTTGACATAGTCTATTGGGAATAATAATCAGCTTTTTTAGTATCAGTGTTGGTAGGTTGTTTGGTGGAAAGACTTTGTAAATAATTATACTTGTGATTCGACTGACTTGAAAGGGTATTCAATTTTAAGGTTCGAGTGCTGTATGTAAAACTTTTAGACTCTCAATACAGTGATTACTACTATTTTTCGTGATTGGTTTTCCTATTTTGCAAGACTTGTAATGTTTTGATACACTCCTCAAGTGGGTTTGAATGATCTTTGATTGATAATGGTAAAAGTGATTACAAATGTAATATGACAATTGAGAAGTTATGGTAAGGGCACCTTATTAATGATCTGGGAGGATTAAGGTTCATCTTTAAAAAAGGGCTTTGATTTGATGCAATACGATTACTCGAAGTTATACACATATTATGGTAATACTATCATGCATCATTCTGATGGGGTGTAACTTGTTGAGTACAATTTCAGAATGGAGTCTATGAATGATTTGACTGAGTGTTATGATAAGTGTCTTGGTGGTTTTGCAACTAGTAACTAATGAGGTTCGAACTTCAGCTGACTAACATGACAAGGTTTCTAGAAGTGAGATCTATGATATACTAATGTGTGTGAGTTCATAGCATCAGTGAATAAGCGACCTAAAGTTTATCGATGTGAGAATTTTTACATTGTGGGATTGGAAATCATATTTTTTTAAGGTTTCCAGACCAATGTTCAAGTTGATTGAGAAAGAGGTAAAGTATGAATTCAGTGATGACTATGTGAGGGCATTCAAAGATTTGAAGAAACGCTTGATTGAAGCTCCTATTTTGATTGCACCAAATTGGGAGCTGCCATTCGAGCTAATGTGTGACAAGAGTGATGTTTCTGTAGGAGTTGTGTTAGGTCAAAGTGTTGAAAAGGTATTTCATTCTATCTACTATGAAAGTAAGATTCTTGATGCCGCTCAAACAAAATACACAGTCACTGGAAAAGAGATGCTAGCCCTGGTTTCTGCTTTTGACAAATTTTGCTTCTATCTTGTGGGAACAGAAGTGATTATGTATATGGATCATGCTATGATCCGTTACTTATTCAGCAAGACAGATGCGAAGCCAAGATTTATTTGGTGGATTTTGATGCTCCAAGAGTTTGATTTGGAGATCGAAGATCGAAAAGGCACAGAGAACCAAGTAGCAGATCACTTATCCAGACTTGAAAATTGGTCTCATGTTCCTAATGAAGGACCGATTAGAGAAGAGTTTCCAGATGAACAACTCCTAGCCTTGAGTGTTGCTGAGCTACCATGGTATGCAGATATTGTCAACCTAGTGATAAGTGAAGTGTACCCCCGGAAGCCAACACTTAGTAGAAGAAGAAGCTATATCATGAGTCTCGATTTTATATATGGGAAGAGCCCTACTTGTTCAAACAAGGTCCGGATCAAATAATTAGAAGATGCATTCCGGAAAACCAAAAGGGAGATCTTAGCGAGTTGTCATTCTTCCCCTTATGAGGGACATCATGGAGGAGAGCACACAGCAGAGAAGGTGTTACAGTCAGGCTTCTATTGGCCTACTTTGTTCAAGGATGCGACAACTTTTATCAAAGGGTGTGATCAGTGCCAGAGGACTGGAGATATCTCTTGAAGGTTTGAGATGCCTTTGCAGAACATCCTTGAGGTGGAAATCTTTGACGTATGGGGAATTGACTTCATGGGACCCTCCCTACCTTCTTTCAGTAATAAGTATATACTTGTTGCGGTGGATTAGGTGTCTATATGGGCAGAGGCTGTAGCTCTTCCTTTGAATGATGCAAAAGTGGTGGTGATGTTTTTTAAGAAGCATATTTTCATGCGATTCGATACACTGCGAGCAATGATCAGTGATGGTGGAACTCACTTCACTAATAACTGGTTTAGAAAACTATTGGCTAAGTATGGGGTGTATCAGAAAGTAGCTACTATGTATCATCCCCAAACTAGTGAGCAGGTTGAGGTCTCGAATTAGGAAGTGAAGTAAATCCTCGAAAAGACAGTGAATGCACAAAGGAAGGATTGGACTGAGAATCTTGATGATGCACTATGGGCATATCGAACTGCATATAAAATTCCCATTGGAGCTTCTCCTTATCGGCTTGTATATGGTAAGGCTTGTCATCTGCCGGTAGAGTTGGAACACCAAGCCTATTAGGCTATAAAGAAGTTGAATCTTGATGAAGAACTAGCCGGACAGAAGAGGGAGTTGCAACTTAATGAACTTGATGAGTTTAGGTTGCAAGCGTATGAGAATGCCAAGCTCTACAAGGAGAAGACCAAGAGGTGGCATGATAAACACATCCTTCCTCGGTCATTTGAACATGATCAAATAGTCCTCCTATTCAATTCGAGACTAAAGCTCTTCCCTAGAAATCTTAAGTCCAAGTGTTCTGGACCATTCGAGGTAGTAAGAATGACACTATATGGCGCTGTTGAGCTTTAGAGGGCCGAAAAAATAGATACATTCTTGGTTAATAGTCAAAGAGTGAAGCACTATTGGGTTGAGCATGTGGACAGGGAGAAAACCTCAATCACCCTGTTGGATGAGTAACTTTTGAGGTGCGTCATGCCGTGTTGTTAAATCAGGCACTGCGTAGGAGGCAACCACGAATGTGTTGTAATGGTGTAGGAAAAAAGCAACAAAAATACAAAAAGATGTGTCGTGCCATGACCAAAACTAAGGCTCTAGGTGGGAGGCAACCCACCGTTTTCTAATGAGTTTGTTGGTTTGCAGGGAAATAAAGGGAAAATATAGGTCAAAGACGATATTTGGGAAAGGTAAGTAACAAAAAACATGTCCCTGTGGGTTTGGCACACTTCTGGCGCGGCGCCCTTGGGCCTAAACTTCCGTGAGGCTGCCTTGGCGCTATACTGGTGTGGCGCCCCATGCCTATTCCCAGATCAGTGCTATATTGGCGTACTGCCCCTAGCTTCAAACTTTCGAGGGGCGTGTTTGGTGCTCTCCTAGTGCGCCGCACCATGCTCAAACCTAGGCGGGCGCATCACTGGCGCATTTCCCCATGCCCAAAACGTCTGAGGGCCACATCTGGTGCCTTTGAGGCATACTGACCTAGAGGGAAAACTTTGGCGAGCTTATCTTGGCACCTTCATGGCGCAACACCCCAACCCTAAACCCAGGCATCCCAATAACATAAAAAGTGGGTTAGTCAAGGGTCAACCAACCCGAGATCTAAAAATTCTTGACCCCTTCTTTAAGAAACCCTGCTTACCCCAAATTCTTCTCCTTCCTTTTCTATTAGAGAGACCTCCTCCCTTTTTTCTCTCAAAATTTGTCTTCTTCCTCCATTCTTGCTCCCTTCAAGCTGGAACATCTTCCATCAATTCTTAAGGTATGTTCTTCTATTACTTTCTAGCACTCCCTACTTCTTGGGTGAAGTAATGTGGCCATGAATAGTGTGTAATCTTGAAAAAGGGGTAGTGACTACATGAGAATGGTTTGGTAAATAATTGTGGGAATTGGTTGGTTGATATGGTGTCATAGGGTGATGAAAATAAAATTGTGTTAAGTGAGGGACATCTGAGTACCTCACATCAGTAACCTATAGACACCTTGCTAGCAAATTGAGTGTGGGGTTATTATGACCCTATCAAAACACTAATTTAGCTAGTCTTGATTGTATTGGGCTGATTTTTGTAAATTTTGTATTATAGGTACAATGCCACCAAGAGGAAAGAAAGCTGTCACAGAGGGTGCGGGAAACAAGAGATCCCAAAAAGGAGAAGCATATGGGTCAGCAGCTCTGGCATCCCCGCGGGCACCCCTGCAAAAGTTCAAAAACAAGTTGTCGTAACGTATGGGGAAGATTGGTTTGAATCACAGAAGGAGGTAAAGTACCTTCTGGATGAACATGTGGATGAACCAAGGTTACAAACCAAATTTCCCCACATTCATGTCATGGTTTATCAGTTGGGCATCCAATATATCTTCCAAGACCAGGGTGAGTGCAACCTCGCACTCATCCGTGAATTCTATGCAAATTAGAACACGAATTAGGGCAAGAGTCACCAAGTAAGGGTGCGAGGAAAGCAAATAAAATTCACAACCCGGGCAGTGAATGCATTCTTAGGGACACTGTATGTGGATATCCACCTATTCTTGTAAATGGATGAAAATCCTCCATACAGAGATATCCGACACACACTCTGTGGCATAACTTTCAGAGCCCGATGGGAGAGAATCAAGGACAATGGGCGATATGCCACCTTGAATTATGCTTATTTTAATCAGGAAGCGAGGGTGTGGCTTAAAATTATTTGTAGTAACCTCCTGCCATGCAAGCACACTTATGAGGTTACCAGGGAGCGAGTGGTTCTGGAGTACATACTGATGAAAGGGTTGCCTATCAATGTCTCTTCAGTTCTGCGCCACAACATGATGAAATTCAGACATAACAAAAGGTGGCGTTATTGCTATGGTGGGTTGATGACTCATTTCTTGAGGAAAGATGATGTCGAAGAGGAGATTCATGATATCTGCCCCCCTAGAGTTCCGTACTTGGTGAGTTAGAAAGTGGATGTCTCAAAGACCAAGGCCCAGGACACTTCACGTGGTCCTATGCTCTCTGGCATTGAGAGACAGGCAAGAGATGATACTTGGATGGGCCGAATGTTTGGAATGGAAGAGCTGCAGTTGAGGATTGGCGGTCTACCTGTGACCAATGAGGAGATGACTGCAATAAGAGATAGGTACCCATTGAGCGACCGTGCCATGTACATATGCACGATGGGTCCTCCATTTTAGGAGCCACTAGATGATGATGAGCTGACCGTACATGCCACAAATGATAATGAGGATGATGTGGTTGATGATGCGGGCATATCTATTATGGAAGTTTATAACACCACAACTGAGGAGGATCAGGAATTCATTCCCGATGATGATAAGGACGATGCCTAGAGGCCCAGGGAGTTCATTTTCTTACTCTTTACTTTTGTACTAAATTGAAGCACTGGGGACAGTGCTATGTTTAAGTGTGGGGTGGGGGAATAGAATTCCTTTGATTTCATTGCTAAATCTTGAGTGTAATGGGCGTTGTGTGACTGGTTTTTGCTGATTAAGGATGATTGTAGGTAGTTATGTTAGTTATGTTTTTTTATATTGAGTTCCTCGGCTTTTGCTTTCAGTTCTTTTCCTAAGGATAGTCCCTTTAAACCAGGTAGATTTTTTTTTTTGGTAAGTTGCAGTAGTAATGACTTGTCCCGATGATGGATGGATGACGACCGTCTTAAGGGAAAATTAGTCATAGGATTGTAGGTTTAGGAGCCTTGCCTTTGGAACTTAGAAATCCCACTTGGAGTCTTAGCTAGACATCATGGGTAGTTCATGTGAAGCCATGCACGTGAGTGAGAATTTCATTAGAAACACATAGGCTCTTTAACTGGACTCGAAAAATAAAGAAAACAGGCTTAATTGTGTAAAATCACTCAATGTGTTTGTGTATGAGCATGCAAGTATAATCTCCCGGTATATGAATCATGGTTCCATGTGTGTGAGTTTTTGATTGGTTTCTTGCATAGAATAGCATCTAGAACTTGCCCCATATGTGTGTAAATTTTGAGTAGCATGAAAATCATGGGATATGATTAAGGTATTTTCTTGGAAAGCCATTTTTCTTGTTTCTTTTATGATTGTTGTGTCACCTTGACATTACCACTAGTGAAGCCCCTTTGAGCCTTAAAGCCTATTTCTTTGTCAAGCCGCATAATGAGCCTATCCACTTTGTCGATACCCTATTAATTTGATCCAAATGAAAGTCCCTAATGCACTATGAATTGAAAAGTTATTGAAAAAAATAGGAAAACAAAAGGAGAAGGGTAGATGAAAGGGAAGGAGAATGTAGTGAAAGAATGATATGGAGCCCGGTTAAACCTTGCAAAGTGCTTGTTGTTAGGTGTCAAAAGAAAAGAAAATATAAATAAATAAAAAGGTTTGCTAGCAACAAATACGCATCAACTAAAGGGCAAATATTAGATAGAATAAGTGGGAGTGCAAGAAGGTGTGAACATAAAACAAAATACGAAAGAAGGAGAAAGAAAGAGTAAATGTAGTGTCTTGAACATGCGCAATATGGAAAAGAGTCACTATGCACCTAAAAGTATCCTACCCGTCCCAAAGACGACATTACAACCAAATGAAGGTCCTTTTGATTACATGAATGTGAGTTCTTTGTTGGGTTCACGATATAGTAAGGGCGAGCTTATGGCATGTTATGATATGTTTGAAACATCGTTTGAGAGAGTGAGTGCTTTAATGATTCAAAATGCCCCATTGAAATTAAATTTGTCTGGATGAAATAGGGGCCATACTAAAATAGTGAGGGCACTCATGACATATATTTGGTAGTGTTATTACTTGTTTTTTTTACACATGAACATGTTGGCCCGATATTGTGGTAAAGAGTCGGTTATAGAGGGTGTGTTGTTTCAAGTGAAAGATCTTAGTGCTAAAAAGGTAGTATGGATATTGCTTGATGGATGAACTATGAAAGCATGATTAAAATTGTCTAGTCGCTCGTAAGTGAGGATGGAAAGTTCCTTAGGCATTTATAGTGGAGTATAACATACATGGTAGTGAGTTGTTCGAGGACGAACAAAGGTTTAAGTGTGGGGTGGTGATCTTGGGCATATTTATATGCCCTTTTATCGTATTTTACCCATGTTTACCTTGTGTTTTACGAACATTCCTTACAATATATTGTGTGTTTTGAGTTGAATTTCTATATGATTAACTAAGACACATGATTAGATGATTTCAGGGAATGTGACGCCGGAAACTAACCATTGGAAGATGAAACAGAAGAGTAAAGCATGGAAGCAACTTAGTGGAATTCCCGCGAGCAAACAAAAAGAGGATACTGGGCAGTGGCGCCTTGGTGGGGCGCTTCCCCAGACCCCAAACTTCAGAAGGCCCCCTTGGAACCTTGGTAGGGAGCTGCCCCATGGACAAAATTACAGAGGGGCCGGTCTGGGGCCTTGATGGCGCAGCGCGCCAAGCCCCACCCGGCGTGATTTTTCAGCTTTCTCCTATTCCGACTCCAAGAAAGAAAAAGGGTTATTTTCCAAGCCCTATAAATAGAACATTGTGTGTCTTTTGTAAGGTAGGAGAGGTGGTTCACATGGTCGATATCATCCTCAGGGTGGGCATGGTAGCCACGTGGCAACAAAAGGTGTTACCCAGCCTAACCGAGGTAGTTGATATTGTCACGACCTAAATCGCCGTGCGTGGCCCCCATACTAACCCTTAGTGAGAGAACCAAATACCCAACCCAACACTTAACCAACTAAGCAACTAAAAACAAGTTTGCATTAAATAAACTAAGATTCACATCTAAAATAAAGTAATAAGAATCCCTGCAAAAAATATCCCCTAGAACCTGAAAGTCATGTACCAAAACATCTATCATAGTCTAGAATACGGAGATGTAACGCTAAAAAAAAGGAGTACGAGTCTGAACAATGGACTAGAAAGAACGTAGACCAATCCATGTTTACCCGAAAGATGCAGCACACCCTTACATTCAAGAAGTGACCGTATCACAACTGAGGTCGCACAACAGCCACCGGAATATGCCCTGCACTCAACAAAAAAAAGAGCAAGTGCAGTATCAGTACACAAAAATAATAGTGTACTGGTAGGATCATCGGCCAACTTCAAACATACGAAATATGAACACATAACTATAATTTAGTAAAACAGGACAAAACATGTATAACCCAAGTCAGTGAATATAAACAAGACTTTCAGTAATCAACCTGACTTAACAACCACATGATACATGTCAAAATTCACAACAACAACAATATACGCGATTCTACACACTATTAAGTAACTCGGACCACCTAAGGATCCCTAAGACATCACCTATGATGTTTAACATGCAATCCTAGTCTACCCTAGAAACACTCCAACATTTAAGCACAATAATCTGGCCACTCATGGACTAATATGTAATATTTACATCATAAGAAATATACCAGGTTCACTCATGGAACTAACACATAGAAGCACAACCAAACATGTACCAGGTGTGGTACCTAAGCCAACACGGTACCCGAACTAATTGATAGATATCCTATACTAGGCATGGTACCCGAGCTAACCAATAAATTGTACATGGCATGGTACCCGAGCCAACTGAATATCACATACATCATAACAATCACAACCACAATGAAAAACAACTCACACTTGTAAAACCAACAAGTATTTAAGATAGTTCATTACATGAGATTGACAACGAAGATATCATTAACATTCATTCCCTTATTCCCTAAAACACATAATGTACAGAAAATACTAAAGAAATAGTTAACATGCACACATAACATAATTTGGGAAATAATTCAACCATCGCCTACCTCAAATCAAGCCTGAATGCTCTGTTGAACCTAAGCCTTTCCCTTTCTTGAAGCTCTAGCTTAATCTTGGTCTAAAAATAATAACATAACACAAAATCAACCCAAATGGCCTAAATATTCTCGGATTACATCTTAATCCCCAAACCCCAAGTCAAACTCATAATCATTCCACCCAACCTAGGGCTTTTCCACCAGTAATTCACCTAGAACTACCAATTGTATGGTTATACTAGCAAATTACGGTAATATAATCATGAACAAATATTTTCTAAACAAAACCCAAGGTTTCTACACCTAACAATCCTTGTTACACCACATTTTTCATCTTAGGTCAAGCTAAACCCTCCCTAAGGCCCGTAACAATCGATTTTAAGGAATAGAAATTGAAGTACTAGATTAGGGAAACAAATTACTTACCTTTACAAAGAATCTTGGTGGAAAATCAGTAGAAAACACTTCATATTGCCTCTGCCCTTCCCCAAAATGTTCTTGAGTAAGAATGAATATTTTTGGGGAAGTTTATGCATTTACAACAACTTATCCTGATATAGCATCCCAATACCACTATAGCAGCACCATCATAGCGGAAGCCACCCGCTATAGTAGGGTTGACCACCTTTGTCTCCCGCTATAGCAGGAACTTCTCTGCTGTAGCGGTCATTGCAGTAGCAGTGTGTCACCCGCTATAGCGGCAGACATAGGATAGAAACTCAGGAATCCTCCCAGTTTTTCCTATTTTGCAACACACCTTTAAACCTTGACATTTCAGACAAACCCCTTCACGTCAAGTTCAATATCAGAAGTTCTACTCACTCAAATTCAATTCCGAAAAGTCTTACAAACTCCTTAACATCTTAGTTAAAAGGAAAACCATCTCAAACTTAGAAATCTTACCCAATCTGTTTTCGGATTGCCCTAGACTTCACCTCGCTTAGATTTAATTCGAGACTAGCCTAGCCTGAAATTTTCAACTCCCCAACCCGGAAGATTTCTAACTTGTTTCCTCGCACGAATAACTCACCTATAATGATGGGATGGGTCATTACAATAGATATCAATTTACCCATTATTCATCCCTGAATGATCAAATAAAAAAAAGATGAGCTAAATTGAGAAGAATGTAGTACCTGAATCCTCAAACAAGTGAGGGTACTTGTCTAACATGTCCTTCTCAGTTTCCCAAGTGGATTATTCAATCAGATGATGCTTTCACTAAACCTTTACCAATTTGATTTCCTTTATCCTCAACTTTTGGACATCTTGATCAAGAATAGCAACTGGGTCCTCCTCGTACTGAAGGTCCTTATCTATCAAGACCGAATCCCATTTGATAATGTACTCCCTATCCCCATGGTATCTCTTTAGCATGGATATATGGAAAACTAGATGGACTCCAGATAAACTGGGCGGTAATGCCAGCCTATAAGCTACTAGCCCCACACTTTTGAGAACCTCAAATGGACCGATATAGCAGGGGCTAAGCTTGCTCCTCTTCCCAAACATCATTATTGCTTTCATCGGTGACACTTTCAATAAAACCTGTTCACCAACCTAAAAATACATATTCCTTAACTTGCGATTAACATACTCCTTTTGCCTGCACTGGGCTGCCAATAACTTGGTTTGGATACCTCTCATTTTCTCCTGAGCTTCCTTTACTAAGTCAATGCCCAAAGGCTTTATATCACATGCCTCGAACCACCCTATGGGTAATCTACACCCCCTCCCATAAAGTGCCTCCAATGGTGCCATATCAATACTGGAGTGATAACTGTTGTTGCATGAGAATTCACACAATAGCAAGAACTGATCCCAATGGCCCCCGAAGTCAATCACACATGCCCTCAGCATGTCCTCCAGCACTTGAATTATCCTCTATGAGTGACCATCCGTCTGAGGATGAAAAGTTGCGCTAAAAATGAGTTGGGTGTCTAACTCTTCGTTTAACTTACCCCAACACTTAGAAGTAAACTGCGTACCTCTGTCTGAAATAATAGAAAGGGGAACCCCGTGCAACCTCACTATCTCCTTGACGTAGATCTTGGCCAACTGTTGGGAGTTGTAATCCACCCTGATCGAAATGAAGTGGGCTGATTTAGTTAGCCTATCCATGATGACCCAAATTGAATCATACTTTCCCAAGGTCTTAGGAAGAATCACCACGAAGTCCATGGATATCCTTTCCTATTTTTACTCAGGAATGGGCATCCTTTGAAGAAATCCTACAGGACTTTGGTGCTCATATTTCACCTACTGACAATTTTGACACTTGAACACATATTCAGCTATGTCCCTCTTAATCCCAGGCCACCAAGGAAGTTGCCTCAAGTCCCGATACATTTTGGTTACGCCCAGATGAATTGAGTACCGCAAACCATGAGCTTCTGCAAACACATTCTGAACTAAGTCATCAACCCAAGGGACACAAATCCTCCTTGTAAAACATAACACCCCACATGCATCAAGTGTGGCATTCAGGGCCTCCCCAGATACCACCTTGTTCCAGAGCTTGTTCAATTGCACATCCTTAATCTATTTGGCCTTGATTTCCTCAAAAATTGTGGGTTTAACCTCGATACTGGCCAACATTCCACCCTTTTCTTTAATGCCCAACTACATGAACTTGAATGCTAGAGTTTGAATCTCTCTAGACAAGGGTCGCTTAGACACCCCCAAATAAGCCAAACTACCCATGATAACCATTTTCTGGCTTAATGTGTCTGCCACTACATTGGCCTTACCTGGATGATACTAGATGGTCATGCCATAATCTTTCAACAACTCCATCCACCTTCTTTGTATTAAATTCAAATCTTTTTGTGAAAAAACATGTTACATGCTGTGATGGTCTATGAACACCTCACACTTTACACCATAGAGATAGTACCTCCAGATCTTAAGGGCAACAACACCGCTGCCAACTCCAAATCATACGTTGGATAGTTCTTCTCGTGAGGCTTCAGTTGCCTCAAAGCATAAGCTATGATATTCCTGTCCTGCATCAACATAACACCCAAACTTGAATATGAAGCATCATAAAATACAATGAATTCCTTACCTTTCACCGGCACTGATAGAATAGGAGCTGTAGTTAGGAGTGTCTTGAGCTTTTTGAATCTCTCCTCACACCTGTCAGGCCAAACAAACGGTACCTCCTTCTGAGTCAATCTTGTCAAGTGGGAAGGAATGGAAGAAAAATTCTTGACAAAACTACGATAATAGCTAGCAAGACCCACTAAACTCCTAACCTCAGTTACAAAGCTAGGCCAGACCCAACTCTTAACTGCCTCAATCTTTTGGGGATCCACCATCACCCCTTTTTCTGAGACCACATGCCCTAAGAAAGCAACCAAAGATAATCAAAACTTGCACTTTGAAAATTTTGCACACAATTTCTGCCCCCTCAAAATCCCAAGAACAATACGCAAATGCTCTGCATGCTCCTCTTTAGTCTTGGAGTAAATCAAAATATCATCTATAAATACAATCATAAAGAAATCCAAGAATGACTTGAAAACACCATTCATCAAACTCATAAAAGTTGTTGGTGCATTGGTCAACCCAAACAACATTACCAGGAACTCATAATACCCATATTGAGTCTACAAAGACGTCTTAGGTATATCCTCAAGACTAATCTTTAGGTGATGATACCCTGACCTCAAGTCAATCATTGAAAACACCAAAGCACCCTGTAACTGGTCAAAAAGGTCATTTATGCGGGGTAATGGATACTTATTTTGGATGGTAACCTTGTTCAATTTCCTGTAGTCTATACACATTCTCATACTACCATCTATCTTTTTCACAAACAAGATCGGAGCACCCCAAGGCGAAGCATTGTGATGGATAAATCCCTCATCTAGAAGTTCCTAAAGCTAATTTTTAAGTCCCCTCAACTTTGCTAGAGCCATATGTTAAGGAGGGATAGATATTAGGCAAGTTCCCGGCTCCAAATCTATACAGAATTCAATATCCCTATCCAGAGGCATACCAGAAAATTTTTCCAAAAATACCTCCTGAAATTCAGAAACCACTAGGAATGACTCAATAGAAGGGGACTCCGCACTAACATCCCAAAGATGAGCAATGAAGGCTGAACACCCCTTCCCTACTAGCTTTCTAGCCTGAATAAAGGATATGATCTTCACTGTCTTAGGCCTGCACACACCCTCCCACTCTAGTCTATATATACCCAAAATATCTAGAGTTACTATCTTAGAATTATAGTTCAATACAGCGTGATAAAGAGACAACCAAGTCATACCCAATATAACATCAAAATCCAGCATACTTAATATGACCAAATCTACCCAAGTCTGAAAACCCATAAACACAACAGAGCATAAAAAATACACACAGGTCACTACTACAGACTCCCCAACCAGAGTAGAAACATAAATAGGAGAATCAAGAATATCACAAATAAAATACAAACCCAAGGCAAATCTAAAAGATATATATGAATAGGTGGTAGTTGGATCAAATAAAATAGAAGCCATCTGGTCACAAATGAGAATAGTACTTGTTATCACAATATCTGATGCCTCAGCCTCATACTTTCCTAGGAAGGCATAACAATGGGCCCTATCATCAATCTGAGTAACCTCTCTAGCTGGCTACGTCACTCCCCTCCCCGCGTTACCATTACCTCTATTCCCATGACCTCCCTGATTATTACCTCGCCCACTCTGTGGACGTCCCCTGCTATTGCTACCTCCATCTGTTGGAACTACAGCCTTAGTCTGTTGCTGCACCTGATTACATGTCTGTCTGAGAGGGCATTCCCTCTTAAAATGAACCAGATCACCATAATGTAAATATCCTCGTTCAAGAGAGGGTCTGCTGGCAAAAGAGTAAAAAGCCCCTGGCCTTTAAGAGCTGGAGCTTGCTGAATGGCCCCTGAATAACCACCTATAGAAGATGGCAAGGTAGACTGAATAGGAGAAGCCAAATGAATCTACTGACTGGGACCTCCGGAGTAAGACCCGCTGAAATTACCCACATTCTAGGACTTCCTGGATAATACCTTAGCCTGCCCAACTTGTTTAACCCCCTCCAGTTTCTTCATATATTCAGTCACCTCATTAAAACTCCTTCCTACAGAAGTAATATGAACGGATAGAACTTGCAAGTCAGTAGTCAAACCTTTAACATACAACAGAATCCTCTCTTTCTCAGTGCCCAATAGTTGGGTAGCATAGCGAGACAAGGCATAAAACTTAGCCTCATAAGCTGCAACAAACATGCTGCCGTATTCAAGGTCCAGAAACTTGTCCTTCTTGCGATCCCTAAGAGTACAGGGCACATATTTCTCTAGAAATAGGGCATCAAACTAGGCCCAAGTCATCCGAGGAAAAGCTGATGAACAACACTCTACATGAGCCCTCCACCACTGCTTGGCATCACCCTGCAACTAAAAAGTCACAAACTCTACCCCATGCTGCTAAACAATACCCAACTTATGCAACCTCTCATAACAATATAGAATAAACTCAAAGGCATCCTCATTATCTGTACCATAAAATGATGGAGCTTTCAGCTTCAAGAACTTGGTCAATAGCTCATGCTCGGTCTTTGTCATGATAGGCCTAGTACCAAATGGAAGAATGCATCAATACCTAAGGCTTAATCCATCTTGGAAGCTATGGAGGCAGCTGGATGGGCATAAAGAACCTGAGTAGCCAAAATAGTGGGACTGTCTCTCAAACCAGCCAACCCACTCAGGAATGTCAACACCTGCTGAATAACCTCAGATGATATAATGGGAAGACCTGCATCTCTAACTGCTGCTGCCACCTCTGGTTCCGTGCCATCCTCGTGCACTACCTCAACCTCATCCTTAACATAATCCTAGGGTAAGGGAGGGGTCATCGGCCTCTTCTCAGCTGCCACCTGAGCTCTACCCCTGGCGAGTATCACTATCCCTTTACCCTTGTCCCTTTCTCACCCTCGAGCCACTAGTCCCGCAGCTGGAGCTACTTCACTTGCTCTATTTTATCTGGTATTAACTATCTATGGAAAAAATAATAAAGAAAGTCAGATACAAATTTTGATCGCGAGATACCAATTGGAATTAAGTCATAGCACGAAGGAAGAAAGAAGAGATAATTTCCTAAAGTCTTGTAACCTCTCAAAGAAATGTACAAACATCTCTGTACTATTCCGCAAGACTCTACTAGACCCATTTTAGTACAACGAGATTAACAAACCTAGGGCTCTAATACAATTTTTATCATGACCTAAGCCACCATGAATGGCACCCATACTAACCCCCGGTGGGAGAACCAAATACCCAAGCCAACACTTAACTAACTAAGCAGCTAAAAACCAGTTTGCATTAAATAAACTAAGATTCACATCTGAATTAAAGTAATAAGAATCGATGCAGAAAATATCCCCTAGAACCTAAAAGTGATGTACTAAAACATCTAACATAGTCTAGAATACGGGGATGCAACCCCAAAAATAAAAGGAATCAGAGTCCGAACAATGGACTAGAAAGAAAATAGATGAATCCATGGTAGCTCGGAAGATGCAGCTCACCTTTAGATTCAAGAAGGGTCCATATCACAACTGAGGTCACACAACAGCCACCGAAATATGTTCTGTACTCAACAAAAAAAGAAAAAGTGCAGTATCAGCATACAAAAACAACAGTGTACTGGTAGGATCATCGGCCAGCTCCAAACATACAAAATATGAACACATAACTATAACTTAGTAAAATAAGACAAAACATGTATAATCCAAGTCAGTGAATATAAACAAGACACTCAGTCATTAACCTGACTTACCAACCACATGAGACATGTCCAAAATCACAATAATAACAACAATATACGCGATTCCACACACCATCAAGTAACCCAGACCACCCAAGAATCCCTAAGATGTCATCTTTGATGTTTAACATGCAATCCTAGTCTACCCAAGAAACACTCCAGCATTTAAACACAATAATCTGGCCACTCATGGACCAACATGTAATATTTACATCACAAGAAATATACCCAGTTTACTCATGAAACCAACACATATAAGCACAACCAAACATATATAAGGAGTGGTACCCGAGCCAACCATAATCAAAGTTGTACCAGGCATGGTACCTGAGCCAATCGATAGAGATCTCGTATCAGGCGTGCTACCCGAGCCAACTAATGAATTATACCAGGCATGGTACCCGAGCCAACTAAATATCACAGACATCATAACAATCAAAACCACAATGAAAAATAACTCACACTTATAACACCAACAAGTATTTAAGATAGTTCGTTGCATGAGATTGACAACCAATATATCATTAACATTCATTCCCTTATCCCTAAAACACATAATGTACAGGCAATACTAATAAAATAGTTAACATGCACACATAAAGTAATTTGGGAAATAATTCAACCATCACCTACCTCAAATCAAGCCTGAATGCTATACTGGACCTGCGTCTTTCCCTTTCTTGAAGCTCTAGCTTGATCTTGGTCTAAAAACAATAACATAATACAAAATCAACCCAAATGGCCTAAATATTACCGGATTACATCTTAATCCCTAAACCTCATGCCAAACTCATGTTCATTCCACCCAACCTAGGGCTTTTCCACCAATAATTCACCTAGAACTACCATTTTTATGGTTACACTAGCGAATTACGGTAATATAATCATGAACTTATAGTTTATAAACAAAACCCAAGGTTTCTACACCTAACAATCCTTCTTACACCATATTTTCCATCTTAGGTCAAGCTAAACCCTCCCCAAGGCCCGTAACTATCGATTCTAAGGTGTAAAAATCAAATTACTAGATTAGGGGAACAAATTACCTACCTTTACGAAGAATCTTAGTGGAAAATTAGTATAAAACACCTCAAATTTCCTCTGCCCTTCCCCAAAATATTCTTGAGTAAGAATGAACATTTTTGGGGAAGTTTCTGCATTTATAGTGCCTTGTCCCACTATTGCAGCCAATTCTCGCTATAGCAGCACTGTCGTAGCAAAAGCTATCCTCTATAGTGGTCATTGCAGTAGTAGTGTATCATTTTCTATAGTGGTTGACATGGGACAAAAACTTAGAAATCCTCCCAGTTTTGTCCATTTTGGAACACACCTTCAAACCTTGACATTCCAGACCAACTGTCATATCAAGTTCGATATCAGAAGTTCTACTTACCCAAATTCAATTTTTTAAAGTCCTACAGACTCCTTCACATCTTAGTTAACAGGAAAACCAGCTCAAACTTAGACATTTTACCCAATCCTTTCCTGGATTGCCCTAGACTTCACCTCGCTCAGATTTTTCAGATACTAGCCTAGCTTAAAATTTTTAACTCCCCAATCTGGAAGTTTTCTAACCCATTTCCTTGCACAAATAGAGATGGTACAGCTTGATAGGGGCGGGACATAGGCAAGTGGTTGGACTCACTTTTATGTTTTACCGGGCAGACCCGAGGTAGAGGCGTCTAACGTAGTGATCGCATGTACTATTCTATCCTTTGATCGGATGGTTATAGCTTTATTTGATCTTGATTCAACCTTTTCTTATGTGTCTATCTATTTTTCTGTGGGACTGGATATGATATGTGATTTACTTGATATTCATATTCATATTTCTACCCCTATTGGTGAGTTAATGATTGTAGATAGAGTCTACCATTCTTGTCTTGTTACATTCATGGGGTATAAAACTTAGGTAGACTTAGTGATTCTTGACATGGTGGACTTTGATTTCATTCTAGGGATGAGTTGGTTGTCTCCATATCATACGATTGTAGATTATAATGCTAAGACGATAAACATAGCTATGCCTAGAGGCAAATCCAGGATTTCAAGAAGACGGGTGCACCGTTGCTTTTAAGATAAGATCTAAAATTTTATAATGACAATAACTTGGCGAGCAACTGATAATAAATTACATTATCATAAAAAAATATCATCAGTTTACAATTGTACTCGATGAGACTTCATATTTTGAAAATAATCTATAATAGCATCATTACTTATGATTGCAAATACCTTATGCTCTATCTTACAAACTAAACAACTACTCAAAAATTATTCACCAATGCTATTACGTAGATCATTTTTGATGAGCTTCATTAAGGAGAATGTTCTTTCCACGCTTGCAGTAGCAACATGCAAAATCAATGTCAGCTTTATAAGTAAATAAACAAGAGGCCAAGTTTGATCCAATTTTATTTTTTCCATCATCATAGAAAAATCCTTAATCCTCTTCAAGTTGAGAAACTTACTATCACACTCTCGAGCATAGACAATGAAACTATCAAGCTGATAACTGAGATCTCGAAGTTGGTTATCACCAAACTCACTTTTATAATATTTGGCCAACTTCATTATTCTGCTCTTTTAAAAATTAGCAAATGAATCAACCGGATTTAAACTAGCCATACCAAGGAGTAAGTCACTAGTCACAACATCAAAACAATTATTGAGCTCCTAGAGTTACAAATCAATGACTGAATAAAACACTTCCACATGAAAGAGATATAAATATGAAACTTCAGACCTCTTACGCCTCGACCTTGGATAATCTTCAGTCATTTTGGGAATCAAAACATCATGATTACCACAAAATGAATAAACCTATTCCATCAAATACTCCAAACCACTCTCTCTCATTGTTTGCAGTCTTCTCTTTGAAAGATTAAGCAACCCAATAGCATTGACGATATATTGATATTTATTTTGTAAAGCTTTGTTCAATTCATTTATAAGAAGCAATATCTTGAACATCAAATACAACATAAATATAAATTCAAATTCTTGAATTTTATCTAAAAGGTTTCCTGCTGCAAGTTTATCAAGATCATGTGGAGAATCTTGTTTCATATCTTTAAGCACATTAGCAATTGAAGAAAATATAATCATGAAATTTTACAAGATCTTTAAATGGGATCACCTACGAGTATCACCCGGTCGTTGGAGGCCACGATCTTGATTTAATCTTTTCCCAGTAAAATATTTCTCCAGATTTAAGCAATTCTTCCAACTTCTCAACTTGGTATTCTCATAGAAAGTCTATGCATTTAAAAGATATTCCAATAGCATTTAATACATTAGTGACAACATAAGAGAATTTTTTTCACATCCAGGTGCATTTTAGAAAGAGCCACAAGTGTCAATTGCAACTGATGAGCAAAACAGTGAATATAATATGCAGACAGAGCATCTTGCAAAATCAAAGACTTTACACCATTTTTTTCTCCTTGCATATTACTAGCTCCATTGTAAGCTTGTCCACGTAGTCTCTATAGACATAGCGAGTGATCCAAAAGTAAAGAGTAAATTGCTTTTTGAAATGATCTTGCGGATGTTTCACTCACATGAATAATACTCAAAAATCTTTCTATCAACTCTCTATTTTTGTTAACATGTCATAAGACTAGTGTCATTTGCTCTTTATATGAGATGTCCTTCAATTCATCAACTAGTATTCCAAAATAATCACTATCCAAGTTTTTGATGATAGATTTAATAGTTTTTTTAACATAAGCATCCACAATCTCTTTTTGATTTGTCGAACAAATCATCATATCATTTTTTGAAGCATGTTGTAATATTACCTTTCCCATATCATGAAATTCTAGAAGTTCAAGAAAAAGACCTTTGTAATCAGAATCTTCACTCTCATCATAACTACAAAATGGTAATCTGTTTCTTAGGAGAAACCTTACCACATCGATTGAGGCATTTAAGCGAATTGGATAATTACTTTTTATTTTCTCACTTTTCTTGTGAAGAGAAGATTGAATTGATTAATGTTGATTCACAAAATCTAGCATCTATTCAAACATTTATTATGAATAGTAATATACTTCACCAATATGCAATCGAATTCTTTTTGGACCATGGTTCCAACTTTCTAAAACCATCTTGTATAAATAATTTTCCCATATTTCCACGACTTTCAAATTCATTCTTGAACAAATAACAACACAAACAAAATATAACATCATATTTTATGTTATATTCCAACAAAGCAGAATGTGGAGGTTTAAACCACTGAGGATTAAATTGGCGATCTTTGGTCCAAAATGTTGTTTTAGGATATTCACGAAGTTTCCATTGATAAGGCCCCATAAGAATATAAGGTCTCCTGACAACATCTCGAATATTAGAATCATATTCAAAAATGGGCTTTCTTTCTTTGGGATCCCGTTTAAGAGATCCAACCCCAAGAATAAAATCAACATTTGAAGGAGGAGGTGAAATTATCTCTCTTTGAACTTTTGGGGCTACATGTGAACTAACAGATGAACCGCTACTAGAATGTGGTTGCTTAATCAAGAATTTATCCATTTAGATATTCAAAGATAAATGTTCCTATAAATTAAGATTACTCTTCAACTTAATCGCGAATTTAACTTGTAAATTTAAAATAAAATAAGGGAATCACACACCTTTCACAATAAAAACAAAGGGAATCATACCCTTGCAAATTCAAATAAAATAGAAGAATCTCATTCCTTGCAAATTTAAATAAAATATAGGAATCACACCCCTTTTACATTCAAATATAAGAGAATCACACCACTTTGACATTAAAAAATAAGGAGTCATACTGTCACGACCCAACCCGTGGTGAGTGGCACCCACCCAACCCCCGGATGAGCGAACCAATAGAGTTCAACCCTTTGCCTAGGCTAACAACCTTAAACCAACAACAAAAAGTAAACTAGCAATAATCATTAACCTACAGAAAATCCCACCTAGGAACTGAAAGTCGTTGTACCAAACATCAACACCAATATCTAGAATATGGGGATGCAACCCCAAAAGAAAATATGAAGTAGTTTTAAGTCCAAAACGAGTGGACTGAAACTCTAAAGATAACCCAAGGTAGCTCGAATCAAGCAGATCACCCTTGAAAGTCAGTAATCGTCCGCGCTAAAGGTGAGGTCGCATCTCAGCCGCTGGAAGATTTCTTGTACTCACCAAAAGATAAGCAAGTGCGGTATTAGTACACCACCACTGTGTACTGGTAGGATCATCAGCCAGTTTTCAAATAAAAAGTGTATAACAATACAACAATATCAAGTATAAGGTATGAAAAACATGCATAAATAACCACAGACACACTTAGACTACAAGTCTCTACTTAGCCTGTTCCCGCATGAATCCACCCCCTAACTCTGGGCCACAACCATATACCATTAACTATACCTTTCCATCTAGCCCGGACCCACCCTGGCACCCCCTCTAGACTACACACATGTAGCTTGAATCAAACCTTCCTAAACCAAGACCAACACAATGTCAATGAACAACCCGACCTAAACCAAGACCAACACAAATGTCAATGAACAACCCGGCCTAAACCAAGACCAACACAATAGTTAACCAAAATTTCCCCGGCCTCTCAAGGACCACCAAACCAATAACACATTTGAATAAGCAGCCCGGTGCACTCACAGAACCAATATCAATCAATGCAACACAATAATAACAATGCAATGATGCAATAAAAGTAAACCCGTACCAGGCGTGGTACCCGTGCCAACAATTGTTATACCCGTGCCAACCATTTGTAATACCGTACCATGCGTGGTACCCGAGCCAACCGAATGTCAATAATCCACAGTCAAATGCATAAACACACAACTTGTAAACCAACAAGCAAATACCGTTCAAATCACAGACTGTAAAACAGGAACCTTAAACATCCTACACAACTTCCCTAAGCAATGTAATTCATACAATCATTTAGATATGAGTACAAGAATATACAACATTCACCAAAATCGTAAGCCATAACCTACCTTGAAATGATCCAAGCTCTATTCGACCCGAGCTTTCTCGTGTTCTGGATTCCTCTCTCATTCTTGGTCTAAAAACAACACACAGTACATATAATTAACACACAAGGCCTGCATATTACCTAAATTATACCAAATCCCCAAACCCCAGGATACCCATGATCATCCCACCCTTTTTCCGGGCTTTCCCACCATTAATCCTCCTAGTTCTATAATTTTTTACGGATAAAACAGAGAATTTACCAACCTATGATCATTTGAACATACTTTTATCAACACCCAAGAATGTAAATGCTTGGAATCTCCTTTCTTCCCCGAATTCTATCATTCCTAGGTTATTCCAACCTTTCCCTAAATTCCCTCCTAGCAATTCTACCGCATAAGAAATTTATTACAAAGATTGGAGAACAAGAACCTTACCTTAGGGAAGAATTTCGATGAAAAAAGGAAGAAAATGTCTGGAATCGCCTAGCCCTTCTCCCAAAATAAATTATAGAAAACTGAACTGTTTTAGGAAAGTTTCTGCATTAAAAACTAGTCGGCCCGCTATAGTGGTCCCTCCTCCACTATAGAGGTCCCGCTATAGCGGACGACTTCCACTATAGCGGTCTTAAGTGGATGTTGACCGCCTTGACCACCGCTATAGCGATATTTTCCACCGCTATAGCGTAGGTTGCTACGGCAAACCGTTGCGCTCATCAAGGATAGAATGTCCAAAAATCTCCCAGTTTTAGCCATTTTACAACACACTTCTTTCCCCGACGACCCGAAATAACCCCTTCACTTCAAATGCAATTTCGGGAGTTCTACTTACCCAAATTCGATTCTGAAAAGTCCCCCAGACTCCTCTATGTCTTGGCTACGTGGAAAACTAGCTCAAAACAAGGCACACAAAACAATACTTATCTGGATTTCCCTAGACTCTACCTCGCTCCAAAACCAGCCTAGGCTAGCCTAGCCCAGAATTTCAAACTCCCAAATCCAGAGTTTTCTAACTCTAAAACTTGGCACGATTGGACTACCCGTAATGACGGACCCGGTCATTGCACATACCCTTACAACTTAATAATAGAATAGAGGAATCATACCTCTTTCACATTCGAAAATACGAAATCACAAATTCATAATAAAAAAGAGGACTCACACCTCTTTCGCATTCGAGAATCACAAATTTATAATAAAGAAGAGGAATAACACCTCTTTAACAATTAAAAAAACTAAGGGAATCACACCCTTAAAATTAATAATAAAATAAAGGAACACATTCCTTTCAACTTGAATTAAAAAAATGAAATCTTTCTAATATTAAATTCATCTGCAAAATATGTAAGTCTGAGATAACCAATTCATTAGCTGTTGATGATTTCCTATTATAAGTAATGACAAGAAATTAGTTTTTTATGAAAACCCCAAAATTAAAATCATGTATTTTGAAAATTTCATTTATGATAGTTTGTTTACTAAGAAGAGAAATCATAAACTAAAAATAATTTTACCTTGGGCCTTGGCAATGATAATTTCTCTAGATTCACAATGGCTTGAAGAGTTGAAGTTGGAGCTTCTTTGTATGAAAATAAAAGGAAAATATTAAGAGGGAAGAAAAAATGATTGTGGGAAGTGGAAAAAAATGTTTTGACTTTAGAGCTTAAAGTTTAGATATTTTTAAAAGCGTGTTTTTAATTATAAAATGAAGGGGTGAAATTGAGCTGCTGGCGTGCCTAGCTGGGATCGAACCTGAGACCTCTACATCCCAAACAGGCCCTCAGACTAGTGAACCATCTGATCATTTTGAGCATGGGTTCCTTTAGCTAATATATATTCTTTAATAATTATCCAAATAATATACCGAGTTTAGTCAGATGACCACAGGTTCTCGTGACCCAATTTTAACACATAAATTTTCCCCTGGCTACGCGGGTATATCTAGACTCGAGTGGAAGGGTGACTATAGTCCTGTTTCTAAAAAAGATTATATTCTTTATTTATGCCAAAAAGTTAGTAGAGAGGGGGTGTCTGCCATTTCTTGTTGATCTTCGAGACACTAGTGTAGAGGTTCCACCTATTTGGTCAGTTCATGTGGTCTATGATTTCTTATAGGTATTTCCCACGGATTTACCTGGCATGCCACTAGACAGTGATATTGATTTCTGCATGATTTAGAGCCTGTGAGTCATCCTATATTATTCTACCATATAGGATAACACTGGCTGAGTTGAGGGAATTGAAAGTTCAGTTGCAGGATCTGCTCAGTAAAAGGTTTATTTGTCCAAGTGCCTCCATTTGGGGTGCTCTTGTGTTGTTTGTGAAAAAGAAAGTTGGAAGTATGCATATGTGCATTGACTACCGTCAGCTAAACAAGGTCACTATCCAGAATTAGTACCCTTTCTTTCGCATAAATAACTTGTTTGATCAACTTCAGGGTGCGTCAACCTTCTTTAAGATTGACTTGAGGTCTAGGTATCATCAACTGAAGATTTGGGCTGAGGATATTTCTAAGACTACTTTTCGGATAAGGTATGGGCATTACGAGTTTTTGGTGATGTCTTTTGGGCTTACTAATACCCAAATTACTTTTATGAGTTTTGATTAATGGTATCTTTAAGGACTAGTTGCATTATTTTGTAATTGTGTTTATTGATGACATTCTGGTGTATTGAAGAGTAAGGAGGAGCATGAGGAACATTTGAGAGTTGTGTTGGGATTGTTGAAAGAGAACCAATTGTATGCTAAGTTTTTTAAGTGTGAGTTTTGGCCAACTTCTATGTACTTTATGGGGCATGTGGTTTCAAAGTAGTGAATTATAGTTGATCCTTAGAAAGTGGAAGTAGTTAAGAGTTGAGCTAGGCCCACTGAATGACTAAATTTCACAGTTTTGTGGGATTGGCTAGCTACTATCATTGGTTTTTAAAGGGGTTTACTTCTATTGCTTCCTAGCTGACTCGTTTGACTCAGAAGGATGTGTCATTTCAGTGGTCTGATAAGTGCGAGGAGAGATTTCAAAAGCTCAAGACTTTATTTACTACAACTCCTATCCTTGCATTGCCTGTGGAGGGTAAGGACTTTGATATTTATTGTGATGCTTTACGCTTTGGTTTGGCTGCTATTTTGATACAGAATAAGAAAGTCATTGCATATGATTCTATGTAGTTGAAGGTGCATAAAAAGAACTATCCTGCTCATGAATTGGAGTTGGCAGCGGTGGGTTTGCTCTTAAGATTCAGAGGCACTATTTTTATGGTGTTCATTGTGAGGTGTTTATAGACCACTGCACTCTGCAACATGTGTTTACTTAGAGGGATCTGAACTTGAGGTAGCATAGATGGATGGAGCTACCCAAGAATTATGATGTTACTATATTATACCATCCGAGTAAGGTGAATGTGGTACCTGATGGGTTGAGTAGGATGTCTGGGAGTATGATTAGCCTGGCTTGTTTGGATACTACAAGGCGTCCGTTGGCTAGGGAAGTTCAAAATCTGGCCAAGAGTTTAATGAGACTTAATATAACTGAATTAGGTGGAGTTTTGGCCTGTGTTGAGGCAAGATCTTCATTTCTAGAGCAGATTAAGGCTAGATAGTTTGAGGATGCTAAGCTGAGAAAGAGTCATGATAAGGTCTTGCAGAGAGGAGGCCATGATTGATTATGAGGGCGTATTGAGGATTAAAGGGAGAGTGTGTGTTCCATGTGTTGATGATTTGATTAAGACTATCCTGACAGAGGCTCACAGATTGACATACTATATACATCCTGGCGCCATGAAGATGTATCGTGATTTGAGACAACAATATTGGTGGGGTAAAATAAAGCATGATATTGTAGATTTTGTTGCCTTGTGTCTGAATTGTCAACAAATAAAGTATGAGCACCAGAGACCTGGAGGGACACTTTAGAGGATGCCCATTTCTGAATGGAAGTGGGAAAGGATAGCGATGGACTTTATTGTTAGTCTTCTAAAGACCTTGGGTAAGTTTGATTCTATTTTGGGTCATTGTTGATAGGTTGACTAAGTCTTCACCCTTCATCCCGATTCAAGTGACTTATAATGCAAAAAATTTAGCCAAGCTGTACATCCGTGAGATTGTTAGGTTGCATGGAGTTCCGGTCTCTATTATCTCAGTTAGAGGTACACAGTTTATTTCTAACTTTTGGAGGACTGTGCAGGTTGAGTTGGGTACTATGTTAGACCTTAGTACAACATCTCACCCTCAAACCAATGGACAATCTCAGAAAATGATTTAAGTTTTAGAAGACCCGTGAGTGGTAGATTTTGGTGGTCATTGGGATAAGTTTTTTTCATTGGCAGAGTTTGCTTATAACAATAGTTATCACTCGAGTATTGATATGTCTCCATTTGAGGAATTGTATAGAAGGATATATAGGCCCCTAGTTGTTGGTTTGATGCTTTGAGGTGAGACCTTGGGGTGCTTATCTTTTGAGGGAGTCATTGGAGAAGGTTAAGGTAATTCAAGAGAAGCTCTTGGCAGCCCAGAGTAGGCAGAAAGTGTATGCAGACCGGAAGGTCTGAGATATTGAATTAAAGGTAGGGTAGCAAGTGTTGATCAAGGTTTCACCCATGAATGGTGTGATGAGCTTTGGTAAGCATGGTAAGCTTAGTACGAGATTTATTGGTCCATTTTAAGTTCTTAAACAAGTGGGGGAGGTAGCCTATGAATTGGCTTTTCCTCCAAGTTTGTCGGGAGTTCACCCAGTATTTCATGTGTCCATGTTAAAGAAGTATTATGGTGATCGAAATTATTTTATTTGTTGGGATTCAATCCTGTTCGATGTGAATCTATAAAATAAAGAGGAGCATGTGGCTATCTTAGATAGAGAGGTTTGTAAGTTGAGATCAAAAGAGATTGTGTCTGTGAAGGTCCAGTGGAAGAATCATCCTTTGGAGGAGGCCACTTGGGAGACCAAATCAGATATACGTAGCAAGTTTTCCCAACTCTTCATTGAGTCAGGTACTTACTTCCTTGTTTTTCCTTCTTGTCTGTTCGAGGATGAATGATTGTTTAATTTTTGTTTGATATAATGACCCTTTCAGTTGTTATAGGGCGGTTAGGGCCATAGTACCCTATTAGAGTCCCCATGGTATGAGCTAATAAAAAAACTCAAAGGTGGGGGATTTAAAACTGAAAACTCTGGATTAATTATGATGAATTGTGTTGTCTTATGTTATATTGTGTTCTGTTAGGGGTGACATAATGATCTAGTCCTCCGTTGGAAATTTTAAGACTACGAGTGAGTTTATAGCATGGGTTTATAGTGGTTGCCGCATTGGTTTTTTTGTGACGTCTTAAGTATAAAATTTGTGTTGTGAAATGGATCTAGTGAGATGTTTTTCCGAGCTACTGGTTTAAGGCACTACTGCAATGGTGGAATTTCCACTATAGTGAGACTGCCATAGCAGTCGGAATACCACCATAGTGAGATCTGGCAAAATTATCAGGGCTCTCCATGGTGGGTCTTGGTCACCATAGCATATCTGCTGCAGCAAGAAATCATTTGTTGCAACAAACAACACGAACCAAAATACCTGCTTTAAGTCACTTATTCTGAGTTTCATCTCATTAACTTTAAGAACTAGTTATAGAACTCCAGAGAAGCAATTTTCGTAAGGCTAGGGCAATTTTCTCGTTGAGGTAAGTTTATTCCATCAATCTTTCTATCTAGTAATACTTAACATCATAGAATTTTTAGAAAGGATTGTAATGGTGAAATTATGGGTTAAAACCCTAGGTTCATAAAAATATGGGAAAACCTATGGGTAAATGTAATAATCATATAGAATGCTTCTAAGTTATAAATTAACGCTTCCTAGTATGAGATTAATGTTCATGGATATGAATTGTGGTGATTGCAAAGTTTGAGTTCAATAAAATAGAACCTTTAGCATAAAGCTACTTTAAAGGGGATGAAGGGAGTAAAACCTCCATGAAATAGGGTAATGTCAATATAGAGAAGTTAGATTATGGTTAATTGACCTTTGGTAATGTTATTGTCATGACCCGAGACTAGGACCCAGATGTAACGAGCAACACAAACCAAGGAGGCCTGAGTAAACCCCTTAGCATTCATCATATGCACAAATATAAAAGATTAGCGGAAACAGGTCCATTATGAAAGAAATCCAATCTTATAAAATGACCAACAATCGTCCAACTAACACCAGTCTACAAAGCCTCTAATATCAAGAATAAACTCCTAGGTCTGGACATGGACCTGACGATACTATAAAACAAAATAGAGTTCTTAAAATAACTAACAAACAGAAACGTAGGCCTTTCGAAACTATAGAGGGTTCACCACTTGCTTATCAAAATCCCAAAGATCTTAGTGCTGCACGGAACCACGAGGAAAGGTCTCCGAACCTGCATCATGAGATGATGTAGCATCCGAAGATGGTCAGTATGGCGTGTACTGGCATGCAACCCAGGGGGAGGGATATTACAATTTATAAAGCAAGTCATAAAGCATAATCATAGATCATAAACATAGAAGATGAAGCAATTTCCAAATGGATAAATAGAACAATTTCATAAATATATTACTTCTAGACTAGATGGTATCACCGATATTTATTTCACCACGGGCTATGTGGGTCCGACCTCAGCTCGGTCGGAAGAGCCTCCAATCCAAGTTGCCGCAAGGATCGGAGCATCATATCATAATCACCTCGTGACTGCATACAACTGAATAACTCAAGCGTACAGTAGAGAACCCCATTCGACTCCGATGGAAGAGCCCCGTTCGACTCATACCCGCGTTGGCATGACCCGGTTTCAGGTATGGAGCCCCGTTTGACTCATACCTTCTCGGCTAACCACCTAATCCTCTTAAGCCCACATTTTAACTCTACAAACATTTAACACAATCATTTATTTCGGGACCTTTTACATTATTAAGGCATACGTGGGTTGGTACCATTATACTAAAACTTGCAAGTCATACTTATGATATTATGCCTTCATCACTTACACCTTTATAGCCCTGTATTCAAGGATCTTTTAACTCATTTAAAAAATAGCTCCCTCTAGGTTTTAGTTCATTTATTTTAAGGCGATCATTTCAAAATTGAGGGAGTTAAGAAGATCCTCCTATTTCCATTAAAGACTCAATTACTTATATAGTAAGACAATTTTTTCATGGTGATCGTTTCTCAAGGCTTCAAACCTATGCCAAATTTACAATTCATAATTAAAGTCACACTTCAACCATAACTTCAAAATAGTAATTGAATACGGATGATTTGATAAATAAACATTCAAAAGTTCAAGCAAATCTCTTTCTTTCATAACCCTTCAACCATTATTATACAATACTAGCATAGATTTCATAGTAAGTAGGAGTGAACAAAATCCTTACGAGTATAGTTGAAAGGGTATCGTTCAACATACCTTTTGACGAAGAACATTTACGAAACGCTTGAGTTTTTCCTTAGAACTTTGAACCCTATGCACCTTTTCTTCAAGAACTTAGAGAGGAGAAGTAACCCTCTTTTGTTGGGTTTTAGTCATGCCTTTAGAGGGTTAGGGACGTTTTGAATGAGTGGGAATGAGTTTGGGTAAGGAAAGGACCTAAAAGCCCCTTTAAAACGCGTGTAGAAACTCAAAAATAGGGGTGCTAGGGAAGCCTCCATGACACGGAGCTGATCGTGGAGATCAGCCTCTGTGACATGTTGCCAACATGGACCTCCACTGGTTTGTGCTTGAAATTCAATTTTTCATGGCTCCGTGCTCCGTGGAACGGGGCTAATGCGGTACCAAACTGTTTTCGGACCCCAAAATATATTTCTTTTGCATTTCTTGTTCCCAAAAATTCCCCGTATCACTCTAACAACTTCCCCAATGTTTCTAGACTCCTACAAACTCATTTTTCTAAGTTTTACAAGCACGATAAGGAACGTTGAAATCTACAGGGTGTTACATTATCCCCCCCGGGATCATTCATCCCCGAATGATGATTAAGGGCATTTGGAAATATAAGAGAACGAAAGAGGCACAATAATAACGTACGGAAGTTAAGATTTATTACCTCAAATGACTTCGTCTAGAGCATCAAACAAGAAGGGATATCTAGACTTCATGTCCTCTTCTGATTCCCAAGTAGCTTCTTCCACTTTTTGATTCTTCCATAGCACTTTTACCGAAGCTATTTCTTTGGTCCTTAACTTTTGCACTTGTCGGTCTAGAATCTCTATGGGAACTTATTCATAAGATAAAGAGTCTTTCACTCCAATGTTCTCTATAGGAACTACAAGCGAATGATCACCCACACACTTTTTGAGCATAGACACGTGAAATACGGGATGAACAGATGCCAAACTCGCACGTAACTCCAACTCATAAGCGACACTTCTAATCTTTTTCATAATCTGATAAGGTCCAATATAACGAGGACTAAGCTTCCCTTTTCACCATAACCTCATAACTCCCTTCATAGGAGGGACTTTCAGGAACACCCAATCGCCCACGTAGAATTCCAACTCCCTTCTCCTAACATCCGCATATGACTTTTGACGACTCTGGGCAGTCTTTAGTCTTTCTCGAATGGTCTTGACTTTCTCCATGGCTTGGTGTACAAGGTTTGGTCCTAACAATCTAACTTCGCCCACCTCATACCATCCAATAGGAGACCTATATCTCCTACCATAAAGAGCCTCGAATGATGCCATTTGGATACTTCAGTGATAATTATTGTTGTAGGCGAATTCAATGAGAGGCAAGTGATCCACCCAACTACCTTTAAAGTCGATGATGCATGCTCTCAACATATCTTCCAAGGTCTGAATAGTGCATTCCACTTGCCCATCCATTTGAGGATGGAAAGCGGTACTAAGGTTCACCTGCGTACCCAAACCTTTCTGAAATGCTCTCCAAAACTGAGAAGTGAATTGCGTACCTCTGTCGGATATAATGGACACCGGTGCACCATGCAACCAAACAATCTCCTGAATGTATAACCTCGCATAATCTTCCCCCGAATATGTCAACCTTACGAGCAAAAAATGAGCAGACTTGGTCATTCTATCAACAATGACCCAAATAGAGTCATATTGGCTACGCGAACGCGGGAGACCGGTGATGAAGTCCATGTTATCATCTCCCATATCCACATCAGAATGGATATGTCTTGATACGTACCACCAGGCCGTAGGTGCTCAACTTTGACTTGTTGACAGGTGGTACACTTAGCAACGAAATCAACCACCTCTCTCTTCATGTTGCTCCACCAATACAATTCATTCAAGTCCCGGTACATTTTATTAGAGCCAGGGTGGACAGTGTACCTAAAAGTATGAGACTCGGCCAAGATTCTTTTGCGCAAGCTATCCACGTTCGGCACACATACTCTTCCTTGATACCTCAAGATATCATCCCCTCCTATTTCGAAATCCATAATCTTTTACTTCCCCACATCCTCCTTATATTGCATAAGGATGGGATTATTAGCTTGCTTTTCTTTCACTTCAGCACCCAAGGATGACTTAGCCATCTCATGCACCACAATCCTCGGAGTCTAGCAGCCGGACTCCTAGGTTGGCAAGTCGATGAATGTCTTTCACTAACCCTCTCTTTTCCTCTTTCACATGAGAAAGGCTCCCCATAGATAACCTGCTAAGAGCATCAGCAACTACGTTAGCTTTACCTGGGTGATAATGTAAGCTCATGTCGTAGTCTTTCATTAATTCAAGCCACTTCCTTTGTCTGAGATTCTTCTCATTTTGGGTGGAAACATATTGCAAACTCTTGTGGTCGGTGAAGATGTCCATGTGCACCCCATACAAATAATGACGCCACAGCTTGAGTGCAAAGACCACCGCTGCCAATTCAAGGTCATGAGCCGGGTAGTTCTTTTTGTGCACCTTTAGTTGTTTAAAAGCATAGGCCACAACTTTCCCATGTTGCATAAGTACACACCCAAGTCCCATCCGGGATGCATCACAATAAACCACGAACCCCTCAATGCCCTCAGGTAGGGTTAAGATAGGAGCAGAAGTCAAAAGGTCCTTTAATTTCTCAAAGCTACCTTCAAAAACATCGAACCATATGAACTTAGCCTTTTTCTGTGTGAACTTTGTCAATGGGGAAGCTATAGAGGAGAAATTCTCCACAAATCTCCTATAGTACCCCGCCAAACCCAAGAAGCTCCTAATGTACGTCGGAGTCATGTGTCTGGGCCATTTCTTTATCGCCTCAATCTTTTGAGGGTCCACTTTAATTCCTTTACTAGACACAATGTGACCAAGGAAAGTCACCGAGTCTAGCCAAAATTCACTTGGAGAATTTGGCATATAATTCCCGCTCTTTAAGAGTTTGAAGATAGATACGGATGTGATTGGCATGCTCCTCCTCACTCCGGGAGTAAACCAGGATGTCATCAATAAATACAATAACAAACATATCCAGAAATTCCTTAAGCACCCTGTTCATAAGATCCATGAATGCTGCAGGAGTGTTAGTCAAACCAAAGGACATGACTAAGAATTCTAAATGGCCATACCGGGTACGAAAAGCATCTTAGGAATATCAGCCTCCTTAACTTTCAGCTGATGGTAACCCGAATGAAGATCGATTTTTGAGAAAAAGTTAGCACCCTGAAGTTGGTCAAAGAGATCATCGATCCTAGGAAGAAGGTACTTGTTTTTCACTGTGATTTTGTTCAGTTGGCGATAATCAATATACATACGGAGGGACCCATCTTTCTTTCACACAAAGAGTATGGGAGCACCCCAAGGAGAGACACTAGGGCGGATGAAACCTTTATCAAGGAGGTCTTTTAACTGCTCCTTTAACTCTCTCAACTCTGCAGGGGCCATCCTATACGATGGGATGGAAATGGGTCTAGTGTCTGGCAGAAGGTCTATCCCAAAATCTATTTCCCTATTAGGAGGAACACCAGGAAGGCCTTACGGAAACACTTCAGGAAATTTGTTAACTATGGACACGGACTGGAGTGAAGGACTTTCATTATTATAATCCCTAACCCGAATCAGATGGTAGAAGCACCCTTTGGATATCATCTTCCGAGCTCTAATATAGGAAATAAACTTTCCCTTAGGTCCTACAGAACTACCCTCCCATTCGAGGACTGGTTCGTTAGTGAAACAAAATTTGACCTTTCTAGTCCTATAGTCCATGTTAGCATAGCAGGATTGAAGCCAATACATTCCCAAACTCGCATCAAATTGTATCATATCAAGCTCTACCAAATCTACCACTGTATTTTTAAGTAGAACAGTTACCACACAATTCTTATAGACCCTCTTGGCAATAATGGAATCACCTATTGGGGTGGAGAGTAAGAAGGGTTCAGGAATGTTTTCAGGAGCAAACCCAAAATTCACCGCCACATAGGGAGTCATGTATGATAAGGTGGAACCAGGATCAAGTAGCACATAAATATCACGGGAAAATATTGGTAACATACTTGTGACAACGTCTGGTGAAGCCTCTGATTCCTGGCGAGTGGACAATCCATACAGACGGTTACGACTTCCACCTGTACCTGAAGTAGCACCCTTTGCAAGAGGAGCTGCAGAAGTAGTAGCTTGGTTCTTAGTTACCCCAAAAGTACCTTTAGCCGAGGGACAATCACGTTGAATATGAACAAGTTGGCCGCACCCATAACATGTATAACCACTGTGATACCATTTTCCACAGTGCAATTTTCCACAAGTGTTGCAGGGAGGGTAAGATAGCGCGGACTGGACTATAGTGCCCTCTGACTGAGTATTTGACATCTTGGAGCCTTGATTGTGCTGGGATCACTGATTGCCCAAAGGTTTAGGGGCTGGGGCACTAGCATACGAATGAGCATGACCCCAAGATCTCTTTCTAACCTGACATCTGTCCCCTTTACTAGCATGCTGACGGTCTAACTCATGATCCGCAGGTCTTGTCCTCTTAGTTTGGCACTCTTCCACCTCCGCCTGCTTTTTCTTTTCTTCCTCAACCTGTTGTATGTATACCACTAACCTGGGTAGATCCATGTCCTTATTCAACATAGTCGTTTTACACGCCAATACCAAATCGTCAGATATGCCATAGTTAAACTTTCTCATTCAGGTCCTCATGTCAGATACCAATTCCGGAGCATAATGAGACAGTTTTTTAAACTTCAAAGAATACTCCTTGATAGTCATATTATTCTGTCTCAGATTCACAAATTCTTCCACCTTAGCTTCCCTCAATTCCTGCAGAAAGTAGTGGTCAAGGAATGCCTCCGAAAAATCTTCCCAAACGGCAGGCTTGACATTCTCACCCCTCATCTCCTCCCTTTCATCATACCACTGATAGGCCACCCCTTTTATCTGATAGGATGGCAATTCTACTCCCTTAGTGTCGCTAGTATGCATGACCCTGAATATCTTCTCTATCACATCCATAAAATACTGAGGGTCCTCTTCAGTATTGGACCCCGTGAAGACTGGTGGATTCAGTCGCATAAACTGACCCACTCTCGAAGCATATGAAAACCCGTTGTTAGCACCAATACTTCCTGACCAGCGAGACTGAGAGGACACAAAGTGGGCAAGCATCTACATAGTCTTCCTAAACTCAACATTAGTAATCTCGCCCTGTGGAGGCTGGGCTCAAGTAGTGTCAGTCCTAGGAGCTCGAGTGGGGACCGTACCATGATCAGTAGCAGCGGTAATAGCAAGAGCAGTATCAGAGGCAGTAGTAGGAGTAACTAGTGGGTTTCTCGTAGGAGCAATGAGATCAGCAGTGCGGATGCCATAACGGGTCTGCATTCCATGAGTAGGATGGACTTCTTCAGCAGCTATCCCAGTGGGGACGGAGGTTCCAGCCGTAGCTCCTGATCCGGTAGTCCTTCTTGGAGGCATGATCTGAAATGCAGGAAATTTAAGAGTTAGAATGATCTCCCTAGATCTAGGTTCCTCTAGCATGAAATAGAATGTGAAGAAAAGGAAACATTCCGAAATGTCTTGTAGCCTCCACGTTATAAGTGAGGCTCGCTTCATACCCATAAAATGGACTCTACTTAACACGGCTTTGTAGAAACCATAGGACCATGAATCGTGCTCTGATACCAAGTTTGTCACGACTCGAGATAAGGCCCCGGACATAACGAGCAACACAGACCAAGGAGGCCTGAGTAAACCACTTAGCATTCATCATACGCACAAATATAAAAGATTAGTGGAAACAGGCCCATTATGAAAGAAATACAACCGTATAAAATGACCAACAATCATCCTACTAACACCAGTCTACAAAGCCTCTAATATCAAGAATAAACTCCTAGGTCGGGACATGGCCCCGACGATACCATAAAACAAAATGGAGTTCTTAAAACAACTAACAAAGAGAAACATAGGCCTTCCAAAAGTATGGAGGTCTCACCACTTTGTTATCAACATCCCAAAGATCCTAGTGTTGCACGAAACCACAAGGAAAGGTCTCCGAACCTGTATCATGAAATGATGCAATGTCCAAAGACGGTCAGTATGACGAGTACTAGCATGCAACCCAGGTGGAGGGATATTATAATTTATAAAGCAGGTCATAAAGCATAATCATAGATCATAATCATAGAAGATGAGGCAATTTCCATATCGATAAATAGAACAATTTCATAAATATATTACTTCTGGACTAGATGGTATCACTGATATTTATTTCACCATGGGCTATATGGGTCCAACCTCAGCTCGGTCGGAAGAGCCTCCAATACAAGTTGCTGCAAGGATCGAAGTGTCATATCATAATCACCTCGTGACTGCATACAACTGAATAACTCAAGCGTACAATAGAGAGACCCATTTGACTCCGAGGGAAGAGCCCCGTTTGACTCATACCCGTGTTTCCATGACATAGTTTTAGGCATGGAGCCCCATTTGACTCATACCTTCTCGGCTGACCACCTAATCCTCTTAAGCCCACATTTTAACTCTTCAAACATTGAACACAATCCTCTATTTCGGGACCTTTTACATTATTAAGGCATACGTGGGTTGGTACCGTTATACCAAGACTTTCAAGTCGTACTTATCATATTATGCCTTCATCACTTACACATTTATAGCCCTATATTCAAGGATCTTTCAACACATTTAACAAATAGCTCCCTCTAGGAAGTAGTTCATTCAGTTTAAGGCGATTATTTTAAAACTGAGGGAGTTAAGAAGATCCTCCTATTTTCGTCAAAGACTCAATTACTTATATAGTAAGACAATTTTTGTGGTGATCGTTTCTCAAGGCTTCAAACCTATCCCAAATTTACAATCCATAATTAAAGTCACACTACAACCATAACTTCAAAATAGTAATTGAATACGGATGATTTCATAAATAAACATTCAAAAGTTTAAGCAAATCTCTTTTTTTTTGTAACCCTTCAACCATTATTATACAATACTAGCATAGATTTCATAGTAAGTAGGAGTGAACATAATCCTTACGAGTATAGTTGAAAGGGGATCATTCAACATACCTTTTGACGAAGAACATTTACGAAACGCTTGTGTTTTGCCTTAGAACTTTGAACCCTAGGCACCTTTTCTTAAAAAACTTAGAGTGGAGAAGTAACGCTCTTTTTGTTGGGTTTTAGTCGTGCCTTAGGAGGGTTAGGGACATTTTAAATAAGTGGGAATGAGTGCGGGTAAGGAAAGGACCAAAAAACCCCTTTAAAATGCATGTAGAAACTCAAAAATGGGGGCATCAGCGCAGCCTCTGTGACACGGAGCTGATCGCGGAGATCAACCTTCGTGACACAGAGTTGATCGCAGAGATCAGCCTCCATGACACGCTGCCAATGTGGATCCCCACTAATTTATGCCCGAAATTTGATTTTTCATGGCCTCGTGCTCCGTGGCACGGGGTTAACACGGTACCACCCTATTTTTGGACCCCAAAATATATTTCTTTTGCGTTTCTTGGTCCTAAAAATTCCCCAGATCACTCTAACAACTTCCCTAATGTTTCTGGATTCCTACAAACTCATTTTTCTAAGTTTTACAAGCACGATAAGGAATGTTGGAATCTAGGGGGTGTTACAGTTATAGACCTTGAATAAAGGCAGAATTTAGTGGGTTTGAATTCCCAGAGCTTATATTTGAGGAGTAGTTGATTGAATACTCTTATATTTGCTTATTTTAGACTTTGACCTTTCTGAGGCATCAAGGAAAGAAAAAGATCTTGCAAATTATCTTGTTAATCAAGTTCTTCGGTTCATATAGGTAATGGTTTATGTTGAGTTAGACTTAATTTAGTCACTTGTATGTGTTATAATTGATAAGCATGATGGTTAGTCTTCGAACATAGTCTGTGGTTGAGTAATTATTTAACTTGATAATGCTTGTATGAATAAGCTATTTAATTATTGAATCATATCTTTAAATAACTTATGACTATGATGTGCACTTGTTATATTATTTTGTACTTCATGTTACTCTCTTGTGAGATAACCGATTTAAGGACATATTGAGATATGTTGAGGGGATTGAGAATATACATACTATTTTGATGTTGAGTGGCTCGAGTACTATCTAAGCTTATGTATGAGCCAGTATGGTACATAGACACCTAGGTTCCCCTAAAGGTCATGACTAGTTGGAAAAAATTAAAGTCCCTTTAGCTTGTGTGTACAAATGAGTGACAATTGCGAGTACATATATAGTTCAGAGTGAGACTGATGAGGTATAGAGGCTATACATCTGTGAAGGCATGCTTGGAGAATCAGGGGGTAGTAGAAGGAAGGAACAGGAAAGTATTCTAAATGTTGGTCCAAAGCTCACACTGGATCAATAGATGGCACTGTTGAGAGTATATAATGCTCAGGATGTGAAGAAATCCATATGGAGTATTAATGTTAACAAGAGTCCGGGTCCAGATGGTTATGGAAGTGGATTTTATAAATATTCTTGGGAGGTAGTAGGTGGAGAAGTCATAGAGTCAGTGTTGACATTTTTGGAGATTGCAAAATTACTATAACAACTCAATGCAACAATGATAGCTCTTATTCAAAAAATTCCTCAGCCCATTAATGTTGGTCAATATAGACCAATCTCATGTTGTAATGTTATATACAAGTGAATTTCTAAGATTCTATGTGAAAGATTGAAGGGGTCCTACCTACATTAGTTTCCAATACATATGCAACATTTTTCCAGAGGGAGGTCACTCATCCACAATGTACTCATTTGTTATGACCTTTTTAGACACTATAATAGGAATACCTCACCAAGGCATATGATGAAGATTGATCTTAGAAGGGCATATGATATGGTGAGATGGGAGTTCACAGAGGAAATATTGGGTGGTTATAGATTTCTTTAAAAATTCATAAGCATAATTCTAGCATGTGTTAGATCCATTAAGTTTTCTATGAACTTAAATGATCAAGGCAATAGATACTTTGATGGGAGGAGAGGTATTAGGAAATGGGACCAAATATTACCACTTTTGTTTGTTATTGTGATTGAACATCTTTCAAGAACATTAGAGAAAATGGCACAATTCCCTAATTTTTTATTTCACCCAATGTGTAAACAATTGAAGTTAAGATATCTTGTGTTTGTGGATGATCTCATGGTTTTTCGTAAGTGCAATGTGGCCTCTGTCATGCGTGTTATGGAAGCTTTAAAACACTTCTCTTAAGTTACTAGTCTGATAGCCAACCTGGAAAAATCAAATATTTATATTTCAGGGATGGAGGCTGATGTAAAGCAAAAGGTTTTGTATATCGCTGGTTTCAAATTGGTAAAGTTTCCGATAAGATATCTTGGCTTACCACTTTCCCCTAAGAAGTGGAACAAGCAAGATTGTCATCAACTATAAGTAAGAATCACAGAAAAAATCAACTTAGTCCTCAAGGTATCTTTCATAGCTGGCAGATTGCAAGTCATCAACTCCATCCTATTTTTAATACACAATTTTTGGGGGGCTGTGTTTATTTTACCATAAAGCATCTTAAAAGTTGTGGATAAGAAATATAGGGATTATATGTGGGGTATCCAAGAAGATAAAAGGAAGATAAATTTTGTTGCTTGGAAGAAGGTATGCCTTCTTAAGAAGTTTGGTGGACTGATTATTCAAAGCTGTAAATTATGGAATTTGGTTTCTGTAGGTAAGATGTTTTGGTTAATTGTTACAACGAAAGATTTACTTTGGGTGAAATGAATTCATGGGGTGTATATGAGAAATGATATAGACATATGAAGGAATTTCCCTTTGGTGGATTGTTCTTGGTATTGGCAAAAATTAAACAGGATTAATCTGGGCATGATACATTGGTATAACAATAATGTATTCTCTTTAAATGCTTCTGGAAGGTGCTCAGTATCTAGGGCTTATATAGAGCAAGTAGGTCCAAGGGTAAAACTACAGATAGTTTACTTGGTATGGAACATGATCATGCTGCCTAAACATAGAATTATTGTGTGGTTAGCTACTAACAAAGGAAAGAATAACTAGAGTTGGTATCCCCCATGATAAACCTTATTGTAGATTATGTGAGTGGGATAAATTAGAGACTCCAATGCACCTATTTTAACCTGTTACTAGAGCTTTGGGCTTTGTCAAAGATATAAAAGACTGGTTGGGACAACGTTTCCATTTAAGAGGAGTTTGTTGACACCCAATTTTGATTCTCCGTGCTTAAAATTAACATCTTCATGCCTCCTAATTGTTAAAGAGCACAAAATATAATTTTTACATTTTTTTGATAATTTTTCTTATTTTATGAGTTTTATCAATTTATTGATATATTTTTATTTTTTACAATTCATTGATAATTATTCTTAATTTTGTAAATGTTAGAATTTTTATAAATTTACTATCACATTTTTACTACCTTACAATTTAGTGATAATTATCCTTTACTTTATAAATATTAGAATTTTTATCAATTTATTGTCATTATACAATTTTAATAATCGCAATATTTTTCACAGTCATCTGCACACGTACACAACCCAAATACTACACTTTTAATCATTACAATACATCACATTTTTTAAGTTAATTATATTTTATTTTTTGTTATTTTTACATTTTTGTAATTACATATCAACACTCACATGTTTTATATTATTCAATTCGCAAACGTAAGAAGTCGGACTAATTAATTACAAATACAGAGTAAAAGTTTGGTTAAGTCAAGTTCTTGTCACCTTTAATAAAGGTGACATTTGACATGACCGAATACGACTTTTATCCTTTGATTAATACATTTTTATCTAATGGTTAATAGAGCAAAGAACTCATTAGTTAATAACCTAAGGACTAAATCATGTCTCAGGGGGATAAAGAGTGGAGGTCTTTTATACTTTGGACAAAAGAGGGGGCCAATTTATATTATAAAAAGAGGGGAGGGGGCATTTTATTTCAAAAGAACAAAAAACATATGCACACACTGCACACAAAAACAAGAAATTTTCAGATTTCTAATCTTCTTCTCTACCTCCTCTCCTCTCTCTCTCTCGTCTACTTCTCCTCCGATCGGCAAAATGTCGTAGCTCTGACGAATGAGCTCCGGCCATGAACTACAACACCACGACACTTCTCTCTCTTTCCCTCTTTCTTCGCTGCCCCCACTCTCTCTCTCCGAACTATTTTTTCCAAAATCTGAAAGGAAGAACTCTGGCGAACAACATGTCCCCAAAAACTTTAGATTTTGCTGGATCTTTTTAGATCTGACCATTTGAGTATTTTTTGATATTTTGCCAATGAAGTAACGCCACCCACTGCCTTCATTGTCTTTGATAACTTATTTATTTTAGCTTGTATATATTTATATTTCCATATCTGACCGGAGAACTTGGAGGCGCCGAAAAACTCCATTAATGGCAACCTTCATTAAAATAACAATCTATATCTCTCACTGATTCTTGCTTCTTGATGAAATTACTTGTATTTTGTTATGGATAATTCTGTTTGCTACTAATTTTCGGTGAAAACTATTGCTCCGGTGATGTTAATACTGGCTGACCGTTTGGACACTCTAGACTGTTTTGCCCCTTTGATTTTTGTTAACTGATTTTGAATAGATACTACACTAAATTGTCCAATTAAAAAACTTCTATGGATTTTTGAGGCCTCCACAATAAAAAGATGGATACATATATATATACGTAGTGGAAAAAATAAATTTTTGGGCTATGAATAAACTTTGAATATTACAAAGACGAAATAAAAAGTTTTATAATTTGTATCAAGAAGATGGGAATGTTTGGCACTAACCTAACTTGTCTTAGTGCAATTGATTCTAATCCTTTGCTATGGAACAAGAGACTTGGGCATGCTAGCTTGAAACAGTTGAAAAAACTTGTTTCAAAGGACTTACTTATAGGCTTGCCTAGAATCAAGTTCAAAAATGAACATGTCACGCCCCGAGACCAGGCCCTGGATGTGACGACCAACCCAGAACAATGAAGGTCTGAGAAGACCCCTTAGCATAGCATCATAAACATATTCAATAAAATATTTGCAGAAGAAAGACGCATTTGAGAACATCATTTAAAATATTGTTAAAATTTTAACCAAGTGTTGGGAATAAAATATTTAAACAATATCTACATAGGTCTACGAAGCATCTAACATAAGAATGAAATATCTATGCAAGGACATGACCCTAACAATACCATAAAACTGTAAATCAGAGTCAAAATAAAGATGTAAATCGCCTTCCGAAAGATGGAGGCTCACCACTTGTAGACGTTCTCCCAAATGGTCCTAATGTTGCATAGAACCATGAGAAAATATCTTAGAACCTACATCATGAAATGATGTAGCATCCGAGGACGGTCAGTACGATGAGTACTGGCATGCAACTTAGGGGAAGGGATATCACAGTTTATAAAATAAGTCAAAAATATAATATAGACCATAAACATAGAAGATGGGGCAATTTTACAAATCACAAATATAACATTTACATGAATATATTACTTCTGGACTAGATGGTATCACCGACATTTATTTCACCATGGGCTATGTGGGTCCGATCATAGCTTGATCGGCAGAGCCTTTAATCAAAGTTTGCCGCAAGGATCGGAGCATCATATTATAATCACCTCATAACTTTATGCAGCTGAACAAATCAAGCGCACAGTAAGAAGCCCTGTTCGACTCAGAGAGAAGTGCCCCGTTTGACTCATACCCATGTCGGCAAACCACGATTTCAGGTGTGTAGACCCATTCGACTCACACCATCTCGGCTAACCATCAAATCCTCTTAAACCCATATTTTAACATTTCAAACATTTGGCAAATCATTCATTTGGGACTCTTACTTCTTTAAGGCATTCGTAAGTTGGTATCGTCATACCAAGACTTACAAGTCATTCATATCATGCCATAAATATTCCATAAATTTGTACATCATTAGTTCCATTATTTAAAAGGATTTAAACACATTTACCATATCCCTCAAAGGTTGAAGATCTCAAAATTTATAAATAACACTTTCAAAACCGAGGAATGTAGAAAATCCTTTTCATCTTTCGTCTAAAACCAAGAAGTAAATGAGAAAACAATTTTCGAAAGAATCGTGACTTCATATCCTTTAAATCAGCCCCAATAAGTTTTAGGTTTCATATATCAAACAATACTCTTAAATAATCAATGATTTAAAGAGTGATTTCATAGAAACATTCGCAACTTCAAATAGGTTCTTTTCCCAAAAATCATTCAACAAAACTCACCTTCAAACTTTTAAGAAATCACTTTCATAGTTAGAAAATCAATTACAAATAGCCTTAGTTGAAAGAGGATTGTTCAACATACCTTTTGATGGAGAGAATTTTGAGAATCGCTTGAGTTTGGCCATATGAACCTTGAACCCTAGGTGTTCTTGCTTCTTGACTTGGAGAGGATGAGAGGATAGAAAAGTAGCATAAGATTTTGATGAATGGGAAGTTCTAGGGACTTAGGAATGTTTTAGAATAGTTGGGGGACGGTTTAGGGTAAGGAAAGTACCAAAAGACACTTAAAAATGCAGAAGAAGTCAAAAAGGGTACCGCCGCAGGCCAATTCCATGACACACTGCTTATCACGGAGACTGACCTCCATGCCACGCTGCTTATCGCGGAGGCCAGGCTCCATGACACGGTCTTATCGCGGACCTCCACTGGTCCATCTAGTAAAATAGGCATAACCTTTTACTTGGGACTCGAATCGATGCGAGGTCGGTGGAGTTGGAAAGAAGACTCAAAAATCTTTAATTTAGCATGTCATGGGACACCTAATTCTTTATTTTGTAAGAGCAATGATCGTTTGAAGATGACTCAAGTTAGAAAGTTATACGAAAATTTAGTCGGTAGAGAAGCTTCCAACTTAAATTGTGCTAGAGATTCCGTAAGATATTAATTCACATCCATTGAACTTCTCACATGCATGAATTGATATTAACATCGAGGTATAGTAGGATTCATTGGGTTCGGACACCACTACATACTTAGATCGATTCCAAATCTTAACCCGAAATAAAGTTGGGGTGTTACAATATCTCCCCCTTAGGATCATTCGTCCTCGAATGATGGATAGGGACTTATTGAAGCCATACAAGTAAGGAATTAAAGGCTATAACTTCACATCAAGAATTCTCTTTTAAACAAAAATAGAGAGACATCAAGAGGCAGTCTATGACAACATCAAGTAAATCGTGTGAGTAGGAATCGCGAGATATATGAGACTCGACATAGACATGATCTAGGACATAAGTTTTATGGAACATGATCATATTTTTTGGAAATCATAAGCATGAATTAAGATTGACACATGACATGAAATAAGGATTTGTGCTGGACGTAAGAATAGGAGTATCCCCACCTTAAATGATATGGCTAAAAGCCCTTAGGTTTATTCTAAACTCGTCAAAGTCTCTTTTTATTACATCTAAATTTATCCCCTGAGAATACTATTTCTCCTTATCACCTAAATCAATCTATACCAAGCTTTAACAAGAAGTCACTTGCCACAAGAATCAATTGCCCACACGTATCTAACATTACATTCAATCCTATTACTATATTCTCTTCCCGGCTTATATGTATCTAAGCTATCAAAGAATTCTCTCTAACATCCCCACAATCAACAATTTTCGAACTTCTACAAGGTGACACGCCATATCTTCCCCTCTAACTATTACACATAACAAGTCCTTATCTCGCATCTCATCCACACTTAACAACTTAGATGACACAATCACACTGTAGCCACTACTACAACGGAAAACATCTACTACCTTCCATCTAGACCACTTATTTTCTTCCTTTATAGACAGTTGCGCCGACATAAGATAAACGTTACTGAAGGAATAGATTGAGAGCCGAACTGCAAATAGAGGCCTAACTATTGACCATAAATATGGGGTATGAAATGAACATCTTTAACAAGAGCATGAACATTTGAGATACATAGAGGTTGTTCAATATTGACCTATACTTAGCTTGACCTTGTCACTCAAGATAAGATCTGGGGAACACGATGCGATAGACATGAGAATTTCATATTCTGAACACACATGACATAAACTGAGGGTTGTTCTGAGCATGGATATGCCATAACCATCAAGAGGTGGATGGACACAGGTCTTAGAGAAAGGAAATCAAAAGCACGAATCACTCAAGAAGTCTTTAGAGCATGTACATGATGTAGCATAATTTCAATAGCCATCTTGGACACATCATAAAGTTTGAGTTTATAGGACTAAGCATAGTGTGAGACATGGATTCATGGATCATGAGCATTGTAACATAGACTTTGGATCCCTGGAACCGTAAAGAACTATTTACACGGCTGGGAGACGCTATTTCTTTCATTTCAAATGACAGAGAATTGACAAGAGTCTACATAGAAAATTCAACCCTCACAAATAGGCATGATTCAAAGGCATAAGACATGGGTAAAGTGTCCTCTTAAGTCGAAGCATAAAGAATATGCTAGATACGAATGGGTTGCTATAGAACTCATCATAACCCTCTTCTGAAACTCATCACCACTAGAAACTCAAGACTTCCCTTGGTTCAACACCTCATCATCTCCCCCTTAGCTCAAAGGTCACTATCTTAGGCCTGCAGACGTATTCTGTAAAAAGGATCTATAAGTGCAACACTCGGCACTGCATGGTATCACTATACACATGAATGCTAATCTCACCCAGATATTATACTCGAAAAGATACAAACTCTTTTCTAGGACATTTCCTTCTGGGACACTACTCTTAACTTACTCCAATCTCTATAGTCAAAATATAAAGCTTAGCTCTATTGGGCGCACACATCCACGCTCTCGAATACATAAAAATCTAATCTTCATTCCTTAGTCTACTAGCATTTGTCTAACCTCATATCCTCCCAATTTTAATGAATCTTAAGATTATACCAAAAGGCTCAACAACATCCCTTTAGATCCATGATTCCCTCAATTCCATCCTAATAGGCACCAAATAATTGCTACCTAGCCTCTTCTATATAAGGCAACTCAAGAACACAAATCAGGAGCACCTAGCACTTAATAACTTACAATCTCATCTAACAACTTATTACCTCAGGTACAACTTGTTTTTATAAGTTTAGGGCTCTTATTCGTCTAATGACTTAGCCATAATTCACTGCTTTAACACTAGTTCTCATGAATATATCATGCTTACACATTCAAATCTTCCCTAAGTTATCAACCTTAGCCCTCTCACGCACCATGTCAAGCCTACTAGATCAGTCTCATAAAAGTAATATTATCATCCCCAACTATCACTCTTTCTGCCTCGGTGACCATTCATAACTCAACCTTAGTGTGTAGAGCTAGGTAAGGTTAACATCAAAACTTAGCATGCTATTTAGTCTCACAACTACCAGATTGAAATCAAGAAACACTAATCCACCACAACTTTGACAGAGTGATCTATCTTAACTCATTCTTCCATATACTACGGCTTACAAGCAAAATCTCTTTCACAATATTACTACTGCACCTTAACATTCAATACACATCTTCTCACCTACTATGTTGGCTTACAACTACTAGATAAATTCAAGACAGGGTCTACTAAATCACATGATAAGAATAGTCGATCCTAATCTTAAAATATAACCCAGTACAGACCATTAGCACGCCATTCCTTCTCATATCATGTCTACTTACCCATGCATACACTTAAACTACCTTGATAGTTCTGTAAACCTCACTAAGTCTCCATCTCCAATTTTCCCAAATTGAAGTCTAAATTTACAACTTCGTAACCACCCTATCCTTACGCTCACAACCTATGATTGGTCTTTACTACACTAGTCAACCACCATTAGCTCCTTCCCTATTTTAAATAATTCAACAACATCTTAACTAACCACTCTTCGTCTACCAATCTCCATAAAATTTGCTAATCATGCCACACTAGAACTCATACCATACGGGTATACCACCTCTATCACTCACTTAGTGGGTACAAGACTCTAACTGCCTTTTTCGATCATTCACTACCTGCATTCTCCAGCTTCTAAACTCATGACCCCATATATCTCTGGGTTTGGAACCATCTCACCACTCATATCTCATAACACCCTAATTTATACTTTCTCTTTGGTGGAATGCTATCCCAACACTCACATGCATACCTTTCCCCCTTAAGCATGGCAGTTGCAATAAAGTTTTTGAAGGGGTCTGAAAGCACGTCTCACCTCGACTCAAACATATGATTCATGAAGATAGGGGATTTACACTTATGATTAATAGACTTTGATGCACTAATGGACTCCTCCCAAGTCCTTGTAAAGTCTCTTAAATTTTTGGATGACTCAACCAGACAAGATTACATTATAAGGAGTCTGAGCTTTGTACTTCTATCACCTCGAAGACAAGACGTAGTCAATGGAGTTAAAGTAAAGTAGAAAATCTGAATAAGTTTCTTATAGACAACATTTTCACACGACTTGAAGTATGAAAGAATGGAAAACATTTCCCAAATGCCCTATAGCCTCCTGATTATAAGTGTGGTGCACAACACACCCATAAGCAAGACTCTACTCGACACGACTTCGTAGACATCCTGGGACTATGAACCATGAACCATGCTCTAATACAAAGTTTGTCACACCCCGAGACCAGGCCCTAGACGTGACGGCCAACCCAGAGCAATGAAGGCCCGAGAAGACCCTTTAGCATAGCATCATAAGCATATTCAATAAAATATTTTCGGAAAAAAGACCCATTTGAGAACATCATTTAAAATATAGTTAATATTTTAACCAAGTGTTGGGAATAAGACATCGATTTCTAGGTTTCATCGTAAACCTAATTGGTTATTTCCAATTACATAAATCAATAGTTCAAACCGCACTCAACATTTAAAAAACATCTACATAGGTCTAAGAACCCTCTAACATAAGAGTAAAATATCTATGTCGGGCATGACCCTGACAATACAATAAAACTAAAAATCAGAGTCAAAATAAAGATGTAAATTGCCTTCCAAAAGATGGAGGCTCACCACTTGTTGACGTTCTCCCAAATGATCCTAATGTTGCACAGTACCATGAAAAAATATCTTGGAACCTACATCATGAAATGATGTAGCATCTGAGGACGGTCAGTACGATGAGTACTGGCATGCAACCTAGGGGAAGGGGTATCACAGTTTATAAAACAAGTCAAAAATATAACATAGATCATAAACATAGAAGATGGGGCAATTTTCCAAATCACAAATATAACATTTACATGAATATATTACTTCTGGAATAGATGGTATCACCGACATTTATTTCACCACGAGCTATATGGGTTCGATCATAGCTCAATCGGCAGAGCCTCCAATATAAGTTTGCCGCAAGGATAGGAGCATCATATTATAATCACCTTATAACTGCATATAGCTGAACAAATCAAGCGCATAGTATGGAGCCCTGTTCGACTTAGAGGGAAGAGCCCCATTCAACTCATACCCGTGTCGGTAAAACACGATTTCAGGTGTGAAGCCCCATTTGACTCACACCGTGTCGGCTAACCATCTAATCCTCTTAAGCCCATATTTTAACATTTCAAACATTTAACAAATCATTCATTTGGACTCTTACTTCTTTAAGGCATTCGTAAGTTGGTATCGTCATACCAAGACTTGTAAGTCGTACATATCATGCCATAAACATTCCATAAATTTGTACATTATTATTCCCATTATTTAAAAGGATTTAAACACATTTACCATATCCCCCAAAGGTTGAAGATCTCAAAATTTATAAACAACACTTTTAAAACCGAGGGATATAGAAAATCCTTTTCATCTTTCGTCTAAAACCAAGATAAAAATGATAAAACAATTTTCTAAAGAATAGTGACTTCATATCCTTTAAACTAGCCCCAATAAGTTTTAGGTTCATATATCAAACAATACTCTTAAATAATCAATAATTTAAAGAGTGATTTCATAGAAACATTGGTAACTTCAAATAGGTTCTTTTCCCAAAAATCATTCAACAAAACTCACCTTCAAACTTGTAAGAAATGACTTTCATAGTTAGAAAATCAATTACAAATAGCCTTAGTTGAAAGAGGATTGTTCAACATACCTTTTGATGGAGAGAATTTTGAGAATTGCTTGAGTTTGGCCATATGAACCTTGAACCCTAGGTGTTCTTGCTTATTGACTTGGAGAGGATGATAGGAGAGAAAATTAGCATATGATTTTGATGAATGGGACATTCTAGGGACTTAGGAATGTTTTAGGATAGTTGGGGGACGGTTTTGGGTAAGGAAAAGACCAAAAGACCCTTACAAATGAGTAAGAAATCAAAAAGGGAACCTCCGGAAGCCAACTCCGTGCCACGCTGCTTATCACGGAGGCCAGGCTCCATGATACGGTCTTATTGCGGACCTCCACTGGTCCATCTAGTAAAATAGGCATAACTTTTTACTCGGGACTCAGATAGATGCGCGGTCGGTGGCGTTAGAAAGAAGACTCAAATATCATTAATTTGGCGTGTTATAGGCCACCTAATTCTCTATATTCTAAGAGCAATGATCGTTTAAAAATGATCCAAGTTAGAAAGTTATACGAAAACTTAGTTGGTAGAGAAGCTTCCAACTTAAATTGTGCTAGAGATTCCTTAAGACATTAATTCACATCTATTGCACTTATCACATGCATTAATTGATATTAACATTGAGGTACAGTAGGATTTTTTGGATTTGGACACCATTACATACATAGAACAGTTCCAAATCTTAACCCAAAAAAAAAGTTTGGGTGTTACAGAACAAGTATGTAGTGCATGTGTAAGGGGAAAGCAAGTAAGATCTTCTTTCAAAGCAAAGAACATGGTAAGAACCACCAAGTGTCTTGATCTAATTCACATGGATCTATATGGACCAATGAGAGTAAAAAGCAGAGGTGGAAAGAGGTATGTTTATGTTCTTGTTGATGATTATTCCAGGTACACATGTACACTGTTTTTAGCCTCTAAAGGGGATGCCTTTGATGTCTTCACCATATTCATTAAGAAAATGGAAAATAAGTTAGGCTCCTCCTTGATTACCATAAGATCTGATCATGGTATAAAATTTAAAAATGCCAAATTCCTAGAATAATGTTCTTTTAACGGAATAAATCACAATTTTTTCTGCTCCTAGAACTCATCAACAAAATAGAGTGGTTGAAAGGAAAAATAGGACCCTAGAAGATATGGCTAGGACAATGATGATAGCAGAAAATCTTGCCAAAAATCTTTGGGCTGAGGCTATGAGTACTGCTTGCTACATCATAAACAGGTGCATGACTAGACCTCTGTTAAACAAGAATCCTTATGAACTACTCAAGGGAAGAAAACCAAACATTTCCCACCTTAGGTTTTTTGGGTGTAAGTGTTTTGTTCATAATAATGGTAAATATAATCTTGGTAAGTTTGATGCTAGGAGTGATGAGGGCATATTCTTAGGATACTCTAAACATAGCAAAGCATATAGATTCCTACATAAGAGAACATTATGTTTTGAAAAAAGTGTACATATTATCTTTGATAAATCTCTTGTTACTCCTGATAATAACATGTAGGGTTAAAGTGATGCTGATGACAATCCGCAGGAACAGGTTGCATCACTCAGTCCATCTGATTGACAAACTGATGGCACAATGATAGAGGGAGCAACTGATGGCACGGTGACAGGGGGAATACCAAGCCATGAAACATCTGTTGGAACATCACAAGGGATAGTGCTGAAGAGTTATAAGTACCAGGATTCTCATCCCATTGATAATGTTCTCACAGATCTGACATCTAGAATCACCACCAGAGTGGGTCTTAAGAACTTGTGTGCTTTTAAAGCATAATTGTCAATGATTGAACCAAAGAGAGTAAAAGAGACCCTCTTAGATTAAGACTGGATAATGGCTATGCAAGAGGAACTCAATCAATTTGAAAGAAGCAAAGTGTGGCACCTAGTTCCTCCACCTGATGATAGAACTATAATTGGCACTAAATGGGTGTACAGGAATAAGCTTGATGAAGATAGAACAGTCACAAGAAATAAGGCAAGGTTTGTGGTCCAAGGATACAACCAAGAAGAAGGAATTAGTTCTGATGAGACATTTGTACCAGTTGCTAGACTTGAAGCAATCAGGATACTTGTTGTCGTTGATGCATTTATGGAATTCACTCCATATCAAATAGATGTGAAGAGTGCCTTTCTGAAAGGAGGAAGTGTATGTGAAGTAGACACCTGGATTTGAGAGAACAGAATTTCCACATCATGTATACAAGCTGGACAAGGCCTTGTATGGATTAAAACAAACCCCAGGGGCTTGGTATGAAAGATTGTCCAAATTTCTCTTAAAGAATGGGCATACTAGAGGTAAAATTGACAACACCTTATTCCTAAAAATAATGGTAAGTATTTACTGATTGTACATGTATATGTTGATGAAATTATCCTTGGATCAACTGATGCAAGAATGACTCAAGAATTTGCAAAACTCATGAATGGTGAGTTTGAAATAAGCATAATGGGAGAACTAATCTTTTTGCTAGGACTCCAAATCAAGCAAACTCCAACCGGAACCATGATTTACCAGCAAAATAATGTAAAGGAGTTGCTCAAATGGTTCAAGATAGAGGAAGCCAAGGAGATTGACACTCTTATTGCCACTGCCACCAAACTAGACCTTGATGAAATAGGTCGATCTATAGTGAAGAAGTTGTATAGAGGTATGATTGCGTCACTCTTGTATCTTACCACAAATAGACCTGACATAGTCTTTAGTCTGGGACTATGTGCAAGGTTTCAAGATAATCCAAAAGAGTCCCATCTCAAGGCAGTCAAAAAAATCTTGAGATATCTCAAGGGCACTATTGATTTAGGGTTGTGGTACCTAAAAGGAAGCAACTTCGAACTTGTGGTATATGCAGATACTGACTATGTAGGTTATCTAGTTGATAGGAAAAGCACCACATACATGGCACACTTCCTTGGATCATGTTTGATCTCCTGTTCCATCAAAAAGCAAAATTAAGTTGCCTTGTCCACTGCTGAGGCTGAGTATGTAGTTGTTGGTTCATATTGTGCCCAACTTCTTTGGATCAAAAAACAGCTACTGTATTTTGGCATAAATGTTGGGTGTGTTCATATTTTTTGTGAAAACACTTGCCATTAATATTGCTAAGAACCCAGTTCAATATAAAATGACTAAGCATATTGACATACGACATCATTTCCTTAGGGATAATATTCAGAAATATCATATTTCAATCATTTTTTGTCCTATTGAAAGAGAAAATTGCTTATATCTTTATTAAGGCACTAAGTAGTGAATATTTTGAAAAAAAATAGGCTAGACCTGGGGATGATTAACATTGCATAAACCATCCTCCATGATTGGTTAGAATTTTGGCTATGTTAATTCAGTTGATTGGTTAGAATATTAATCTTTTCAGTCTTACACATAGTGTTGTGTGTCCCACTGCCTAGTTTGAAATTTATCTCAAACATATGTTCTTATTAGCTTGTACAGGAAATTCATCCCAGGAGATGGTAAGGATGGTCATTCACTGAAATTGTCCAAGGTATGTTCTCCAGTACTACTACACTATGTGATAACAATTATTGAACCAGTTGAGTATGTTTAGTCCTTCCAACACTCCCACTAAATTCAGGACACCTCACACCATCAAAATATCAAGAGTCCACACCTTTTCAAAAAGACTGATGTCATTTTCCCATCAATTACTGACACGCCATAATTCCTACACCTTCTTGAGAAACACTTGACCTTCTCTGTGCCTTCCACTATGTATTTAAACCCTCTCTCTTCCTTCTCTTAGCACTTCATAATCTCTCACAAAAGAAAAACACCAAATTATGAAGCTCTCTCATGGATTCTTCATCTCAGTCTCCACCAACCTCCACCCCCACTACCTCTGACTCCCTAACTATGGTAGTATACATAGAAGAATGTGATGCTCCGTCACCCCTAATTCCTCTTACTCCCTCATTCAAAATGTCCAAATTTGGACCATGGAAGGCATATTTGAGTCAATTCTTAGAATCACCCGACCCCACTCTCCTCCATCTTACTCTTTGAACCGCCCTTCCTCTGTTCCTCTCCTTTGTGTAATCACTACTGAGGGAGCTCCATTTAGGGCTCTAGTTCCCAAGAGAGTTCGATCTCAATTAAGAAAGGCCTCAAGTGCTGCCATTCCTGTTCCAAAATAGGATCCTCCTAATACATCATCTCCCATACCTGTTCCAACTAGATTTCCTCATACTCGCACCAAAAATCATAGGAAGGAAGAAAATATTTAGGTTGCACTGAGCGCTAGCAAGAAGAAGAATTCTTGTTCTGATCCTCTACCCTCTCGAGATGGCTAATCTGGAGATGACTTTCTCCTCAGCAAGATACCTCATGACAAAGTTGTCAAACGTACTCTTCCCAAACCCTCTTCCTTCCCTCCCTCCAAAACACCATTATCCTCAAAATCCTCCACCAAAAAATCACCAGCAACATCTACCAAAAAAACCCAAAATCTACCCGCTTCTCCACTCCACATTCATTGAAATGGGTCCCCCTACCTGGTCCATCTGATCACTCAGACTCTAACTCTGAGGATGATGAGGCGATGCAAGTTGATACCTCTAGAATCACTGACCCTAAGTTGTTACACATTCTTCACTTCCAATGGAGGTCTTCCATCAGAGGACGGGTTGTCACTGGCTTTGGAGGCCCAGAAATGGCTACTCTCCTCACCAAACTCAAAGCTCAAGGCTGTTAAGAGCTTTTCTTGTAGGGTGATGTGCAAAGAAAGTTTGGTCGCCCTGAAGTGATTGAGTTCTATACAAACTGGTCTGAGAGGGGCTATATTTTTTGTACTACTATAAGGAGGGGTATATATTCACTTAGCAGCTGCTGATATCTTTAGGATCTTGAACATTCCCACAGGTGGGTGGGCTAAGTATATCAAGTTTGAATGTCCTCTGTTAGACAATATGGCCTCCATACTTGCCATTACCAAAAAGTTCTCCGGTTAGCCTCGTCTCTCCCAGCATCGATGAGTGTTAAAAAGGGAAATTTCACCACTCCACAAGCTGTATTTTGATGTGGTGCACAAAATTGTTACTCTAAGAAAGGAATGCTGCACTTAGGCTAACTTCTTAGACCTGACCATTATGGAACTTCTTGACACAGATGTCAAGATAGACTTGCCTAGTCTAATGGTGAAACACATGCATAAGGTGCTCATTAAGGATGACAAGGGACATGTTTTTCCCTATGATTTCTAGCTGGATGACATTTTTGAAGATTATTCTGTTCTGGTCTAGGTCTAGACTTTTTAGATTACAAAGAACGTGCTTGGTCGGGTGGACCACTCAGTTTTACCTGCTTCAATGAAAAGGGTTGATACTCCTCTGCATCGAGCCTAGAATGAGCTGGCTGCCAAGAAATAAGAACTTAAGGAGGTGCAGGCTGCCTATTTACTTAAAAAGAAGAACTGGCGGGCCAAAGTAGCTACTCTTGAGGCTGAGTTGGCTAAAGAAATATCTGATAATGGAGACACTATCCGTCGTCTTACTCAGCTCTTGACCACTTCTCCCTCTTCCTCAAACATGCCTCTTGCGTAGTTCCCATTCCCCTCCTTGTTAGACTTTTGTTCTGTTTTGTGTTACTTAGCTGGTTCTTTTGTTTTAATTGCTTTCATGACTGTAATGTGGCACTTGATGTGCCAGGATTTGACACCACTTTTGACGCTTAAAACAAAGAATTTTTGGGAGTTCTTAAGTACATTTTGTTGGATTTAATGTCATTTGTTATTTATGCAGGGAAAAGTATGAAATAGATGGGAAGACCAAAAAGTTGTAGTTTTCTGGGTAAAAGACAAGCCACCACAGGCATCACACTTATGACAGCCCATGGGGCAAGCCATTGAAACAAGGCAGCAAGAGGGGCTAAGGCATTTGAGCCTGATGGGCCCCAGGACGCCTGTGGTAGACACGATGGGACATCGCAAAGATCGTCAAAATAATCCAGAAAAGCATGTAAGAAGTCAAGGAAGGGAGAAGGGCGAACCCGACGCCCATGACAATCATGATTCCCCATCAAAATTTCCCATGGAAACAAGGCAGAAGAGTTGGAGAGGAGCCAAGTGCAGGCGATGAGATAGCCGACGGGCATCACAGTCTCGATGGCCCATCACCTCTGCCCGTGATTTCTTGGCAGAGGCTTGGAATTAAAGACCTAAATGATAGACGACGAGCGTCGCAATCTTGACGTCCCATCACTCCCGCCTGTGAGATCGTGGCAGAGATGCAAGTGAAGAATTGAAGATGGCCGACGGGCACCCACGGCGGCCCAGGAGGCCTCCCGTCAGCATTGCCGCATCCAGCTTCTCCTAGTTTTGTTAGGATTTGGTTTCTTTGTCTATAAATACTTCCCCTTAGGTTTTATTTTCGTTAGTTAGTATTGTTTTGGAAGAATTATGACATTGTTGTTTCGGTGTTGACTTTAAACACAAGTTCTTGATTAGTTGAAGTGTTCTTGATATTTTCTTCAAGATTCTGGATTTCTTTGCACTAATTTGTAAGTATCTATTGATGATTGCACAAACAACCATTAAGTGTCCACTTATGAATATGAGTAGCTAAATACACAACTAGGGTTGTGGGAACCATGAAGAATTAACAAAGTAGGCAAAGTACTTACTAATTCTAGGGCGATATTTATACATGTATGGTTCTTCCCTTCATAATGATTGCTTTCTAGTGGTGTACAATGTTAGAACTCGCCTTATCCTTACTTGTCGGACCAAGGAGGTAACGGATGGGAAAAGGGTTGTTCAATGACAGAGATTTGAGGCTACCAACCCTTATCTAATAGCCTGACCTTGTCCAGGAATAGCTAATCTGGGATCCAGGGTAAGGGTTAGTAGAGCATACACCCGCGGTCGAACCAAGGCGTGTGGTGAAATTTAGCTGTCGGACTAAGGAGTTAGATGAACCCAACTTACCGATTTTGCATGCTAATTATCAAACTAGTTTACCAAGTACAAAAGCCTTACTAAGTTATGATCTCATGGGCAACACTACCCTAGTCGCTTCTACTATTGATAACAACTATTGAAATTGACATATGTTACTTGTTTACATTCTAGTTACTATTACTGTTTGTCACTTTAAAAAAAACCTTTTCGAGGGAAATCAACGACTAAAAAATGAGTAAGCATTAATCCACCATAGTCCTACCATATTCCATGTGGGATCGACCCCAACCATTGTTCGATTCTATATTTGATCAGCGACCACTTACGCTTCTAAAAGAAAGTGTACTTTAGGCATATCAAATTTTGGCGCCATTGCCGGGGAATACGATTTAGGATTAAGAGAGATTGTGTTTATCTCACTATTAGTCCTTATTTCCTGATTTTACTTTTTCTATTGTTTTTGTTTTGTTCTATAGGTTGAACACTTGTGATGCCCAGTACAAGGAGTCAAGGCAATCCCTTGATCTCATACGATCCTGAGCTCCCCAAAACCTTAAGAAACATGTCTAAAGAGGGAGAGCACGAGACATAGGAGCAGCTCATAGCCCGGTTATTGGCCGAGGAAGAGCAACGGAAAAAGAAAGGAGAAGATGCACTTGCCACTGAAGATGTTCCAATTGTAGCAGACCTTGCATCTCGAAATGCGATAGCTGAGCAAACAAGGCAGGCTCGACAATATGCTACTCATCAAGCTGCACTAAAAGCCCAAGCAGCAGCTGACTGTGCAGCCCACCAAAATTTGCCTAGAGGGCTAATCGCGCTAAGACAGAATAGGGGGAGACAGATGCAGCAATCCAGGTAATCCCCTCGCTACTACGATTATGATGATTATAATGATTATCATGAGGAGGAGGAATTGGGCATTGCTGGACCTATAGTGTTGCCACCACTGACTGAGGGGGCAAAATTCGACATCACCAACACCATGATCTAGTTAATAAATAATAAAGGCCTGCATGCTGGAAAACCTACAGAAGATGCAAATCGTCATGTGCAGAATTTTACTCAGATTTGTAAGGCATATAGTATGCCAGGAGTGGGGCAAGATGCTATTAGACTGAGGTTGTTTCCATTCTTATTGACCGACGAGGCAACTGTTTGGCTCTCAGAACTGCCCGATAATTCCATATACACATAGAACGAGTTGAAGACCCAATTTTTGGAGTGATTCTTTCCTCCATCAAGGATGTTGCAATTGAAACATGAGATCTATAATTTCAAGCATCTACCTACAGAGGCGTTATATGAGGCTTGGCTAAGGTTCAAGAAAAAGTTGAAGCAAGTTCTGAGACATGGCATCTGATGGAAATTTTTTACAAAGAATTGAACGCCAACACCAAAGCAGTAGCTGACACTATAACTGGTGGGGCATTCATGGACAACTCGTATGATGAAGCTTCAGAGATGCTTGATCGGGTTACAAAGACCAACAGAGCATGGCACACTAGAGAGTCAGAGACCCCAGCAGGTACATACGCAGTTGGTAAGTCCTTGGATCCAAATGAATGGCAAGACCTCAAACAGGAAGTTGCCGAGATGAACACGACAGTTGGGTTACTGGCAAAGAGATTCCTGGCTGAGGGAGTAGAGAAAGTAAAAGCCATCGGTTCACAAGGTAAAGTACCTAGTCTAGATGATTACTTATCCAAAGAGGAGGTTAGTTATGTGCATGATCAAGGGGTGGGATTTTGGTCCTCTAGCCAAGGAAATCAAGGTCATAACAGAGATAGAGATGATTACTACAATCGGTCCGGTTATAGAGATGGTGACTGGCAGAAAAAGGATGGGTACCAGAACGATAGAAGTGGTCTTTATGTCCCGTCTGGAAATCGCAAAGAGTGGCCTAGACAACCTACCATGAGGGAGCTGCTCAATAAGGTGTTTGAAAAGGTTGACTCCATGAATGCAAGCATAAAGGAGATAAAATCATACCTTTCAAAGATCAATCAGAGAGTGGATTCCCATGTTGTCTCCACAAAGCAGCTTGAGACGCAGATGCACTAGATTTCCACTAGCATGAATCCACATCAAAAAGGTACTCTCCCTAGTGATACCATTTTAGAACCTGAAGAAAGATCGACAGGTTATAGCAGTGACTACTCAAAGCGCAAAGCAGACCATTGATCCTCTCATGCCTAAAATTATTGATGAACCCGCCAAGGTTGAAAAGGGTGATGCTAAGATTCTAGTCGAGTCTAAAGGAATAGATGGTGAGGAGGAGCAAATTGAGCAAAGATCAAGGAGGGTGCACCAGTCCTGAAACCCATACTATTGCCTCCTTCTCCGTATCCCTAGAGATTGAAGAAAAGGGTTGAGGACAGAAAATTTCACAAGTTCATCTCTATGTTGAAGCAATTGTCAGTAAATATCCCTTTGGTAGAAGCACTGGAGAAGATGCCTGGATATGCCAAATTCATGAAGGATCTGGTAACTAAGAAGAGGACGGTTAGCTTTGAGCCAGCCAATAATTTGCACCACTATAGTGCGATAGCATCTCGTTCCATGGTGCAGAAAAAAGAAGATCCTGGAGCATTCACAATATCTTGCACTATTGGAGCTTTCTACTTTGACAAAGGGTTGTGTGATCTGGGTGCTATTATAAATCTTATGCCGCTAGCAGTGTATAATCAGCTGGGCTTGGGATCCCCTACTCTGACTATAATACGGATCCTCATGGCAGATCATATGGTGAAGAGACCTGTGGGGATCCTTTATGATGTATTGGTGAAGGTTGACACGTTTATCTTTCCTGCAGACTTCTTGATTCTGGATTGTGAGGTTGACTTCGAGGTGCCCATTATCTTGGGGCCCCCATTACTGGCTACTGGACGCGCTTTGGTTGATCTCGAAATTGGGCAGATAAAGTTCAGGCTGAATGATGAGGATGGTTCAAGGTCGGAGCACAGTGAGGCAAGAGAAGAAGAGGGTAATGCTGAGTCTGACACGGAAACTACTACCCTATAAAAGGAGACCTCCTCACCAACTCCGTCTGGTGCTGGTGCAGCACTAGGACATGCTAGAGAGGCAGTCAGATGGAGGGTTAAGGGGGTGAAGAAAATATTTGACTATGGCCTTGAAGTCACAGCTAGGGGAAATATGCAAAGGCCCATCGCTGAGGAATGGAGAATAGATCCTTTCAAATTGAAGAATTTCCCCAAGCTGGATGAATATTTTCGGCATTACAGGTTGGTTTGGACCAGCAAGCTCCTCTCAGATTTTTAGCCAACTCTCGTAAGAGAGTTCTATGAAAATTATCAAGCCATCCAGGAAGGGTTGTGCAAAAAGGGCCAGAAAATTGCAGACTTGCCCGCTCTCGAGAGCGTCCCAGTAAGGGGTGTACCAATCAATATCTTGGTCGTGACCATCAATAGATTTATCTTCGGGCCAGAGTATGTAGCACCCACGGAGACCATCGATTATGACTACCGGGTGAAACATGAGGAGAAGCAGACAAAGTGGTTGGCTATGTTCCTGACTATAACTGGGAAACCAAAGTGGCTTAGCCAAGACAAGCCACAGATCCAGAAAGCATCTTTATCTTTTGAGGCAAAGTTCTGGTGGGCAGTAGTACGATTCTGGCTCATGCCAATAGGTGCCGATAATCAGCTTACTCTTGAAAGGGCCATCCTAGTGGCTGCTCTGATGTCCAAATGCAACCTTAACTTTTGGCAAATCACCGCAGAGGAGATTCGAGATAGAGTTACCAAAATTGGCTCTTTTTACCCTTTTCCATGCCTAATAAATGAGTTGTATGAAGAAGCACAGGTTCCAAAGTTTGCAGGGGTCGATAGGGCTGAAAGAGCTGCAAGGACTCACCATCCGGAGTGGTCCAAAGATGAGACATGAGTGCTGAGTTAAGCGGTACTTCCGAGCCATTGGCTCTTACTCTTGAGGCACATGTCCCGACATTGAAAGGGACAGCATCTCCTACGCCAAGACCCACCCCAAAAGGCAGCCAGTCTGAGCATACCACAGCTTATCCATCCACTACTACAGCTGGTCTATCCACCTCTGAAGCACCTTCAGTGGAGGATCCAGAATCTATCTTTGCCTTTCATCCAGCAAATTTTGCCGATACGGTCCATAGGACCATTGAACTTAAAGCACAAATGAAGGCATTCTTAGTGCAGTTCCATCCAATTGTGAATGCTTCAATTCAAAGGGCCATAGCACTATTTCTAATTGTAAATGCCCAGATTGATGCATTGGAGGATAGAGTGGATGAGATATTAAAATATATGGGTGTGGTGGAGCTTACAGAATTGAAAAAGAAGATTGTCGAGATTAAGGTCGATGTTGAGCAGTTGAAGAATCCCCCACCCTCTCAGGCTAAGGCTCCAGTAGTCTTGCCATGGATCACGCTGTAGCCTATGCTGAATCTATGGGATTTTGTGGATCCCGACCTCCGGATCGTGAACTTGGACACAACAGCAGTGAAGGACACTGAAAAAGAAGCTGAACTACCTCCTAAATCATTTGAGCACATGAAAAAGAGGAAAATAAAAGACAAACAGGTTCAAGCGGATGATGCTCCCCTTAGCCCAAAATCCCAAAAGAAGAGGAGGAGAGAGCCAAAAAGAGAGACTGAAAAGAGCTGGAGAAAGCAACAAAAGAATCCCTGGCTATGCAGCAAATTCAGGTTGATGGCACTGGGACTGGTGGTTCCGCGAGTGGTGTTGTGTTACCAATAGAAGAAACTTCTTTAGACCCCATTGTGGGAGTTGGTGACATTGGTGACATTGACGCTGCCCAGGCAGCTGATACTATGATTGAGAGGACTGCAGAGGTAACCTCTATTATTGAGACATCTACGGGCACTGAGTTAGAGGGTCTGACTTCTGTTACACCCTATGACGGTGCTTAGGTGCCACAGGTATGCCTAGTATCCCTTGCTTATAATTTTTTCATGCATTGGGGACAATGCACTACTTTTTAGAGGGGTTGGGGGTAGCTGTGGTCATCTGGTGTATTTTTGTAGAGCGTTTTGGCAAAGTTTGAGTAGCCAAAACACTCGCGTCATGTCATGACATTAAATCAAGCATTGCATGGGAGGCAACCCATGAGGGTACTTACAAGGTACCCGAATCCTTGGGGTTTTCTTTCCTGTGTTCTTTCCCTAAGGATTTTTAATTTCTGTTGAACCGGCATGTTTAGTATAGGATGTTTGTTTGTAGAAGTGAATTAGAAACTAATTACAACCATGATCTTATTTTTGAAATAGAGTTCTGTGAAAAATAGAGAACTCTCCAATTTTTTGTGCAATAAAGTGTTAGAACCGACTTAGATGCATTGTAAATGATAGCATGCATATAAATGAGACAAGTAGCTTCAGCTAAAGCATGAACCGGTAGTTAGCTAATCTGTAGCCTTAACTCTGTGCCATGTGTGAAGTGAGTTGCTTAGTATTTGTTCTTGTTGTACTGTGCGATCTAGAACTTGCCTGGTTAGTCGTGCTTAGGTTGTAGAATGGTTTAGTTGGGACATGATCATAGGCCCTTTTTGAATTAGTTCACTTCAACCAAAATGACCTACCAAAATGCTAAGTAATCCACTTGATCCCTAACTTTGAGCCGTAAAGTGAACCTTTTTGTTGTCAGCCTATTCACCTTCCCATTTTCTATAAATCTCAGTTTTGGCCCTGGTCCCTCCTTGGACATCGTGCACCTCAACTCAGGCTAAAAGCCTAAGTTGAGGGTGGCTACTGTAGGGGTGAGTAGGAAGTGTTGGGTATGAAAAAATGGTTAAGAAGTAGAAAGAACGAAACCGGGTGTGGTTGGCATGCAAAAGAAAAAAAAGAAAAAAAGAAAAGAAAAATGATGAATGAAAATAAAAGAAAGAAGAATAATGAATGAAAAGACAAAGTGCAGTAATGCAATAGAAGCCACATCCGAAGCTTGATAAAAGTAGGAAAAGAGTGAAAGAAAGGAGACGAAGGGAGGCAACCCGTAAGAACTGAAAAGTGGAGAAAATAACGAAGTAATTGTAGTCTCAAGGAGGGCATAGTCACTATTTACCCAAATGTACCATCTCCATCCCTAAGCCTACATTACAAGCCTAGCAAAGTCCTATAGTGATCCTAACTGAACCGTTTGAAAGTCAAAGCATAGAAAATAAGGGTAAGCCTATGGTATCGTGTATGTACATCTTTAACTTCTTTGTGAGAGTGAGTGGGTTCCCAGTACCTGAATGTTAAATTGATATCTTGTGTGTTTTGGGACTTCTTTGTTGTGAGGTCACTAGAGTAGACTGGATTGCTAATTACTTGGTTTGAATGTCTGGTGTGTATGCTAGCTTACTCGTAAATATCTTGTTGTCGCTCATGGATCCGTCTTGTGTTATTGTGATACTTTGATAAAATGCACTTGTTTTTGAGCTGTCAAGGAGTGGGTACTATCTTGAAAATAAAAGTTTAATGAATCAAGTTGCCATTGTAGTTTCTGGTTTTCTTCTATTTAAGCATCGTTTGGTTTTGTTTTTGTTTGGTGCTTGAGGACAAGCAAATATTCTAAGTTTAGGGTGTTGATGTGCCAGGATTTGACGGCACTTTCGACGCTTAAAACGAAGAATTTTTTGGAGTTCTTAAGTAAATTTTGTTAGATTTAATGTCGTTTGTTAGTTATGCAGGGAAAAGTAAGAAATAGATGGGAAGACCAAAAAGTTGTAGTTTTTTGGGGAAAAGACAAGCCACCATGGGCGCCACACTTACGACGGCCCGTGGGGCAAGCCGTTGAAACAAGAAAGCAAGAGACGCTAAGGCATTTGAGCCTGACGGGTCCCACGATGCCCATGGTAGACACGACAGGACATCGCAAAGCTCATCAAAACCATCCAAAGAAGCATGTAAGAAGTCAAGGAAGGGTGATGGGAATCCCCGACTCCCGTGATAATCATGATGCCCCGTCAAAATTTCCCGTGGAAACCAGGAAGGAGAGATAGAGAGGAGACAAGTTCAGGCGACGAGATGGCCGACGGGCATCGCAGTCTCGATGGCCCACCACCTCTGCCCATGAAATCTTGGCAGAGGCTTGGAATTAAAGACCTAAATTATAGCTGACGGGCGTCGCAGTATCAACGTCCCTTCACTCCCGCCCGTGAGATCATGGCAGAGATACAAGTGAAGAATTGAAGATGGCCGATGGGCACCCACGATGTCCGTCGCAACCACGATGGCCCGTGAGGCATACCTTCGGAATTGCCGCATCCAGCTTCTTCTAGTTTTTTTAGGATTTGGTTTCTTTATCTATAAATACTTCCCCTTAGGTTTTAATTTCATTAGTTACATATTGTTTTGGAAGAATTACGACATTGTTGTTTCGGTGTTGACTTTAAACACAAGTTCTTGATTAGTTGAAATGTCCTTAATATTTTCTTCAAGATTCCGGATTTCTTTGCACTAATTTGTAAGTATCTATTGATGATTGCACAAACAACCATTAAGTGTCCACTTATGAATATGAGTAGCTAAATCCACAACTAGGGTTGTCGGAACCATGAAGAATTAACAAAGTAGGCAAAGTACTTAGTAATTCTAGGGTGATATTTATGCATGTATTGTTCTTCCCTTCGTAATGATTGCTTTCTAGCGGTGTACAACGTTAGAACTCGCCTTATCCTTACTTGTCGGACCAAGGAGGTAATGGATGGGAAAAGGGTTGTTCAACGATGGATATTTGAGGCTACCAACTCTCATCTAATAGCTTGACCTTGTCCAGGAATATCTAATCTGGGATCCAGGGTAAGGGTTAGTAGAGAATACACCCGCGGCCAGACCAAGGCATGTGGTGAAATTTGTCTAGCTTCTGAACCAAGGAGTTAGATGAGCCCAACTTACCGATTATGCATGCTAAGTATCAAACTAGTTTACCAAGTACAAAAGCCTTACTAAGTCATGATCTCATGGGGAACACTACCCTAGTCGCTTCTATTATTGACAACAACTGTTGAAATTGACGTCTGTTACTTGTTTACATTCTAGTTACTATTACTGTTTGTCACTTTTAAAAAAAACCTTTCGAGGGAAATAAATGACTAGCGAGTAAGCATTAATTGACCATAGTCCTACCATATTCCCTGTGGGATCGACCCCAACCATTGTTGGGTTTTATATTTGATCAGCGACTGCTTACGCTTCTAAGAGAAGGTGTAATTTGGGTGTATCAGCACTATCTTGGACTAATCAATGAAATGACTACTTGATGTCATCTCTGTCTTGTCTAATTTTTGTGTTAACTAATATGTTCTTATGCTTGATTATTTTTCAAAGTAGCTTGCATTGGCGATAGCCCCAGTGGCCATAATTAAGTTAATATCTCTCCCCAATGCACTGAGTACATTGAACCATTTTTTAATGATGCCAAAAGGGGGAAGAAGTATTGTGTAATGTTTATAACCCAGTTAACTAACCTGGTCCATTCAACTGTTTCATACATAAAGTGTCCAGGTATGAGTTAATGACTTGTGGAAAGAAACAGCACGTGGCATAAGTTTGTCATCATCAAAAAGGGGGAATTTGTTAGGATATGAAATGTTTTGATGATTGACAAGAAGCATGAAATAGGTTGATCAAATTGATTTATAGAACACTAGCTCACAAGAGCTCCAAGAGCAGTAGGACTTTGCCACGATAACTCCACATGGGCAAGAATCTCACAAGTGATCAAGTCAAACAATATATGTGGAAGCACTGATGAAGTTAAATAGGACCATTACTCTGTGGAAGCACGAGTTTGGATGCAAGGAGGAGTCCTACATGAAGAAAAACTCTAAGCAAGTAGAGTTCATATGCAAGGAGGATTTTTGATGAAAGAAGAACTCTTTGGAGAGTAAGGCTTAAATACCAAAGCTTCTATCCAAAGCAGGCACACACTTATAGAGCAAAGAAAGCAATTGTGAAATTGACTTTAGCAAGTGCAACGTAGAACACTGAAGGAACATATTGAAGAACTAGGTCCTAAGTACAGAGTCTTTCTAAGGTGTCTTAGTAGTGATGTATTAGGAGTTGTTTCTTGAGTTGTAATCATAGTTCAGTGTGTTATAAACTAAAGTAGGATTTTTGTCTTCAAGTCGGGTTAACTCGAAGACTTGGGAAACACAACCTAGGGAGGTTGGTATTGTTAGGAATTAGAGTTTATAATTCCTTAGGTTACATCGAGTTGTAATCAAATCCTTGAGGCTCGTTTATGTTTAGTGAAGTTGGGTTTAAATTATGTTGAGGTACAGGTCGTGGTTTTTACACTTTTGTGAGTTGGGTGGTTTTTCACGTAAAAACACTGTGTTCATTATTGTCTGTATTTTCACTGTTGAAACACCTTAGACAACCCGTTTCATCGATAGGCAACCAGCAAGTTAAAATCACTAAACCAGTAGGTCTTGCAGACTATCAAAGTTACAATTGTCAGAAAATAGTGGCTAATTCTGCATAACAGTATCGCTAATTATCCATGATTTTTTGTATATTAGCCACAGAGTCTACAAAAAATGACAAAACTGGTCGGAAAAAAAGAGGAGGAAGAAATAAACAAAGACCTTTTTATTGGTTGACTTTCATAATGGACGAGAAAAGGTTAATAATAAATGGGCAGAAGAAGAAAAGAATGGTGATGGTAAGGAAGAAGAATTTGTTGAAGATGAGATAGTGAAAAATAGTGTTGATGTGGATGAAAAAGAAAGGGTAAAGGATGTCATTGATAGTGTTGATAATGATGATGAAGGGAAAAAGGATAGCGATGGTAAGGGTAAGGAAATTTATGAAGATGTTGAAGAAGGGAAAAATTCTACTTATAGAGAAAAAAATTTTATTGATAGTGAGGAAGAAGAAAACAAAGATGATGAGATGTCCATAGAATTTCGAAGTTATGAATCAACCACATGAAGGTCTAAGTTTGATGGTTCTTTCCTAGCAAGATCTCAGTAATATCTAAGATGCAAGTATTTTTTGAATTCATAAGATTATTTAAGGAGTAAGGCTTGATGACATATTTTAAAAATAGTTATTTTGGCCACTTCTTGAAGCTTTCACCACAATGGGCTGAATTTAATGGAAACCTGATTCATTCTCTTCTTCTTCGTCAAGTTACAAACTATGAGAAGAAACATGAAATGTGGTTCATAGTGGAGAGAGTGCCCTTTATTTTGCTTTAAGGAGTTTGCACTAGTCATAGGATTGATTGCGGGAAAATTTCCTGTGATAACAAGCTAGCCAAAATGCAGAAAAAGGTAAGAGTGTTTGAAAAAAACTATAAGATAATACCAATAGGGTGAGCACGACTGAACTGATGCATCTGATGAAAATAGATATTGACCCCAGATAAGTTTAAGACCATAATGGTAATATTTATTCATACCATTTTTTTGGCTCGCGAAGCATTGAAAAAAGTTGATAAGTTTAAGACCATAATGGTAATATTTATTCATACCATCTTGTTGGCTCGCGAAGCATTGAAAAAAGTTGATAAGAAGTGGATCACCATGAAAGCTAATTTAAAATTCTTTGACAAATATTCATGGGACAACGAATGCTTTGATCGGACCCTTGATTATATCAAGAACAAGGTGTGCATGAAAAAGCTCTCTAAAAGTATCTTGTGACAGAAAGAAAACACCACACTATGCTCTTTATAGATACCCTTGAGAATTCATTGTAAATATTTTACTACGAAGTAATATGCAGATTATTATAGATAAAAATGGGTAATTTATTTTACCACTTATTCTACTTATATAATGGGCATAGAAAACTTTCTCATTTGTTGGAAAATATTGTATTCGATCAAGAGAACTTCATTTGCCAACTATAAGGATGTTGAGATGGTGCATCAAGAAACTGATCAAGGTTATTGATCCTTTCAAAACTAAAATTGGCAGTAGTGAGGTATTTTTCACAACTCAATTACCAGGTCATGCGAGCACCTACTTTAAATCACCTAGATAGGAGAACCCTTACGCGAAAGTAAAATAAACATGAAAATTTGCCATAACAAAATAAAAACAAATCTCGAAACCTTGAATACAGTGAAAACCTTTAAAGATACAACTGACCCCCTCCCCAGAAACTAGTCTAAACAGGTACAAGAGCTACTAAGAGAAATAGACAAAAATAAGTCATAGCTCCCACCATAGGAAGAGATGAGTAGAAGCTGCTGGAGATCACCATCGTCTTCACCTAAGAAACATCAATTAATCTTGCAACAAGACTATACCCAAATGGTATAGCAAGAGTAGTATCAGTACAAATAACACGTACTGGTAGGCATCATCGGTCGATCCGTATCTGCCACATAACATCATATAAATATCCAAAAAGAAGCATACAACTTGAAAGTTATACAATCAGGGTCCTTCATCAACAACTCTTACTACCTTGATACTACCCGTGAATTCTATTCACCCCCTTTCGAACCTCCTTACCCTAATACGGTGCCAACTCATCCTTTTAGAAACATCCCACTCCCTTATCCCGGTCATACGCTGACCCTCATTACCTTAGACTCTCTGAACCTACCCATCTCAATTCATACTAAAGGTACCTTACAATTGTCAGCCCTATTGTCAATTAGCCAGTTATCCCCGTCAGCAGGCCTTTCACTCTCATCAAGATCATAAGTCAGTAACCCGGACCCACATCTCTTAGCTAAATCAATAGACTACCTCTAAGACTCTCAGTCAACAACTCGAATTAACAACCATGTACGACATGTCCACGACAACAAGTACAGACCACATTTAATCTTATCAACCCTTCAGGTACCCGGACCACCCAAGGACCCTTAGGACATCATCTATGGTGTTCAATCTGAAATTTCGATTTACACAAGAAATCACCTTAGTACCAACTCGGCCATTCATGAACCAACATGTAATAATAATATCACAATAGATAAGTCGGGTTCACTCATGGAACTAACACACATAACAACAACAAACCTGTACTAGGCGTGGTACCTGAGCCAACCACAAATTAGACTGTAGTAGGCGTGGTACCCGAGCCAACCGATGAATAAACCTATACTAGGCATAGTACCCGAGCCAACCAATAATCTGTACCAGGTGTGGTACCTGAGCCAATCGAAGAATCATAAATATCACAGCAATCACAACCACAATGAATAACATACCACACTTGTACAACCAACAAGCAATTAAAAACAAGTTCATTGTATGAGATTGACACTTCAGATATCACTAACACTTATTCCCCTTTACCCTGAACACACATGGTGCAAGTAATACTAATGATACAGTTATTATGCACACATTACGAATTTGATTTACAACAATCATCACCTACCACAACAGGTATGATTCATTATTCTAGCCTTGATGACCTGTCCTAACACTAACCTCCAGCTTGTTCAATTAAGCATATTAATTCATATACCTCTAATCCTAAGCTTATTCAGAAATACACATGCATCCACAGGAAATTCATCCCTTATGCCAAGATCCTAGTACCTCCTAGCTTATCCCATTCCCCTCATTATACCAACTCAGAGAATCTGCTATGACCTAGCAACCCTTACAATTAATCAATACTAGTTCCATGAATCCAACCATAATCTGGTTATCCGAGGATTAACAATCATAACTTCAATAATCAATCAAGTACAAGGTCAACACTACTCATAACAGTAAATTATCACCCCAACCAACAAGATTAAACACGTTTTATCCATCCAAACATCGTTATCGAGGGCCTAAGCATATATTCTCCCGTCAATCTATGTTATGTCATGCATTTCAACTCGGGTCTAATCTACTCAATTAAATCTAGCCTACCTAAATGTCAAGTAGCTGCTACATAAGTCTGAAGGCAAACTTTGGCACCGTGGAGGTGAATCCTGATAATAAATCAGCGTGGAATCAGTGAGTTTTACCCCATCTGAATGAAAATCCCTCATCTTCATTGCTGCTTGTCCATGAGGCACCCTAGGAGAGTTTTTGGAGTAAGCCTCGTCCTTTTTGAAACTGAAGAGGAGAAGTCAAAAATATAAAACCCATGTTCTGGGTTATTAGTTTCGTCAGACCGCTATAGCGGCCTGCCGGCCTCTACCGCGGCAACGTTATAGCGGGAAGATTTCTCCTATAGCGGGATGACGTCAGTCCGAATAAAATTACAATTTCTGAAGTTTTTTGTTGTGTCACCCCACATTAATTTGAGAGCGTAATTCACAAGTTCCCGTAACCCGCAACAAAGTACCTTTTAATAACGACTGAACAGGTCGTTACTCAATTAATGTAAACCTTTTTATATATAATCACACACCATAAAGAGAGAGAATGATAATTGATTTTTTGAATTTTAATTTTTTGACTACGAGTTCATTAGAGTACTTTTTTATTTTTTTCATCTTATATTAGAATTTTAGTTTTCTTCGTATGTAGAGTTTCAGTTCTTCGACTACGAAATGAATTTGTTAAAGTGTTTCTCCAGCTGCGAACTTGTTCAAGTTTCTACTTATCCCTTTTCAAATTTGGATTTTGATTTTCTAGGTAAGAAGTAATTTTAGAGAGTGATTTTGAGACAGAGAAAAAGAGAGACAGAGATGGATCAACCTGTCGTAAAGGCGTTAATTTCTTGTTGCTAACAGGTACATCTTTTGCCTTTGAATAATTCAGACTATGAATCTGAGGTGTCAAGACCCTAAAAGATAGCTTGAAGATTGAGGTATTAAACCTAACTTCAAGTCAATTGTCTGATGTTTAAATAAATCTTATTTATAAAGCAAAAAAATTATTTGTTTAATATATATAATCTTCTAATAAAAAAATAATTGAGAATAATAAAAAATTAATCAAAAGAATTTATTCGTATCATTATCTTTGTTAATAATAACAAAAATTTAAAAATACATTTATGTAGTTGAGCATGATAAAGAATAAAAGCCTTTAAAACATATATTCAATGCACGTAATAGAAAAAAAATATTTTTGTGCTTAATTATGAAGTATAGAGATAGTTTGGCTACTCACCAAATGTAGCAATTATTTTAAAATTTGTTGTATCAGTGATACAACTTTGTGAAATTCGTGTTGTATCACTCATACAACTTTAAGAAATTCGTATTCTATTGCAATTCACTCTATATTAGTGATACAGTAATTTCACTTAATGTCATTGTATTTGTTCGCTTAATTTAATTGGATACATTGTATTTATTTGCTAAACCTAATTGTATCAACACTTTCTCAATTTTATTGGATACACTGATTTTAGAGTAAGTCGCTATGTATTAGCGTATTTTCAAATTATTTGAGTATATGCACCATGTATATATGAGTGTGTCACTTATATTTTATGAGATACACTTGCATCATCATCCACAAAAATCACCCAATCATCACTATAAATTCAGCTCTCAAACCAAAAATATTTTTGATACAACCTAGCTATAACTTAAAAGTTTACTAATTCCTAAATACAATCAAAAAATATTTTCAGATATCAATATTCTTTTTGAGGAGCTTAATTCAAATACAAATATTCAGATGCAATCGCTAAGTAAATACGAATGGAGAGCACTAGATATAGTGGCAAAAAAATTAAAAGGAGTATAGAAACAGAGAGAAAACGAGTTTCTGGTGTTGGGTTTCATCTTCTTCATTTATCGTGATTGCGATATGTCAAAATATCGTCGCTGCCGATCGTGATTTCTAAATATATATTTTTCAATTCTTGAATACAAGTTGATTATTCATACATTCGCGCTGGGAAACTTCATTTCATCTTCAACCTTTAATTTTTCTTTTAAAAATCCACCAAATTCATCTCAAATTTGCACAAAAATTCCTCAAATTCAAGATATGAATTCCTCATGATATACCAAATCTTTTAAAATAACACCCACTAAAAACTAGTAATAATTTCAAAACCCCACAATTTGAATGTAAATTTTGAAGCTCTTTCCAATGGCTGCCAATAAAGTTTCTTCTTCAAAAGATTCAAAGTGGAAAAAACAAAAAAACGGAGTTAGTGCCTAGTGGCATTGAAGAAGAAATGTTAGACCGCACTCTATTTATGAATGCAAAGAAAGAGGAGGGGACGAGGAGGAGGAAAAAGAATATGAGAATGGAAGGGGACTACAACAAGATTTGTTTTTAGAATTTGCTATAAAATTCTAAGGATAATTATGTTTGATAATGTTTTAAAAGTATAGCTACATATTGTAAATATAGTAGCTATGTTTGCTTAATTAGGTAATTATTTCTATTATATATGCTTGAAAATTATGTTCACTTATTTTATTATTACACCATTTTATATGCTTGAAAATTATTTTTCACTTTTTACTTGATAACTAAGATTATTTGCTCTATAGTTAAATCCATAATATATATTAAAAAAAGAAAAAAATATCACAATGTTATAAAAGATTTAAAAAAAATAACAAAAATTGATAATTTAGAGGCTCAAATAGGTATTTGTCCAGTTGAGTGACCTTCTGAGTGATATCATCATAGTTAAAATTACTTTTTTGCTACAAATAAAAGAAACATGACTTTACTAGATAACTAGTGAAACTATCCTCTTTTTGCGCGGTCATAAGGAAAAAAAATTAAATCTTTATAAATAAATAAAATAGAAATTGATAGTTTTTTTGAGTTAAGGATCAAAGACACATCTAAACTATTTATGTTTTTATCGATTGATGTGCCAGAATTTCATGGCACTTTCGACGCTTAAAACTAAGGATTTTGGGAGTTCTTAAGTGTGTTTTATTGGATTTGATGTAGTTTGTTACATGTACAGGGAAAAGTGTTGAAAAGATAAAAAAGATCAAAAAGTTGCAGATTTCTGGGTGAAAAGACATTCCCCACGGGCGTGGTATCCACCACGGCTCATGGGAGAAGCCGTCGGGATAGACCAGGGAACTTAAAGGCCAAACCATCTCCCAGGCCCTGCCACGACAGGTGTTGGTCCAGCCACGGTCCATCACACTTGCCCGTGGGACTGGACCAGTGGAAATGAAGCTGCTAAGTCAAGTCAGACCAACTGCCACGACGCCCGTGAGAGACATGATGGGATGTCGCATAGCCCGTCGAAATGAGCCAGAGGCAATGGAAGAAGAAAGTTGTTATCCGATGAGCTGGCTATGATGGGCGTGGCAATCATGATAACCCATCACATTTTCCCATGGAAACAAGGCAGAAGGCTTGGAGACACAGCATGAAGGAAGTCTGATGGGCACCCATGACGGCTCGTGGGGCATGCCCATCAGAAGTGCCGCATCCAGCTTTCCTAGATCAGTTAGGATTTGGTTCTTTTTGTTTATAAATACCTTCCCTTAGGTTTTATTTTGGGGTTTACTCAATTGTTCGTTATTATTACGAATTATTTACGTTTTGTGAGACATAATAACACAATTCTTGAGAATTAAAAGATTGTTCTTGATTTATTAAAGTGTTCTGGAGGATTCAAGGTTTCCAATGTTATTTACTTGTTATTGTAAGTTATAATCATGATCTATTCATCTATATCTAGTTATCTTCTTACAACCATGAGTATCTAAATCCACAACTAGGGTTTTGGGAACCATGAATAATTAACAAAGTAGGCAAAATACTTGGTAATTCTAGTGCGGTGTTTATGCATGTATTATTCTTTTCCCTTCACTTTGATTGCTTTTTAACGGTTGTAAATGTTAGAACTCGCCTTATTCTTACTTACCAGACCAAGGAGGTAACGAGTGGAAAAAGGGGTGTGTACAATGGAGATTGAGGCTATCAACCCTCATCTAGTAGCATGACCTTGTCCGAGAATAGCTAATCTGGGATCAAGGGTAAGGGTTAGTAAAGCATACACCCGCGATCGGACCAAGGCGAATGGTGAAATTCATATATCTAAGGGACCAACCATTTAGGTGATCCTAACTTACCGATCTTGCATGCTAAGAACCAAGCTATTTTACTAAGTATAATGCCTTACTAAGTCATGATCTCATGGAGAACACTACCATAGTCGCTTCTCTCATTGATTACAACTCTTAAAATTGTTACTTGTTACTTGTTCGAATTCGAATTGTAATTACTACTTGTTACTATAAACCCTCCTTTCGTAGGGAAATAAATGACTAAGATCGCAAGTAAACATAATTGACCCTAGGCCTACCATATTCCCTGTGGGATCGACCCCAACCTTCGTTGGGTTATATATTTGAACATCGACCACTTTATGCTTCTATAAGGAGGTGTAATTTGGGCATATCAAATTTTGACTTCGTTGCCGGGGAATACGGTTTAGGATTAAGATAAATTATGTTTATTTCACTATTAGTCCTTATTTCTTGATTTTACTTTTTCTTTTTTTTTGTTTGACCACAGGTTGCACACTTTTGCATGCCCAGTACAAGGAGTCAAGGCAATCATCTGATTCCATTCAATCTGGAACTCCAATGAACTCTAAGAAATATGGTTAAAGAGGGAGCTTACGAGACACCTGAAGAGGCCACAGATAGGATGGTAGTCGAAGAGGAGAAAAGAAAGGCAGAAGAAGAAGCCGAAATTGCAGAAGATGCTCAGATTGTCGCGAACCTTGCAAATCAAAATGCGACAGTTGAGTAATCAAGGCAAGTACGACAACAAGTTGCTCGTCAAATTTCACTAGATGCTCATGCTTCAAGAGACGAGGCAGCCTAGCACGATGTACCTCAAGATCCAGTAGAACCAAAGGGGAATATAGGTTGACAGATTCAATAACCCCGACATATTCTGAGGTACAATCTTAATGATGATGAAGTTGACGACACTGGGAAAACAGGCCCCATTATATTATCACCGCTACCCATTAGTTCAAAGTTTGATATTACAAGCATCATGATTCAGCTGCTGAACCTGAAGGGATTATTTGTTGGCAAGCCTACTGAGGATGCAAACTTGCACTTGACGAACTTTACGGGGATCTCCAAGGCTTATAACCTTTCAGGGGTGGATCAGGATGCTATAAGATTGCAGCTCTTTCCATTTTCTCTGACTGGAGAGGCAACACTGTGGCTTGTGGAACTACCTGATGCTTCAATATTCACATGGCTTGAACTGAGAAATTAGTTTCTATAGAGGTTCTTTCCTCCATCTCGGATGTTTAAACTAAAGCAGAAGATCTATAATTTCAAGCAACTTCCCATGGAGGCTTTGTATGAAACATGGCTTAGGTTCAACAAGAAGCTAAAGCAGAATCTGAATCACAGAATTCCTTCGTAATATTTGATGGAGATCTTCTACAGATAAATGAATGCAAACACTAAGGCAGTAGTAGATACAATAACCGGGGGAGAATTCATGGAGAATACTTATGTTAAAGCTTCTGAGATGCTTTATAAGGCTACCAAGATGAATAGGTCCTGGCATACGAGAGAAGCTAAGAGCTCGGCAGGAACTTATGCAGTAGGGAAATCCATTGACTATCAAGAATTATAGGATATTAAACAGGGTTTTGCAACCTTACACACAACTGTAGATCTAACTGTGAAACAAGTTCTCAATAGCAGTCTGGAGAAAATGAAGGTTGTAGGTTCACAAGGTAAAGCACCGAGATAGGATGAGTACAACTCTGATGAACAAGTTAGTCATCTGAATGATCAAGTGGCGGGTTTCCAGGCCAATGGCCAAGGAAATTAAGGTCAGAACAGAGATATAGATGACAACTATAACTGGATTAGCTATAGAGATAGGAGCAGAAGTAGAGACAGAGATGGTGACTGGAACAACAGGTATGGCTAAAAGAATGATAGAAGTGGCCTGTATGTCTCTCCTGAAAATCAAGAATCAGGGCCTGAACAACCATCCATGAGAGAGCTGCTTAATAAGGTATTGCAAAAAGGTTGATTCTACGAATGGAAGTATAAAGGAGATGCACGCTGACCTCTCAGGTATGAGTCAAAATGTAGAGTCTCATTCTATTGCCATAAAGCAGATAGGCACAGATGAGCGAAATGTCTACAACCCTAAATTTGTGCTACTATCCCATGTGACACAATTCAGAATTTGAAAATTGATCAAAAGTGCATGGTTGTGACTACCCGAAGCAAGAAATAGATTGTTGATCCTCCTATGCTTGTTGTTGTTGATGAGCCACCCGAGACTAAAAAAGATGATATTGAGATCATGGTCGATTTTGAAGAAAAGGGTAGCATTGAAAATCCATGTGAGAAGAAGGCCACAGATGCCAAAGCAAAGAACAAGGAGGTTTCACAGGTCTTGAAGCCCATACCATTGCCTCCTCCACCTTACCTATAGAGATTGAAAATGACGGTTGAGGAAGGTAAATTTCATAAGTTCATCTCCATGCTGAAACAACTTTCAGTCAATATTCATTTAGTTGAAGCATTGGAGAAAATGCCTGGGTATGCAAAGTTCATGAAGGATCTCGTGACAAGGAAGAGAATTGTGAGTTTTGAGCCAGCTGATAATTTTCACCATTGTAGTGCAATAGCATGCCATTCTATGGTGCATAAAAAGGAAGATCCTGGAGCTTTCACTATTCCTTGCACGATTGGAGCTTTCTACTTTGCTAAAGCATTGTGTGATCTATGTGCTAGTATTAATCTGATGCCACTAGCAGTGTTCAATCAGTTGGTCTTGGGAGCTACCAAATCAACCATAATGCGGCTTCCTATAGCAGATCGCACAGTGAAAAGGCATGTGGGAATTTTCCATGATGTACTTATGAAAGTTTACACTTTTATCTTCCCTGCAGACTTTGTGATCCTTGACTGTGAAGTTGACTTTGAGCTTTCCATCATCTTAGGACATCCATTCCTTGCCATCAGATGTGCTTTAGTTGACTTAGAGACTAGTCAGATAAAATTCAGACTTAATGATAAAGTAGTAAGGTTCAATGTCTGCCAGTCTATGAAACATCATCACGACATGCGCGTAGTATCAGTTATAGATGTTGTTGATGAGGATCATCTAATAGTGCCTCTTGAAGAGAGACTTGGTGTTGAAGCACTTGCAGCTGTTATCATGAATTTTGATGGAGACGATATTGAGGAGTATGATGATATCGTAGAAGCACTTACAGGTATGGGTCCTATATTTACTCTCCAAAGGAGCTTGATTTGGACCTAAAGAATCGACAGACACCACCTGCTAGACCATCTATTGAGGAGCCTCCAGTATTCGAGCTCAAAGCACTGTCTTCTCACCTTCGATATGTGTTCTTAGGAGCTAATGACACCTTGCCAGTTATTATTTTTGCAGATTTAGGTGAAGGGCAGGTTGAAGCTCTGGTGATTGAAAAATTTCCTCCACCAGTTTATGTCAACAAAGTGAAGATAGAGGTGATTGAAAATTTCCTCCACCAGTTTCTGTGAAGGGCATTCAAAGCTTTTTGGGGCATGCTAGTTTCTATCGCAGGTTTATCAAAGACTTCTCTAAAATTGCATACCCCTTGTGCAAGTTATTGGAGAAGGTGATGAAGTTTGTTTTTTATGATGCATGTCTGAAGGCATTTGAGTGCCTTAAGGAAAAGTTGATCTATCAGCCTTTTGAGGTTATATGCGATGCTAGTGGAGTGGCTCTAGGAGCAGTCCTAGGCCAAAGACGCGAAAAGATTCTTCATCCCATCTACTATGCTAGAAAAGCACTTAATCCTGCTCAAAAGAACTATACAGTGACATAACAAAAGCTACTTGTTATGGTCTTTGCATTCGAAAGATCAGATTATATTTTCTTGGCACTAAGGTTGGTGTGCACACTGACCATACAGCTCCTAGGTACCTTATAGCAAAAAAGGATGCTATGCCTAGATTGATTAGGTGGGTGTTGCTACAACAAGAGTTTGACTTTGAGGTCAAGGACCGAAAGGGAATAGTAAACTAAGTAGCAGATCACTTGTCCAAATTAGAGGAAAAAGCGATGCTAAAGTTGAACGATGAGCAAGAGATTGATGATTGGTTTCTAGGTGAGCAAGTGTTGGCTGCCTCCCAGGATCTAATTTCATGGTTTGCAGACTTTGCCAACTACTTAGCAAGCGATATGGTACCTCCTGATATGTCTGTCCACCGAAGAAAATAGTTCATATATGATGTTAAGAAATTCTTTTGGGAGGAGCCATTCTTGTTTCGTGTGTGTGCTGATACCATGATCTGAAGATGTGTGCCTGAAGCTGATATGATAGAGATATTAGAGAATTGCCATTCATCCCCTGTTGGGGGACATCATAGTGGTATCTGAACTGCTCACAAGGTCTTACAATGCAGCTACTATTGGCTGACCATCCACAAGGACGCCCATGATTTTGCTAAGGCGTGCAATCAATGTCAAAGGGAAGGTGGTATATCAAGGAAGAATGAGCTTCCTCTCACCCCCATCCTTATGATTGAACCATTTGATGTATGGGGTATTGATTTCATGGGTCTGTTTGTGAGTTCAAATGGTATGAAGTATATATTAGTGGTTGTTGATTATATGTATAAATGGGTGGAGGCGGTTGCGCTTCCCAATAATAAAGGCAACAGTGTCACTACATTCTTGAATTATCAGTGATGGAGGCTCTCACTTTTGCAACAGGTTGTTTCGGGCTTTGCTTGAGAAGTATGGAGTGAAACACAAGGTTGCAACCCCCTATCTTCCTTAGACTAGTGGGCAAGTTGAGGTTTACAACCGCGAGATAAAGTCAATCCTATCCAAGACTATCAATGCAAATAGAACAGATTGGTCTCGGAAACTAGATGATGCTTTGTGGGCATACCGGACTGCATACAAGACACCAATAGGAATGTCACCATATCAGCTTGTGTTTGGAAAAACGTGTCATTTACCTATTGAGCTAGAGCACAAGGCCATGTGGGCATTGAAGAAGTTGAACTTAGACTGGTCTGCAGTATCGTTTAAGCGGCTTAGGCAGTTGAATGAGTTAGATGAGTTTCACCTCAATGCATATGAGAGTTCGGCCTTGTATAAAGAAAAGATGAAGTTGTATCATGATCGAAAAATTGATAAGAGAGATTTCCAAAAAGGTGATTTGGTCCTGCTTTTCAATTCCAGACTTCGCTTGTTTCCTGGCAAGTTAAAGTCCAAGTGGATTGGACCATTCAGAGTGGTTCAGGTATTTCCATATGGGGCCGTAGTGCTTGAAAACAATGAGGGAAAGAGGTTCAAGGTGAATGGGCAGCGGATTAAGGCTTATTTGAGAACCGTAGTGGAGCTGAAAGTTGTGGAAGTATGAACCCTTGGTGAATTCATGATAATCAAGGAGCTTGATAAAGTCTGAGTAATCAAGTAACCTGTGTTGTGCCACGACGTTAAATCAGGTGCTGCATGGGAGGTAAACCATGAGGAAACTTGATGAAGTCTGAGTAGTCAAGTAACCTGCATCATGCCACGATGTTAAATCAGGCACTTTATGGGAGGCAACCCATGAACTAATTTTTGTTTAAATGTACAGAAGTTGGTGAGAGTTGAAAAGGGAGAATTATAGAAAAAGGGGTTCCCAAGAGCACCACGATGGTCCATCGCAGGTCTCACGCCCATGGGAATTGGGCATGCCAACTGGAAGAAAAATGAAAACTTGGTTTGTTCCATTCCCACACCTAACTCGACGGGCCATCGTAGCTCCCACGGGTGTGGGAAATGGGCATGAATCCAAGAGAGAGTCATAAAAAGCTATTGGCTCATTCCCACATCCTGGCATGACGGGACATCATGACCCCGACAGGCATGGGAATGGAGCCTCTGATGCCCAGGTAAGATATTCATGATGGGACATTGTGTGCCCCATACGCATCGTGCAGCCCATTGTCTGGGTCGGTCAACAGGGTCAACATTTTTAAAATTCTTTTAATTTATGACCCGACCCAACCTGGAACCCCTTTCCCCCGCATCTAATATACATTTGACCTCATTCAATTGAGGTCAAAACTTATTCAACTCCCTGCTTCTCAATTTCTCTCCCTCAACCCACGACTATCTCCTAAAAATCACTCCCCATGATCATCCCCCCATAATCACTCCCTCACATCCCATATACTCTTCACAATCACAAGCGCATTAAGAAAAGTTTCTTCAAAGTTCTACAATTATTATTCAAGGGTTTATTGAAAATCAAGAAGTAAGTAATTTCTACTTGATGCGTTCAATTCTACTTGATGTTTTTAACAATAACTAAGGGTTTATTTGTTTTTTAATTTAATATTGTTTATCGAACCCTAGTTGTGAACTTTGCCTAGTGCTTATGTGTTTGTGTGTATACATTAAAAAAAGATGGGACTTGGGGTTGTATTGATTGAGTGAATGATGAGTTGATGTTTTGTTTGTAAAGTGTATATGATGATTGGATTGGGTGAAGTGATAAAAGGTGCAAGTAAATGAAAAAATGAAGAAAGAGTATGGCTGGTGTGATCCCACAGGCAAAACCAATGGGACGTGAGAGGGACGGCAGGCGTCGTAATTTAGGGTGGGAGTGGAACAATGCTTGAAAAGGCTACTACCCCATATCGATGCCCAATCCCGATGGGATGTCGCACCTCCCACGCCCGTGTCAAGTGGTCGTAGGAGGACAAAATTTTTGCAAATCTTCATTGGCTGATCTCAACGCCCTATGCCACGGGCCGTCAGACCTCCCACTCCCGTGGGAGGCTAAAATTTCTAAAATAATTTCCTAAGTGTGAAATTTTTCCTTCTTTCGATATTTGGTCCGATTTGCTAATGTTGGTTACCTGAAGGTACTAGATGGCACCACCTACTCCAGTACGATGAGGGGCTGCCCGAAAAGCAAAAGAAAAGTCTGTCCTTTCTCGCCTAATTGATGAGACAGATTCGGAGGGAGAGAAGAGAAACTCTAACAACCTCCTCCTCGTCTGGATGACTAAGAGAAAGCTGGTGGTATCATCTCCTTCTCAGTCTGAAGAAGAGGAAGGTGATGCACCTGAACAGGAGCAAGCACCGGAGCATACTTCTCGCCATTCTAAAGAGTGGGAAAACTCACCTTCGAGATCATCCCGTTCAGATGAAGAGAGTGATGCCACTCCTACACCAGAAAAAAAGCAAAAGAGACAGCTATCCAGGTTTCTAGTGTCATAGAAATCAGAACTGAGTTGGGAGATAATGCAAAGTCAGGTTCGGGGTCCGATTATGAGAAGGAGGAGGAGGGTGAGTCTGAGTCTGAGATAGAAGAAACTACTCTTCAAAATAAGGCGACCCCAAATCCTCAATAGCAGCCTAAAAGTTCTCTTACTCATACTTCACAACATATCCGACTCCGGGAGCAACCAAGGTGGAATGTCAAAGGGTCCAAGAAAATGTTTTGATTATGGGATCGAGGTCACAACAAGGGGGCATCTAAAATACCCTATTACGGAAGAGTGGAGGATAGACTCCTTCAAGCTGAAGGACTTTCCTAAGCTTGAGGAGTACTTCCGCTACTACAATTTAGGTTGGACAAGCAAGCCACTCCCAGACTATCAGTCGACTATCGCCAGGGAGTTCTATGCAAACTATCAGGCCATACAGGAGAGTAGGTGCCTAAAAGGTCAAAAAGCTACAGATTTCCCACTTTTTAGAGCGTCCCAGTATGAGGTGTGCCAGTAAACATATTAGCCGAGACCATCAACTAATTTTTATATTGGGCTAAATATGTTGCACCGACTAACACTTCAGACTATGATTACCAGTACAGAAATGAGACTGAGCAAAATAAGTGGTTGGACAAGCGTCTTACAAAGACCAGCACTCCAACGTGGTTGCACCAAGATAATCCACAAATTAGAAAGGCCTCTTTGACCTTCGAGGCAAAGTTTTAGTAGGCTCTTGTGCTATTCCAGCTTATGCTAATGGGTGGAGACAATCAGATTACTACTGAGAGAGCAATTTTGGTTGCCAGCTTGTTAACCAAATACAAGTTGCATATCAAAAAGATCATAGTTGAAGAGATCACTGACACAGTCACCAAGATTATCTCATCATATTCGTTTCCATGCCTCCTGATAGAGATTTGTGGAGATGCGGGTGTGCCTTAGTATTCAAGTGTTGCTTATGCAGAACATGCTGCCCGAACCCACCATCTGGAAAGGTCCAAAGATGATAACAAAATTTTGGGGCTGGGTAACACCTTTGAGGCAACTAAACCAATGACTATCCATGATGCATTTGTACCCCCTCAAGAGATTCTACCTTACATGATGGCTGCACCATCCCCAAAGGGTAGCCTTAATAAGGAGACTCCATCGGTAAGGGAAGAAGATTTTGTCACTTCAATGTCGAGATGCCCCCACAACACTCACGTGTTGACTCCTCGCGAGGTTGACATCTCTATCCCAAACACTATACCAGCTCATTCCACTTCTATTGCACCTCCATTGGAAGAGCCGGACTCAGTTTTTGCCTTCCATCCGGCGAACTTCACCAACACAGTTTAGGCTTCTATCAATCAATAGGAGCAGATGAAGAAGCTTTCTCAGCAGTTCTAGGTTATTGTTGATGCCTCCATACAGAGAGCCATCGCACTATTTGTTAATATGCATGGACAGATTAACACATTAGAATAGAGGATCGACACCAAGTTATATGAAATGGGGGATGCTGAGTTGACAGAGATAAAGGGATAGATTACGTCGTTGAGGGTAAATATGGATAAATTGAAGAGTCATCCAGCCTCATATGCTAGAGCTCTAGTAGTCTTGCTAAAGGCTATATTTGATCCCGTGATTGACCTTTGGGATTATGCTAATCCTGATCTCTACCAGCAGGAACCTAAAAAATATAATAAGGGTAAGGATAATAATAAGCTTCCTGCAACCGAGCTTATGAAGAAGAGAAAGAACAGAGATAAGAAGTTTAAAGAGGAGGGAGAGGATGCCCCATTGAGCTTGACATCGTTGAAGCATAAGGAAGATAGGGCAGATAAGAAGAGGAAGAAGAGAGAAACAGGGGTGATAAAAAAATCCTGAGCCACCCAGCAAATTTGCATTGATTCTATTAGTACTGGTGGCTCGAGAAGTGGTGTTGCGGGCACTACAGAGGAACTATCTTTAGACCCTATTATAGGAGTGAGTGTTGATGATGCTGCTCAGACAGTTGCTACTATTGAGAAGACTGTGGAGGCAGCCTCAAGTATTGAGAAAGTTATGGGCACCGATCCAGTGGGCCCAGCTACTACACCAGATGACCGCGCTTAGGTGCCATAGGTATGCCTTGTATCCCTTGTTCAGTTGTTTTAGTACATTGGGGATAATGCACAATTTTTTAGATGGGGTGGGGGTAGCTATAGTCATCTATTTTTTTGTAGAGTGTTTTGGTAAAGTCTGAGTAACCAAAACACTCGCGTCGTGCTGTGACATTAAATCAAGTGTTGCATGGGAGGCAACCCATGATGATATCTGAAAGATACCCGCGTCCTTGGGGTTTTCTTACATGTGTTCTTTCCCTAAGGACTTTTAATTTCTATTGAACCGGCATGTGTAGAATAGGATGTGTGTTTGTAGAAGTAAAATAGGAACTGAATGCAGCCATGGTCTTGTTTTGAAAAAAAAATATGTTGTGAAAATAAAGGCCCCTCTAAATTTTTGTGCATTAAAGTTGTTAGGACTGACCTTGATGGATCTGTAAATGATAACATGTATATAACTATGATAAATAGCTTAAGCTAAAGCATGAACTGATAGTTAGATAATCTGTAGTCTAAAATTTGTGCCATATGTGAGTGAGCTGCTTAGTATATGTTCTTGTTGTACAACATCAATCTAGAACTTGCCTGGTTAGTCTTGCTGTGGTTGTAGGATAGTTTGGTTAGGAAATGATCATATGCCATTTTTGAATAAGTCCACTTAAGCCAAATGACCTACCAAATGAAATTATGATTCCCTTTGATCCCTGAATTTGAGCCTAAGTTAACCTTTTTTGTTGTTAGCCTGTCACCTTCCCTGTTTTCTCTAAACCTTTATTTTGGCCCTGGTCCCTCCTTAGACATTGTGCATCTCAACTCAGGCTAAAAGTCTAAGTTGAGGGTGGCTACAGTAAAGGTAAGAAGGTAGATTGGGTATGAAAAGATTGGGTTAGTGTTTAAAAGGAAGATGTCGGGTGTGGTTTGTGTGATACAAAAGAAAGAAAGAAAAAAAAATTAAAAGATGAAGAGAAAAAAAATATATAAGTGCAAACGTGCAATAAAAGCCACACCAAAAGCTTGATGAAAGTTAAAAGATAACAAGGAAGGAGAATAAGGGAGGATAACTTTAACGTATGAAAAGTGGAGAATAAATAAGTAATTGTAGTGTCAAGGAGGGCGTAGTCATTGTTTACCCAAATATACCATTTCCGTCCCTAAGCCTACATTACAAGCCAAACAAAGTTCTATAGTGATCTTAACTGAACTATTTGAAAGCCAGGGCATAGAAAATAAGGGTAAGCCTATGGTATTGTGCATATATAACTTGAATTTCTTTACAAGAGTGAGCGTATTCACATTTCCTGTTTATTAAATGCATTTCTGTGTGAGCGAGACTTCTTTATTGTGAGGGCACTAGAGTAGACTGTGATTGCTAATTGATTGGTATGAATGTCTCTGTGTATGTTATCTTGATCATGAATATCATGTTGTCTTCCATGGATCCGTCTTGTGTTGTTTTTGATAACTTGAATATGTGCACTGGTTTTTGAACTGATATGGAGTGGGTACTGAGTTTGTGGATTGAAAGGATATTGAACCAGGTTGCTGCTATAGTTCCTAGTTTCCTTTTAATTAAGCGTCGTGTTAAGTATTTGTTTTCATTTGTTGCTTGAGGACAAGCAAACTAAAACACCCCAAGATTTGAACCAGCTACAGGACTGTACTCGACAGAAAATTTCAGAAAAAAATTTAAGTTTCCAGGAACCACGGGTAAAATCACGGACCGTAGTTTGGAACCACAGTCTGTCATCTTAATCGTAGTCTCCATTTCCAGTAGAGCCCAATTTCATGCCCCAAGAACCATGAGTCAGATCACGGACCATAGTTTAGAACCACGGTCTATCCTGCCACTTGTGGTTTCCCTTAATAGAGGACAATCAGTCCAGAGCTCAGTAACCTCGAGTAACAATCTAAACTGTCATTCAGGACCACGGTCCGTCTTATGGACTCATGGAACAAGAAACTCAAAGACCCTTAGCCCTTGTCCCAGAAATCACGAGTTGAGTTATGGACCATACTACAGAACCACCGTCCGTCCTTTGACTTATGAAATCCTCAGACTAGACAAAAGTCCCAGGAATCACGAGCCTCATGACGAACCAACGTTCAGGAGTATGGTCCATCCTGTGGAGTCATGGTTCCCTAAGATCAGAGAACCCCCAAGACCCCTAGACAGGACCACGACTCAGTAGATGGCCCATCGTCCAGGACTATGGTCCGTCAACCAAGCGGTGATCCCTGGTTCACAATTTTCAGCAGAGTTCTTTTAAATTTCCCAGGGGTATTCTGGACTTTTCCTACCTCTTTTAAAGCCTAAGCTACGATGTTTTGACTACTCTAAGCCTAATTAATTAATTAATAACTACCTAAAAACTCTATTCTCCTAAAATTATCAGACTTAGAAAGAAAAAAAACAAAAGAGGCGACCATTTTCTCTCAAGAACAAGCAGAGGTCTTCTTCAAGTTCAGCCCTAAAATCCAAAGGATTCCTCTGTAGTTTCTTCTCCAGGTATGTGGGATTTCACTAGTAGGTTCCTTTCACCCATTAGGTCCCTAGAATTCAGTCAGCTTTTCAACTTTTCCATGAATTGTTCAGACCTAGAGTTCCTAAATTTTAGGAATTTATTGTAATTCAGTTGCTATAGTTTCTATTGCATTAACTGCACATTTCTTGTAGATTTAGTATAGTTCATGTATGAGACTCAGAATCCCTAGCTTGTGTTAATTCCAGAAATTCATGAATTATGCTTATTAGGCAGATTAGTCATACAATCATGCTTCATAATTTGAATGCCACATCTTTCAGTATATGTATGTTGTATTCTCAGTTGTTTATCAGTATTTTGAGTTATCCAGTATTACAGTGGCATTATTTCTTACATTCAGTTTGGAGTAGACTTAGTACTAAGCGGACGAGGGGATGAAGGCTTAGCTGGCAGTTTAGGCTGAGACCTTTAGTAGCAGTCCCCAAGTCCCAGAACTACGGCGCCACCGTAGGTCAGAAAGGGGTCAGCTGTCAGATTAGGCTGGTTACCTTTGTCCCTTCTGGACATTAGTTTAGTGGATCCACATTAGACTTGTTCATACCCTTGGCAAGGTATAAACACCCTTCCATCTAGGGTTACAGGTTCTCCCCATAGTTAGCTCAGCTTGGGGTATGTCGGTTAATGGTGTCTCCCACAATCAGACTCATGTTGCATTGACCATGTAGTCAGTACTTACTTCAGTATTTAGTTCAGCATGTTATTTCTTCATGATTATTACTTGGTCATTCCATCCAGTTCAGCTTTCAGTTATATTCAAGTATATCTATTTCTATGTTCAGTTCTATATTGTCAAGCTTAACACATATCTCGCATGCTCAGTACATTCAGATTACTGACACATACTTTTGTGCTACATCATTGTATAATGTAGGTTCTGGCACTCGCATCTAGACCGCACTTATCTCGATTTCCAGTCTGTACTCAGCAGCTTTAGTGGTGAGTCCTCACAGTTCGAGGATAATAGACATGCTTTACTTTCAGTATTTACTTTTCAGTTTCATTCTTGTTAGAGTTAGTTGGGGGCATATCCCAGTAGCTCATATCAATTAGAGGCATTCAGACATAGACTGGATTCATCTTGAGTTGTTAGTGTTATTTTCAGACTTCATTATACTCTCTTATATATTTTATATACCCAGACATTTTGGGCTTTTCCCCACTTCAGATATTAAATTATTTTTAGCTTCCATACAGTGCATGTTTTTAATTGAAATCGTATAGATATGCCATGCCATGGGTTAGCTTGGGGTCACGTATGACACTAAGCACCGTGTTGCATCTAAGGGGTAGCCTCGGGGTGTGATAAACTTGGTATCAGAGCATCAAGTTTAAGCATCCTAGGGGGTCAGAAAGTCGCGTTGAGTAGAGGTCTTCTTCTACTTATGGGGGAGGAACTATGAGATGTCATTAGGAACAACTTTCCAACTTTCATTTCCAGCTCGTGCTATAAAGTATAAACTTTGTTTAATCTATTCCTATTCTAACTCATGCTTTTCTCATTTCAGAAAATTGCCTCCCAGAAGAGCTAACGCTAGGAATCAGCCAGCAGCTCCAGCAGACCCATTGAATGAGCAAGTCACGCATGCCAAATTCAGGGCTTCTTTCCAAGTGCTTGCTCAGGCCATGACCTCCTAGGTCAACTAGTAGGATGTGTCACCAGCTCCACCTCAGGCTAACACTGTTGCGGCAAGAATCCAAGACTTCACACGGATGAACCCTCCAAAATTTCATGAGACTAAGTCAGAAAAGGATCCATAAGAGTTTTTGGATGACATTCATAAGGTGACAAAAATTATGGGTGTCACTCCAGTTGAAGGTGCAGATTTGTCCGCCTACCAGTTTAAGGGAGTGGCCTACACTTCATACCAGCAGTGGAAAGAATCTCATGGCACAAATCCAGGTCCAGTGAGTTGGAATCTTTTCAAGACTGTTTTTCTGGACCGGCTCTTCCCACTAGAGCTCAGGGAAGCCAAGGTTCAAGAATTCATTAATCTGAAGCAGAATGACATGACCGTGAAGGACTATGCTCTCAAGTTCACACAGCTATCCAATTATGCTCCAGCAATAGTAGCTCACTGTAGAGCTCGTATGAGCAAGTTCATGTCTGGGGATTCCAATGATGTGGTCAAGGAATGCAAGATCACCATGTTCATTAAGGGAATGGACATCTCTAGGTTTGTCACTTATTCTCAGCAGATCGAGAAAGAGAAGATCAAGGAAATGGGAGGAGATAGTAAGAGAGCTAGGACAGGTAACTTATCTACTCTCAGCAGAGGTTAGAGGGTAGCAACCTCTCTCAGTTCCATCAGAAGAATTCAGTTCCAGCTCCATCTTCTGCTAGTTCCCCAGTGCCTAAGTTCAAGAAGGATCAACAGGATAGAGCGTCTGGCTCTAAGTCCCAAGGTACAGTTACTAGTGGGCGTACTCATCCAGTGTGTAAGAAGTGTGGTAGAAACCACAAAGGTGAGTGTATGGCAGGTAGTGGAAATTGTTTTGGGTGTGGTAAGCCAGGCCACATGATGAGGGATTTTCCAGCAGCTTCTCAAAAGGTCAAGGATATTCACCCACAGAATCAGACTAGTTCTACAGCAGCTTCAGCAGGTCACCCCACTCATCAAGATGCCTCGTCTGGTACAGGTAGTGGTCAGCGCCAAAATAGGTTGTATGCTCTTCAGGCTCGAAGGATCAAGAGGACTTGCCTGAAGTGGTCATGGGTATGTTACAAGTCTTTAATACTGATGTCTATGCATTGTTAGATCCAGGGGCTACGCTTTCTTTTGTAACTCCATATATAGCAGTAAATTTTGATGTCAGTCCAGAAATTCTCCCAGAACCCTTCTCTGTCTCTACTCCAGTTGGTGACCCAGTTATAGTTAGGCGGGTAGACAAAAATTGCCCTGCCACAGTTTCCCATAAAGTCACCTTAGCAGATCTTTTAGAGTTAGAAATGGTAGACTTTGATATCATTCTAGGCATAGATTGGTTACATTCCTATTATACCTCAGTCGATTGTAGAACTAGGATCGTTCGGTTTTAGTTTCCAAATGAGACAGTCTCAGAATAGAAGGGTAGTAACTCAGTGCCTGTAGGTCATTTCATCTCCTACCTTAAGGCTAGAAAAATGATTTTCAAAGGGTATACCTATCATCTTGTTTAGGTTAAGAATTCAAAATTTGAAAATCCAACTCTCGAGTTAGTTCCAGTAGTAAGTGAGTTTTCAGAAGTGTTCCCAGAAGATCTTCCCGGAGTTCCTCCTGAAAGGGAAATCGACTTTGAAATAGATATCCTTCCAGATACCCAGCCTATTTTGTTTCCTCCTTACAAAATGGCTCCAGTGAGCTTAAGGAATTGAAAGAACAGAGGAAAGACCTTCTAGATAAGGGCTTCATCAGACTCATCTCTTCATGGGATGATCCAGTTCTCTTTGTGCATAAGAAATATGGTTCTCTCAGTATGTGCATTGACTACCGTCAGTTGAAAAAAGTCACAATCAAGAATAAATATCCCATCCCCAGGATTGATGACTTGTTCGACTAGCTTCAGGGTGGCAGTTGTTTTTCTAAGATAGACCTCAGATCTGGCTATCATCAGCTCAAAGTCAGGGATAGTGACATCCCAAAGATAGCCTTTAAGACTCGGTATGGTCACTATGAATTTGTAGTTATGTCTTTTGGACTAACCAATGCCCCTGTATCTTTCATGAACTTGCCAAACAGGGTGTTCAAATAGTATTTGGACTTGTTCATCATCGTCTTTTTTGAAGATATCCTCATTTATTCTTGGAATGAGGAGGAGCATGAGACTCATCTGAGGGTTGTTCTACAAACTCTCAAAGATCTCCAGCTATTCACTAAGTTCAGCAAATATGAATTCTGGTTACAGTCTGTCGCTTTCCTTGGTCATGTGGTATCCAGTAAAGGGATCCGAGTGGATTCTCAGAAAATTGAGGCAGTAAAGCACTAGCCCTGACCCACCTCTTTGACTGATATCATAAGTTTCATGGGTTTGGCCGGTTATTACAGGAGGTTCATTGAAGGATTTTCATTCATAGCTGCCCCACTGACCAAGTTGACTCAAAAACGGTCAAGTTTCAGTGGTCAGATGAGTGTGAGAAATGTTTCTTAGAACTGAAGACCAGGTTGACTACAGCTCCTATCTTGACTCTACCAGAGGGTTCAAATAGTTATGTGGTTTATTGTGATGCGTCCAAGGTCATCCTAGGTTTTATTTTGATGCAGCAGGGTATGGTCATAACTTATGCTTCCAGACAGCTTAAGGTCCATGAGAAGAACTACCCGACTCGTGACCTCGAGCTTACAGATGTTTTATTTGCCCTAAAGATTTGGAGACACTACTTGTATGGTGTCCATGTTTATGTGTTCACAAATCATAAGATACTCCAGTATGTGTTCACCCAGAAAGAGTTGAATCTTCGTCAGAGAATATGGCTTGAGTTCTTCAAAGATTATGATATGAATGTGCTCTACCATTTGGGTAAGGCCAATGTTGTGGCTGATGCTCTCAGCACACTGTCTATGGGTAGCGTGTCACATGTTAAGGAAGAGAAGAAAGAATTAGCCAGAGATATTCACTGGCTTGCTCGCTTAGGAGTTTTCCTTATGGACACGTCTGATGGTGGTGTGATAGTCCAAAATGGATCAAACTCTTCATTGGTAGCGGAGGTTAAGGAGAAATCAGATAGTGACCCTATATTGCTTCAGCTGAAGGGTGCAGTTCATCAGTAGAGAGTTGAGATTTTCTCCCAAGGGGGAGATGGTGTGCTTCATTATCAGGGTCGCTTATGTGTTCCTAAGGTGGGTGAGTTGAGGTAGCAGATCCTTACAGAAGCCCATATTCCAGATATTCCATTCATCCAGGTGCCACTAAGATGTACCATGATCTATGGGAAGTCTATTGGTGGAACGACATGAAGAGGGACATCGCAAATTTTGGGGCTAAGTGTCCCAATTGTCAGCAGGTTAAAGTAGAAAATCAGAAACCAGGAGGTGTGAATCAGGAGATTAGCATTCCTCCTTAGAAGTGGGAAGTGGTCAACATGAATTTTATTACAGGATTACCTCGGACTCGCAGACAGCATGACTCCATTTGGGTGATAGTGGACAGAGTCACTAAGTCAGCTCACTTCTTGGCAGTCAAGACTACAGATTTAGCAGAGGACTATGCCAGACTCTATATCAGCGAGATAGTTAGGTTGCATGGGGTTACCTTGTCTATCATCTCAGATAGAGGTCTTCAGTTTACATCTCATTTTTGGAAGTCTTGTCAAAAAGGTCTTGGTACTCAGGTGAAACTCAGTACAGTATTTCATCCATAGATGGATGGTCAGGTAGAGCTTACCATTTAGACCTTAGAATACATGTTGAGGGCTTGTGTGATCGATTTCAAAGGTAGTTAGGATGATCACCTACCTCTCATAGAGTTTGCCTAAAATAATAGTTTTCACTCCAGTATTCAGATGGCCCCATATGAGGCACTTTATGGGTGTAGATGCAGATCACCGGTTGGTTGGTCTGAAGTATGTAAAGCAGCTATTATTGGACCAGATTTGGTTAATGAGGCTATGGAGAAATTTCAGCTCATTAGAGATAGACTAAAGACAGCTCAGAGTCATCAGAAGTCCTATGCAGATGTGAGGAGAAGGGACTTAGAGTTTGAAATCGATGATTGCATTTTCCTGAAAGTGTCACCCATGAATGGGGTGATGAGATTTGGCAAGAAAGGGAAGCTTAGTCCCAGGTATGTAGGTCCTTACAGAATCCTAAAAAGGGTTGGTAATGTGGCTTATGAGTTAGAGTTGCCAACAGAACCACCAGCGGATCATCTAGTCTTTCACATTTCCTTGTTAAAGAAGTGTGTGGGTGATCCAACATCGATAGTACCTTTATAGAGTGTGGCTGTGAAGGATAGCCTCAACTATGAGGAGGTTCCAGTTGAGATTCTTGACCATCAGGTTCGTAGGTTAAGAAATAAGGAAGTCGCTTCAGTAAAACTTTTGTGGAGGAATCAGTCCGTAGAGGGAGCTACTTGGGAAGCAGAAGCAGCCATGATGGACAAGTACCCTCACCTCTTTCCTTCTGACTCAGCTTTAGCTTGAGGTAATAGTTCCTCTCAAGTTCCTCAATTTACTCCTATGTATTTCAATCCCCGTATCATGTTCCCTCAGCTATTCTTGCATTTCAGCATATTTGCATACCCATGGAACTCAGTTCAGTTAGATATCAGTATCTAGTACTTAGTGGGTAGGATGGCACCTCTTTCCCAATAAAATCTATTTGTTTAGTCTTCATTTGAGGACAAATGATCTCAAGGGGGAGATATTGTAAAACCCAGGATTTGAAACATCTACTGGACTGTACTTGGAAGAAAATTTAAGTTTCCAGGAACCACAGTTAAGATCATGGACCGTAGTTTGGAACCACAGTTCGTCGTCTTAACTGTAGTCCCCATTTCCAGTAGACCCGAAGTTCATGCCCCAGGAACCACGAGTTAGATCATGGACCGTAGTTTAGAACCACGGTCCATCCTGCCACTCGTGGTTTCCCTTAGTCAGAGGACCATCAGTCCAGGGCTCAGTAACCATGAGTAATACGCCAAACTGCCATTCAGGACCACGGTCAGTCCTATGGAATTGTCAAACCAGAACTTTAGAGACCCTTAGCCCTTGTCCTAGAAACCATGAGTTGAGTTACGGACTGTACTATAGAATCACGGTCCATCCTTTGACTCGTGAAATCCTCAGACAAGACAAAGGTCCCACGAACCATGAGCTACATGACGAACTGTCGTTGAGGAGTACGGTCCATCCTGTGGAGTCGTGGTTCCCTTAGATCAAAGAACCCCCAAGACCCCTAGAAAGGACCATGACTCAATTGACAGCTCATCATCCAGGACTACATTCCGTCAACCAAGCCATGATCCTTGGGTGGCGATTTTCAGCAGAGTTCTTTTAAATTTCCCAAGGGTATTACAGATTTTTACTACCTCTTTTAAAGCCTAAGCTATGATGTTTTGACTACTCTAAGCCTAATTAATTAGTCAATAACTACCTAAAACCTATATTCTCCTAAAATCGTCAGACTTAGAAGGAAAAGAAACAAAAGAGGCAACAGTTTTCTCTCAAGAAGAAGTAGAGGTCTTCTTCAAGTTCAGCCCCAAATTCCAAAGAACTCCTCCGTAGTTTCTTCTCCAGGTATGTGGGATTTCACTAGTGGGTTCATTTCACCCGTTAGGTCCCTAGAATTCAGTCAGTTCTTCAACTTCTTCATGAATTGTTCAGACCTAGGGTTCCTAAATTTTAGGGATTTATTGTAATTCAGTTGCTATAGTTTCTATGGTATTAACTACACATTTCTTAGAGATTTAGTATACTTCATGTATAAGACTCAGACTCCCTAGCTTGTGTTAATTCCAGAAATTCATAAATTATGCTTGTTAGGCAGATTAGTCATACAATCATCCTTTAGAATTCGAATGTCATATATTTTAGTATATTTATGTTGCATTCTCAGTTGTTTATCAGTATTTTGAGTTATCCAGTATTACAATGGCATTATTTCTTACATTCAGTTTGGAGTAGGCTTAGTACTAAGCGGACGAGGGGATGAAGGCTGAGCTGGTAGTTTAGGCTGAGACCTTTAGTAGCAGTCCCCAAGTCCCAGAACTACAGTGCCACCGTAGGTCAGAAAAGGGTCAGCTGTCAGATTAGGCTGGTTACCTTTGTCCCTTATGGACATTAATTTAGTGGATCCACATCAGACTTGTTCGTACCCTTGGCAAGGTATAAACATCCTTCCATCCAGGGTTACAGGTTCTCCCCATAGTTAGCTCAGCTTGGGGTATGTCGGTTAATGGTGTCTCCCATAATCAGACTCATGTTGCATTGACCATGTAGTCAGTACTTACTTCAGTATTCAGTTTAGCATGTTATATCTTCATGATTGGAAACGGAAGCATAAAGGCATTGGAAAGGAGTTAGCAAACTTTCGGGAGAAAAAAAGAGCAAAAGAAGAAAATTTTGGTTGTGGCGTACTGCTGGAGCGCCACCCCAGCCCCCAAACTACTGATTGGTGTGGCTAACGCATTGGTGGCGCGTCGCCCAATCCCCAAACCCAAAAAAATTCAGCTGCGGCATTGACCCCGGGCCCAACCCGGAAAATTTCCAGCTTTTGTCTACTCCAAATCCAAGTAGGAAAAGGGGTTATTTTCCTCCTACTCTATAAATACACCTAAAATCATAAATTTTACATAACTTTTGACCTACGGAGAGCTAGGAGCCGCCGTGGAGGCCAGAGAACATTGGTTTCATCTTTTCTTCTCCTTTATTAGTTATATTATGTTTTTCGTTGGATGAATTATTGTAATTTCTCCATGTCTATGAGGAGTTAAACTTCTCGTTCTAGGATTATGGTCGCTAACTACATGATTGTTTAGTAGACAATTGATTCGATTATTTGTTTATCATATTAGTTGTTCTTATATTCTTATGCTTACAATTTTAATGCTTCGCGACCATTAAAATAAATCTATAATCTCTATGTGAACTCGGAGGAAGAATCATTGAGATAGAACGAAGAATATAGGGAGCAAGGCCTCTCTTTTGTAACGTAAAGGGTAGGTTAGCGACTAGGATAGGAATATACCTAGAATGCCTTGTTTGGTTTATACGGGAAGATATATAAAAGCGTTCGGAATAAGATGTCACATCCCCGCTCAATGATGTAGTTGTGATGCTATTCTTGATAGGCAACTAGAGGCTCGGAAGACTATATTTGTAAAATCAACTCCGAAATCAACAACTAGATAAATAAACAAGTTAATGAAATTGCTTACTCAACATGATTGTTAGTGAATCCATAATCCTATATTGATTTCATCACATTCATTACGTAAAAATATGCTCTTTGTTTGGTTAATTGTTCATTAGTTAACTTCTTTTTTTTACTTTGGTTAATAAATATTTCTTGGAGATGTTACGCTTGAATAAATAATTTGAACCAGTTTAATTTAGTAAAATAGTTAATTGACAAGTCCCTGTGGGTACGATATCTGGACTTATAATTCTATATTACTTGTACAACCGCGTACACTTGTGTGTGCGTTAGGACGCAACAAGTTTTTGGCGCCATTGTCGGGGACTTAGAAATTAATTATTTATCTATATTAGACTTTTTCTTTTCATTTATTTAAGTGTTTGTATATATTTTATTTTCTACTACTCTTCTTAACATGACATCTAGGGATAAATATTGGTTGAATGAGGCCTACTATTCATATATTGGTAATCCTTGTTAGTACTGTGGAGGACCCCACCTGGATATCAATTGTCATTATAATCAAGAGGGCGGGTGGTGTGCACCTACCCAATCTTTTGATTTTAATGTATGTCATATATGTGGTGGTCAGGATGGTCATTCGAATGGTTGTCCTAACTCTTATTCCCCTTCCCGGAGCCCTTATTATGATTCTTCTGTTGTTTGTGATGTTGACAGGGGTAATGAAGTGGAGGATATGAATCATGAGGCTCATCCCATTGATATGCTGAAGCAAATATTGGATAAGCAAGAAGAATTGAGGAAAGACACAATCAAATTAAAGAAAGACACGGAGAGGATAGGTTCCCAACTCACACAGATACAGGCTATGGTTGAAACTTGTATTGATCAGCAAGTTATGGTGTTAGCCAATACCCAAGATGAACCCCTAGTAGAAGAAGAAAGTGAGTCCCTACTAGGAGAAAGTTGTGAGGAAGCACACATAGTGAGCCAATCTTGGCTAACGGAATAAGAGAAAAAAGTTAAATTTCATGAGTTTCTCCGTGATAATCTCACAAACATGACAACATAACTGATAGAAGGTAGAGTTGATCTCAGACAAGAAATAGACCAATTTGGCTCAGATATTCATGACTTGGAGGATCACTTGAAGAAAATGGTTGAGGATTCTGATGCCCAATCACCAATTATTGTGGATACTGGCCAATTAGTGGAGCATAAAGAGGAATTCAAACCATTCAACTATACTTTATTCATTAGTGCAGATGTTGAGGAGGTACACAAAAGTAAGCATGTCGTAAATAATGCAAGTTTTGAGTTTGGACGTGTTGGACCGCATTCTAATCAGTTTTCTACATTATGTTTGGATGAGGACATGAAAATTGATTTTTCTGAATAAGTGGAGAAGTGTGTAAATGAGGAACAAGGTCCTTGCATTCTAAAATTTGCCACACCAAAGAGACAAAATGACATTCCTCACTTAAGGGCCATGAAGTGTAAGATGTGACATCCTTTGCTTGGGCCCTTCATCTTTATACCACCATCCCTTGAGCGGAGCAGAAAATTTGATGCAAAGTTAGGGGTGCAATTTATAAGTTCTAAGTGGAAAAAAAAGTGGTGAATTTGATAGCGTCGTGTCGCGATGTTAAATCAGGCGCTTGTTGAGAGGCAACCCAATTTGTAGTGTAGCTTTTTATTTTTTATTTTTAGTGTTACATTTTTTTTCTTTGTGTTTTTATTTTTTCAAATTAGGGGAAGTCTGAGTACCCAAATTTGAAAGCTAAGGAGCATGGTTTAAGCTTAAGTGTGGGGTCGTTCGCCCTTTGATCAAAATTGAAGAAACATGCTGTCAGCTAGGCCCTAGAGAGCCTCAGGGAGTATTTCTTACCCTTGTTCTTCATCTTTTACTTTAAATTGCTTTGGGGACAAAGCATGATTTTAAGTGTGGGGTGGGAAATCTTCCGATAATTATGAGTTTTAGGGTGAGTATGCCATAGGAGTTTCAAATAAAGAAAAATAAAAAAAGTTTTTTTAGTGTTTTTAGAGGCATATCTCATTCACTCCTTGGTTTTTCTTTTTGGTTCTTTTTCGAGGGGGTTCCCTTTGAAACTCCTATGGCATACTCACTTGAAACTCTTATAGAAAAATTTTCTCGATGATGGATGGATGACGACCGTCTTGAGGGAAAATTAGTCATAGGAAGAAGAAAGAATTGAAACTATAGCCTTTTGAAGGCTAGGTGATTCGCCTAAGTACACACTAGACATCATGGGTAATTCACTCAAAAGAAGCACAAAAAGTAGGAAACTTCACTTAGAGACGTATAAGCTCTTTAACTTGACTCAAAAAAAAAACTCAGAGAGGTTTAATAATGTCGATTCATTCAATTTGATTGTGTTGTGAATATGAAGTCTTAGGAAGCCATTTTTGAACCATTGTGCCATGTGTGGTGAGTGTTTGTCGTGTTTCTTGTATATCTTGATATCTAAAACTTACCCCGTGTGTGTATGAAATGAAACATAGTATTGAATTGTGGGATATGATTAAGGCATTTCTTTGTAAGCCACTTTTTTTTACTATTGTTTGTGCCACCTTTACATTATCCTTAGTTAAGCCCCTTTGAGCCTTAAGCCTATTTTTCTTTGACTAGCCACATGTTTAGCCTTTCCCCTTTATTTGATTACCCTGTATTAATTTGATCCAAAGAGTCCCTAATGCACTTTGTAGTTGAAAGAATTAAAGGGAAGGGAACAAAAGAAAAAAAGGTAAAAAGATAAAGGGAGGTTGTTGTGGTCAGAATAAGAATTAGATGTGGTGCCCTTGTGAAAAATAATTTGTATGTTGGTAGTAAGGAGAGGAAAAACAAAAAAAAGTTTAGAAAAATCTCCTTGATACCAATAAGTGAATGACGGTTAAGGGCAATAAACCAAAAGAAAAAGGGGGAGTTTGAAGGGAAACATGAACATAAGTTGAAGTTGAGGTGATATAAGGAAAAGAGTGAAAAAGTTTAAAGTAAGCGCCTCAAAGTGCATAGGAAAAGTAGTCATTATTGGCCAAAGTGTTCCTACCCGACCCTTAGCCGATATTACAACCTGTAAAAGTCCTTTTGATCCTACAATGTTGATGCTTTGTTAATAGAGTATTACACTAAGGGCAAGCTTATGGTATGTCTTGTATGCATGGAACTTTCTTTGAGAGAGTGAGTGAATTTCTTATCTATATGCCCCAATTTGAATATGTATGTATGATGTGAGCAAGGGGCATCCCTCTTAAATGTGAGGGCACAAACTGGTGACAATTTGGTGTACTAATGATGGATATATTCATACATGATCATGTTGGCCTTATATTACATGAAGAGTCAGTTTTAGAGGTTGTGTGGTTTCAATAAAGGGTCTATGAAATTATGATTGATGTATGCATGTTGAGTGGATTATGGGTCATGATTAAACTGTCTAGTTAACTTGGGTATGAGTAGACTTGTTCAATTGATATCTTAAAATGTGAAAGTTTGTAGGGTGTGTAGTAATTTGTTTGAGGACGAACAAAGGTTTAAGTGTGGGGTGGTGATCTTGGGCGTATTTATACGCCTGCTTGCCTTATTTACCCAAGTTTTAGCCTTGTTTCGAGGGAAAAAGTCATGTATATCTTTATGATTATTTGCATTTTCATGGTGGTGAGCTAATATATGTGATTAGATGCTTTGCAAGGAAAAATATGGAGAAAAACAACTCATGAGAGCTAAAACGAAAGCATAAAGGCATTGGAAAGGAGTTAGCAAACTTTCGGGAGAAAAAGAGATCAAAAGAAGAAAATCTGGGTTCTAGTGTACTGTTGGTGCGCCACCCCAGCCCCCAAACTACTGATGGGTGTGGCTGACGCATTGGTGGTGCATTGCCCTAGCCCCAAACTCGGAAAATTTCAACTGGGCATTGCCCCAAGGCCCAACCCGGAAAATTTTCAGCTTTTGTCTACTCCAAATCCAAGTAGGAAAAGAGGTTATTTTCCTTCTAATCTATAAATACATCTCAAATCACGAATTTTACATAATTTTTGACCTACGGAGAGCTAGGAGTTGTCGTGGAGGCTGAAGAATATTGGTTTCATCTTTTCTTCTCCTTTATTAGTTATTTTATGTTTTTCGTTGGATGAATTGTTGTAATTTCTCCATGTCTATGTGGAGTTAAACTTCTCATTCTAGGATTATGGTCGCTAACTACATGATTGTTTAGTAGACAATTGATTCGATTATTTGTTTATCATATTAGTTGTTCTTATATTCTTGTGCTTACTAATTTGATGTTTCGCGACCATTAAAATAAATCTATAATCTCTTTGTGAACTCGGAAGAAGAATCATTGAGATAGAACGAAGAATATAGGGAGCAAGGCCTTTGTTTTGTAACGTAAAGGGTAGGTTAGCGACTAGGATAGGAAAATACTTAGAATGCCTTGTTTGGTTTATACGGGAAGATATATAAAAGCATTCGGAATAAGATGTCACATCCCCGCTCAATGATGTAGTTTTGATACTATTCTAGATAGGCAACTAGAGGCTCAGAAGACCATAGTTGTAAAATCAACAACTAGATAAATAAATAAGTTAATGAAATTGCTTACTCGACATGATTGTTAGTGAATGCACAATCCTAGATTGATTTCATCACATTGATTACGTAAAAATCTGTTCTTTGTTTGGTAAATTGTTCATTAGTTAACTTCTTTTTTTTACTTTGGTTAATAAATATTTCTTTGAGATTTTACGCTTGAATAAATAATTAGAACCAGTTTAATTTAGTAAAATAGTTAATCGACAAATCCCTGTGGGTAAGATATCTGTACTTACAATCCTATATTACTTGTACGATCGCGTACACTTGCGTGTGCGTTAGGATGCAACAATGCCACTGCAGCTTTCATGGACTTAATAAACAGGGTGTTCAAACAGTATCTGGACTTGTTCGTCATCATCTTTATTGATGTTATCCTCGTTTATTCTAGGAATGAGGAGGAGCGTGTGACTCATCTGAGGGTTATTCTACAAACTCTCAAAGATCTCCAGCTATTCGCTAAGTTCAGCAAATGTGAATTATGGTTATAGTCTGTCGCTTTTCTTAGTTATGTGTGATCCAGCAAAGGGATCCTAGTGGATTCTCAAAAAATTGAGGCAGTAAAGCACTGGCCTAGACCCACCTCTCCGAATGATATCAAAAGTTTCTTGGGTTTGGCCAGTTTTTACAGGAGGTTCATTGAAGAATTTTCATCCATAGCTTCCCCATTGACCAAGTTGACTCAGAAAAAGGTCAAGTTTCAGTGGTCAGATGAGTGTGAGAAAAGTTTCTTAGAACTGAAGACCAGGTTGACTACAACTCCTGTCTTGACTCTACCAGAGGGTTCAGATGGTTATGTGGTTTATTGCAATGCATCCAAGGTCGGCCTAAGTTATGTTTTGATGCAGCAGGGCAAGGTCATAGCTTATGCTTCTAGACAGCTTAAGGTCTATGAGAAGAACTGCCCGACTCATGACATCGAGCATGCAGCTGTTGTGTTTGCCCTAAAGATTTGGAGAGACTACTTGTATGGTGTTCATGTTGATGTGAGACTACTTGTATGGTGTTCATATTGATGTGTTCGCATATCATAAGAGCCTTTAGTATGTGTTCACCCAGAAAGAGTTAAATCTTCATCAGAGGAGATGGCTTGAGTTCCTCAAATATTATGATATAAATGTGCTCTACCATCCGGGTAAGGCCAATGTAGTGGCTGATGCTCTCAGGAGAATATTTATGGGTAGCATGTCACATGTTGAGGACGAGAACAAAGAATTAGCCAGAGATGTTCACCGGCTTGCTCGCTTAGAAGTTTGCCTTATGGACACGTCTGATGGTAGTGTGATAGTCCAAAATGGATCAGAATCTTCATTGGTAGCGGAGATTAGGAGAAACAGGATAGTGACCCTATATTTCTTCAGCTAAAGGGTGCAGTTCATCAGCAGTGAGTTAAGGTTTACTCCCAAGGGGGAGATGGTGTGCTTCGTTATCAGGGTCGCTTATCTGTTCCTAAGGTGGGTGAGTTGAGGCAGCAAATCCTTATAGAATCCCATAATTCCAGATATTCCATTCATTTGGGTGCCACTAAGTTGTACTGTGATCTATGGGAAGTCTATTGGTGGAACGGCATGAAAAGGGACATCGCAAATTTTATTGCTAAGTGTCCCAACTGTCAGCAGGTTAAAGTAGAACATCAAAAACCAGGAGGTGTGACTCAGGAGATTAGCATTCCTACTTGTAAGTGGGAAGTGGTCAACATGTATTTCATTACAGGATTACCTCGTACTTGCAGACAGCATGACTCCATTTGGGTGATAGTGGACAGAGTCACTAAGTCAGCTCACTTCTTGGCAGTCAAGACTACAGATTCAGTGGAGGATTATGCCAGACTCTACATCAGCAATATAGTCAGGTTGCATGGGGTTCCCTTTTCTATCATCTCAGATAGAGGTCCTCAGTTTACATCTCAATTTTCGAAGTCTTTTCAGAAAGGTCTTGGTACTCAGGTGAAACTCAGTACACATGTGGACTCGTGGAACCAGAACATCAGAGACCCTTAGCCCTTGTCCTAGAAACCATGAGTTGAGTTACGGACTGTACTATAGAATCACGGTCCATCCTTTGACTCGTGAAATCCTCAGACAAGACAAAAGTCCCACGAACCATGAGCTACATGACAAACTGTCGTTGAGGAGTACGGTCCATCCTGTGGAGTCGTGGTTCCCTTAGATCAAAGAACCCCCAAGACCCCTAGAAAGGACCATGACTCAATTGACAGCTCATCATCCAGGACTACATTCCGTCAACCAAGCCATGATCCTTGGGTGGCGATTTTCAGCAGAGTTCTTTTAAATTTCCCAAGGGTATTCCAGACTTTTACTACCTCTTTTAAAGCCTAAGCTATGATGTTTTGACTACTCTAAGCCTAATTAATTAGTCAATAACTACCTAAAACCTATATTCTCCTAAAATCATCAGACTTAGAAGGAAAAGAAACAAAAGAGGCAACAGTTTTCTCTCAAGAAGAAGTAGAGGTCTTCTTCAAGTTCAGCCCCAAATTCCAAAGGATTCCTCCGTAGTTTCTTCTTCAGGTATGTGGGATCACTAGTGGGTTCCTTTTACCCATTAGGTCCCTAGAATTCAGTCAGTTCTTCAACTTCTCCATGAATTGTTCAAACCTAGGGTTCCTAAATTTTAGAGATTTATTGTAATTCAGCTGCTATAGTTTCTATGGTATTAACTACATGTTTCTTGGAGATTTTGTATTAGTTCATGTATGAGACTCAGAATTCCTAGCTTGTGTTAATTCCAGAAATTCATGAATTATGCTTATTAGGCAGATTAGTCATACAATCATGCTTCAGAATTCGAATGCCATATCTTTCAGCATATGTATGTTGCATTCTCAGTTGTTTATCAGTATTTTGAGCTTTCCAGTATTACAGTTGCATTATTTCTTACATTCAGTAGGGAATAGACTTAGTACCGAGTGGACGAGGGGATGAAGTCTTAGCTGGCAGTTTAGGCTGAGACCTTTAGTAGCAGTCCCCAAGTCCCAGAACTTCGGTGCCACCGTAGGTCAGAGTGGGGTCAGCTGTCAGATTAGGTTGGTTACCTTTATTCCTTGTGTACATCAGTTTAGTGGATCCACGTCAGACTTGTTCGTACCCTTGTCAAGGTATGAACACCCTTCCATCCAGGGTTACAGATTGGCCCCATAGTTAGCTCAGCTTGGGGTATGTCGGTTAATGGTGTCTCCCACAATCAGACTCATGTTACATTGACCATGTAGTCAGTACTTACTTCAGTATTCAGTTCAGCATGTTATATCTTCATGATTATTACTTGGTCATTGCATCCAGTTCAGCTTTCAGTTATATTCAAGTATATTTATTTCTATGTTCAGTTCTATATTGTCAAGCTTAACACATATCTCGCATGCTCAGTACATTCAGATTACTGACACATACTTTTGTGCTACATCATTGTATAATGTAGGTTCTGGCGCTCGCATCCAGACCGCACTTATCTCGATTTCCAGTCTGTACTCAGCAGCTTTAGTGGTGAGTCCTCATAGTTCGAGGATAATAGACATGCTTTACTTTCAGTATTTACTTTTCAGTTTCAGTCTTGTTAGAGTTAGTTGTGGGCATGTCCCAGCAGCTCATATCAGTTAGAGGCTTTCAGACATACACTAGATTCAGCTTGATTTGTTAGTGTTGTTTCCAGACTTTATTATACTCTCTTATATATTTTATATACTCAGATTGGGATTTTCCCCACTTCAGAAATTAAATTGTTTTTAGCTTCTGCACAGTGCATGTTTTTAATTGAAATCGCATAGATATGCCATGCCATGGGTTAGCTTGGGGTCACTTATGACTCTAAGTACTGTGTTGCATCTAAGGGGCACCTTTGGGGTGTGACACAAACATTCTAAGTTGAGGGTGTTGATGTGCCGGGATTTCACGGCACTTTTGACGCTTAAAACTAAGGATTTTGGGAGTTCTGAAGTGTGTTTTGTTGGATTTGATGTCGTTTGTTACATGTACATGGAAAAGTGTTGAAGAGATAAAAAGATCAAAATGTTCAGGAAATTTTTTGAGATCTTGGTTGTCCTCCTCAGTGACCAACTTCTCAATATTACTGAGAACTCCAAAGTTAGGAATTTGTTCCTTTTCAGTAAAGAGAGATTGGAAGTGTTCAATGGCCGCATTTCCAATTGTCTCATTGCTTTCCATCCATGCTCCATTAGAGTTTTTGTCACGACCCAACTATCGAGCCGTGCGGGCACCTACTCTAATCCACCTAGATAGGAAAACCCTTACTACCCGATCCAACAGGTAATGCAGAAAAAGAAATAAAACCATGAAATTAAACCCTCTTAATACAAGAAAATCGTTTACAATATTCTAGGAAATAAACCATTTACAATTTGGAAACTACCCTTCCCAGAACCTAGTCTAAGCTGGTACAAGAGCTACTACAAGGGTGATACAAAAATGAAATAAGACACAAATCCACCATAGAAACAACAAGTAGGAGTTACTGGAGATTGCCATCATCGTGTACCTATGAAACATCACCAACCCTGCAACTAGACTATACCAAAAAAGTATAGCAAGAGTAGAATCAGTACAAACACACATACTAGTAGGCATCATCGGTCAACCCGAATCTACTAATACCATCATATAAGATGTCAAGGAAAATACATAAGTTAAATGCTTCAACCAGTCAACATTCACCTTACCAAAATTCAACATCAACCCAGCCTGCCTATCCTTTAGACTTCCCAAGTCACCTTGACCCTTAGACTTCCCAAGTCACCTTGGGCACCTAGACTTCCCAAGTTACCTTGCCACCTAGACTTCCCAAATCACATTGGCATCTAGATATCCCAAGTCACACTTTTCACCTAGACTTCCCAATGTCACACTTGTCATTACCCGATATCTATGCCCATACCCGGACTACCATCCCCTTACCCCAGTCAACCACTATGACTCAACAACCCGGAGTAAACCCTACTACTTAGTGACATAGACCACAATTGACGTACTTCCACCTACTAGTACAAACAATCCCAATGACCTCAGGTCCATACTCCACAAGTAACCACAGCCAACATTATAACCATACCCCAAGTCTTCCCCTTAGCTTATCAACCGCGCATAACAAGTCTAACCGACATTGACGATTCTCAGTGACAATAAATACATATCCTTTTTACATAACCCAAACCAAACAAGGATCCCTAGGATATCATTTACGCCCATAACATGCGACCCTGATTCACAGAAGAACCACCTTGTCACTTAGGCGCACTAACCTGGCCCTTCAAGGACCAACTATACGCTAAATGATAATAACTCTCGGTCTTTCTTTTAAACTTATCAACCACATGAAACAGGTTCAATGACCAACTTAAACAATGAGCCAGTAACAATAGCAAATACCCTTTTTATCCTTCCCAGACCAATCAAGGATCCCTACACCAACACCTAGTGTTAACATGCAATGCCCGCTTCACTCATGGAACCATTGTCAAAATGCAAGAATTCAATAAATTAAACCCGTACCAAGCGTGGTACCTGAGCCAACCATTTACAATTCCCGTTCCAGGTGTGGTACTTGATCCAATCAAATAGTAACTTGTACCAGACGTGGTACCCGAGCCAACCAATTAGTAACCTGTACCAGGCGTGGTACCCGAGCTAACTAATTAGTAACTTGTACCAGACATGGTACCTGATCCAACCAATTAGTAATTTGTACAAGGCGTGGTACCCGAGCAAACAGAATGTCACACAAAAATCCAACAGTCACAAATAAATGAACAAAAACACACTTGTAAACCAACAAGCAAAAACACCAGTTTATTTTACAAGACAGTTATCCGGACATTGACATTCATAACTATTCCCTAAGCATTCAACTCATACAATACATAAGCATAAGCACACGAATATATAATGCATAATGGGAATCAATAGCCCTCACCTACCCCTCATTTCCGAGTACATAAACTCAACCTTAAATCTCATTCGAAGACTAAGCCCAATTCACCCCTTAACACATACTAGTAGATACACCCATTCCTGAACCTTCTCCTAGGATCAAATTACAACATAGGGAAGAACTCCCCTAACCCTGGGAATTCAACCATTTATGATATTATACTTCCTTTATAACAAACATTTCAGAGAATTCCCTCTTTAACCTGTCGTTTAATTACCCAAGTTTCTCGATTCCTCAAACCTTCCCGACACCCTAGTCTTCAGATTTTATCATCATAAAACACACAATAAATCATGACAACACAATAATCCAATTCAACTAAAAATCCTAGTTCATACATAACCAACACCACAATCCACCAGACTCTGTGCCCGAAGGCCTAAGCATGGATTCTCTTTTTTTCTCTATACAATAAGTATGAAATGTAAACAGATCCATCTACTCAATAAGAAAACCTAGCCTACCTAGATGCCGAGTAGCTACACAATGCATTTTTTGGCTCTGTAAAGGCGTTCTCTGATGATTTGTAGGCCCGAATCCGTGGTTTGGCATCCTTTTTGCCATAATTCCTCCTCTCCATGGCTCTCAAGCCTTGGAGCAGCCTATAAGGGTTCTTGGAGTAACCCTCATCTGTTTTTGGGGCTGAATAGAAGAGAATGAAATTATAAAACCCATTTTGGGGTTTTCTAATTCTGTCATTGTGCTATAGCGGTTCACGCTCCACTATAGCAGTACCGCCGTAATGGAATCTACCGCTATAGAGGTGCTGACCGGCGTTGACTTCCGCTATAGCGATAATTTTTCTGCTATAGCAGAGGTCGCGATAGCACTGTGTAAACTGCTATAGCGGTTGATAAGGGACAGAAAGTCATAAAGTTCACCAAAAGTGTCTATTTCATAACACACTTCAAATCTTGACGTTCTGAACCAACCCTTTTATGTCAACTTCGATATCGAGAGTTTGACTCACCCGAATTCACTTCTGAAAAGTCCTACGAACTTCTTAATGCCTTAGCTAATGGAAAAATTATCTCAATCGTAGATATTTTACCCAATCCTTTTCCAGATTACCCTAGACCTTACCTCGCTCTGAATTCATCTAAGACTAGCCTAGTCTAAAATTCCAAACTACCCAACCCAAAAGTTTTTCTAACCCACTCTTCGCACGAATAGCTCACCCATAATGAGGTGCCTTTTAATAATGACTGAACAGGTCATTACAATTTTTGATTTGGTAAATGGCAGCTTTCCTTATTCTATGCTTAATGGTACTAAGGAAGTACTTGGTGCATAAGTCTCCTTCTTCTCTCCACTGGATATTGGATTTCTACTGGAGAAAGTTGTCTTGGATATTAATCCATCTGATGTACTTGGCATTCACTCTATTAAGCTCCTGCCTATTTTGCTCAGTGTCATCATCACCCATCCTCTGCTCTATTTCAGAGATAAGCTCTTCATATTTCTTAACATTCTCAAAAATGTCACCAATCGATTCCTTAGACCACTGGCTTAGATTTTTTGCTACTCTCTTCAGCTTTTCCTGCAAAACAAACATAGGATTACCAGTGATATTACCTCCCCAAGATGTCTTGACTAATTTCTTAAAATCTGGTTGCATCGCCCAGAAATTGAGCAACCTGAAATATCTCACAAAACTGTTAGTGTGATCTTTGCAGTTAATTAAAATCATATTATGATCAGAACCTGTTTTGGACAAATGTTTGACCATAGTGTTGCCCATATTCTCTGTCCATTCTTTATTGTACAGTACCCTATCTAGCCTTTTGCAGATTCGGTGACCTCTTTTTCTATTATTGGTCCAAGTAAACTTATTGCCACTATACCCAGCATCAGTAAGGCCACAGTCATCCATACATGAGATAAAATCCATGCTGAGATTCATTCTGTATGGTCTGCCACCTTTCTTCTCAGTAGTAGAGGTGATAACATTGAAGTCACCAAGAATTGCCCAAGAGCCATCCACTTTAGCCATATTCTGTCTAAGTTTGTACCAAAGTTTTCTCCTTTTTCTGGAGGTTGTCTTGGCATAAACAATAGTATACCAAAATACCTTGTTGGTGGAGACCTGATGAATTTTCAAGGTAAGTTTTTGATTGGTATTAGAAACAACTGAGCAGTCCATTGTATCCTCCCAAAAACACCAAATCTTTTCATTTAGGTTGGCCATTGCATGTTGATGACCAATTTTCTTCCCTGTACTTCTCCATATTGTAAAGCAAATGAATAATGTTGTCAACATGTAACTTAGTTACTATTACAAATCAAAATATAGAAACCTCTAGTAAAAGTAATTTGTAATTTTACTTTATAAAGTCTTTTTATAGTGCCTTTCTTTGTAAGTAGATCCATCACCAAGTTTTGCTCCCTAAAATTATGTTAAATTTTTTCATCATATGCTATCAATTAAAGAAAAAATTTAAGCATAATTTAAATAAATAAATAAATAGTTGCTATAACATAAAATGCACAAGAAAATATAGACAATTATTAATATAATACTAAGTATTATGTATGACATTTATAATATTTCTATTCCAATCATAACAATAAAAAAATATATATATAAAAAATCTAAACTATACAGTACATATTTATATTATTTTTTCAATTATAATAACAAAAGAAATAGTATCTCTTGAAAATTAGCAAACATTGTAATCAAGCTACACTATATGATTATTAAGTTAATTTTAGTTAGATTATTATGTAATAAGAATTTAATAAAAAAATTAGTGCAAATAAGAATTAAGTGTCAATCGTAAACTGACTTTCAGAAAAATCAACCACATGAAGATAACACATTTAAACATCATTACTATCAAAATCATCTAAAAATTGATTGTCGTAATTATTTTCTTGATCATACTTCTGTCGAGGTTGATAATACAAAAAAAATGCTAAACTTAAAAAGTGCAACAAAAGTACATAAAAATTAAGATAAAAAAGACTTGAGAGCGAAATATTTCTTGCCTTCATATACTACTTTCCAGTTACATGTTAATTCACAAGATTTTCTCGGTCATACTTGTTTGTAGGATGATAATATATGTGTAAAAAAATGCTAAAAATTAAAAGCATGATATAGTACATAAATATGAAAAGAAATACGTGAGAACAAATCCTGCTTTCACAAGCCAAAGTAATGAAGAAGAGAAAGGATAACCTTGAATGAGAGCCTTCATGAAATAAAATATGAATTTATATAGGCAAAATAGAGAAACACCATAAGACATTACAAACTTACAAATTAAATTATGGACATGAAAAGTTTGAAAGTTATGAGTAGTTATTCCTTGTAAATACACTAAATAAAAAAGAGAAAAGATACTTAAATATTAGAGATCTTGTCATTTTATTATTAGAAGAAGACTAAAAAAAGAAAAAATAAGTTTCTCGAACAAAGAAAGGTGACACTCTTTCTTTGCCTAACTTTAATATATATATATATATATATATATATATATATATATATATATATATATATATATATATATATAGATATAGATATAGATATATATATAGATAGATAGATAGATAGATAGATAGATAGATAGATAGATAGATAGATAGATAGATAGATAGATAGATAGATAGATAGATAGATATATACACAAATTAATAGAAATAATAAATAAATAGAATCATTATAAAAGAAGATGATTTTTTAAAATAACACATAAATAAATAAATAAAAATAGGATAATACTAAAATGTTGCGAAAAAAGATAATTGAATCTCTTGCCATCCTTTTATTATTGTTCTTCTTTATTGTATAACCAATGCACAATTAAAGAGTTATGAGTAGTTATTCCTTCTAAATGCATTAAATAAAAAAGAGAAAAAACACTTAAATATTAGAGATCTTGTCATTTTATTATTAAAAGAAGACCAAAAAAAATAAAAATAAAAAAGTTTTTTGAACAAAGAAAGGTGACACTCTTCCTTTGCCTAACTTTATATATATATAGATAGATAGATAAATAGATAGATTTTGGATATTTGGGTGACCTTCTGGGTAATAAGCTCCAATTACGACCTTATCAATTATTAGTCAAAAAATTACTTGGGTGAGTATTTTTTAATAAATAATTACTGTTTTAGCGATACTTTTTATTTATTACCATATATTGCAATATATAGCAATACTATGATAAATCTGCACTATGTATTAAAAGTAAATTATATATGCAATATAGATGTATTATAAGTAAAAAAAAGTCTTGACGTAAAAAAAAATAATAGATGTATTATAAGTGTTTTAAAATGTATTATGCTTGTTTGGTAACAAATTGACACAATGTATTATAAGTATATAATTATTTCCAAGACCTAATATTAAACATCAATTAATAGGAAAAGTGTGGTAAAATAGTCATGTCAATAATTATTTCTCAATGGGCATGCCAAGTCTAAATGTGACAAATAAAACTAAACGGAGAGAGTATATAATAATGAATGGGATTAGATGACCCATTGTGAGTTTTACAAATTAAATTAGAACAAGATGAGCCCATAAGCTTTTGAGAAGAAAACCAATCTTTCAGCAATGAAAAAGAAGGAAACTAGAAAGGAAAAACTATGGGACATAGAATATTGAAGGGCTTAATTACGGGATATGGGTTAACTTTCACATAACTATATTTTATAGGTATAGTTTAGAACAAGTAGCTATTATTTTGGGCAACATATACATTTGGGGGGGGGGGAGAAAGTATATTACCTAAAAATGGAAAACAACATAAATCATGAGCATCTTTATTTACCATATATTCTCTCTTCAAACTTGTCAATAATAGCTCAAATCACCATTCACATATGACTGTATATGACAAGCGTATATACAAATACAAAATAAAATAAGAAATTTTTAAAACGTATATACAAAAAAAGTATAATTGAATCTGGGTTTGAGTTTTGTATAATTGAATCTCAGTTGAATTTTGTATATGAGATTATACCTATCACTATATACATTTGAAACGTATATGCTTAGTTAGCATGAATCTCAATTTGATATATACAATTAAAATTTGTGCAATTGGAATGCTTTGTTTTTTGTTATACATTTGTATATGAGATTCATACTTTTGAGGTTCAAATGTATATTAGATTCATACTTTGAGATTCAAACTTTTGAGCTTAAAATGTATATGAGATTTATACATATCAGTATATATATTTAAAATGTATATGCTTAGTTAACTTGAATCTCAAATACATATATACATTAGATGGTGAACACATGAGTATATAAAATTGCAAAGTATATGAATGGTTATTTGTACCTGAGATTTTTCAGCTGTATCAATCAATTATGAAGAGAGAATATTAATGAGAGTAAAAGATGCATGATTTATGGATATTTCCATTTTAAAAAGATTTTTCTAACTGATTTTTAGGAATCTATTTTTATGGTATATACATATATAAGTGTTTATATACAAATCGAAGGCTGATTTTAGAACTTGAAATTAGCTATGCTTTGTAATTAAGAAATTTAAGCTATGGGCAGTGAATAATTTAGCAAACTATAGCTATTTTTGAAATTTTGCCAACTAGAAATCAAGCATCCTCTACGTATACTTTCTAAATTTTCAACATGTTGTCCCTAAGGGGACACTTCAGCTGTTAACTATGGGAGAGAGAGAAAAGAATGGTTACTGGCCTGAATTATTCGGTCATTTAGTTTATAAAAATATGTACAAAGCGTATGAATAGTGTATCTATCTATGTTGTACATATAATATACATATACTATATACATAATATACATATTTATACACAATATATATATATGTTATGTATATTCTTATCATGTTGATAACCTAGTTGTCCGAACAATATATATTAGTAAATATCATGAGAAAAAATACCTTGATCCAGGCCTTCTCTTATGTAAAATAGGGACTTTTATCTACAAATTTAAGGTTTTAATTACCTGATTTAGCGAGGAAATGTATTTTTTTAAAAGTAACAGTAGTTTTTTTATAAAATATATATAGTTTGGCTAACAATCTAGTAAAAATATACAATTGTCATACATAAAAAAATTAAAATTATATTGTTTTATGTATTTTTGTATGTCGTGTGTATGTCACTGAATGTCTATTGATACTTTAGACATACAAATAACATACACCTGACATACCAAAAACATACACTTATTGTTTCTTCTCGAATTCCAATTTGAAATTTCAACCAGGTTAACTCTAATTTCACAAATGGTCATGTAACTATGACTTCTTTTTATCAAAGACACATAACTATGATTTCTAACAAAAAAAATCACAAAACCTTCACACAACTAACACAATAATCACTATTGAATTGCCAAAAAAATTCAACTTTCGAAGGGAATATAAATTTCAAAGGATATTCTCGATCATTTGTAACAACACTCAATCTAAAGAAATAACAATTAGCAACAACATATTCATTACAATCTCACAAGTTTAGTCAGGGGAAGGTAGAGTGTACGCAGACCTTACCATTACCTTGGGAGGTCGAGAGGCTAACACTACTAAAAACAGCTCAAAAAGAGACGGATAGAAAAGCAATGGACAACGGCGCTCCAAAAAAGCGACGGTAAAAGCGACGTTGTCCGTCGCTTTTTACATTTTTTTAATTTATATTTATTTTTTTATAAAACCGATGGAAAACGTCTCATGTGCTGTCATTTTTTTTTGCGGATTTTTGCGCTAATATTATTTATGTATAATTTATATTTATTTTTTTAATATAAGCGACGGACAACGTCGCAATTATTATAAAAAAGAATTTTTTAAAAAATAACGATGATGTTCGTCGCTTTTTAAAATTTTAATTTATTAATATATATATATATATATATATATATATATATAAATTTTAAAAAATGAATTTATATATCCTTTTTAAGAAAAGTGACGGACAACGTGGCTTTATCCGTCGCTTTTTGGTCAAATATCAGTCAACTCATTTAAAATAAAGTGATGGACAAAGCGACGTTGTCCGTCGCTTTTTAAACTGTTGCTTTTAAAAAATATATTGACCCAGATCGGGTCTTTTTCTCCATTTCTCTCTTCTTCTCTTCTCTCCTTCTCAATAATTTTCTCCTCCTTCATAGCAATTCCACCGCCGCCGCCTCCTCCTCCTCCTCCATCTTCCTCTACCATCGCCACCTCCTCCTTCATCTTCCTCCATTGCCGCACCTGTCCTCCACCATTGTAGAGGTTAGGGTTTCTTCTACTTATTATTCAATTACTTTAATTGTTGGTTCCTATCTTAGTTTATTGGATTAATTTTGGCCAAAATTATGAACATTGTTAGTTTGTGAACTTAAATTTGATTTTAGGTTGAATTTGAAAACTTTAATTTTAGAATTTGTGTATTTGATTTTAGGTTGAATATATGTACTTGAATTTATGAATTTATGAATTTGTGAACTTGAATGTGAGTTTAGGTTGAATTTGGAAACTTTGAAGTTGAATTAGGTTCTTGAATTTGTGAACTTGAATGTGAGTTTAAGTTGAATTTGGAAACTTTGAAGTTGAATTAGGTTCTTGAATTTGTGAACTTAAATTTGATTTAGGTTGAATTTGGGAACTTTGAACTTGAACTAGGTTTCAACTTTAGGTTCTTTTTTGTGAACCTTGAATAATGATTGCTAGTTTAGGTTAGTCTGGTGAACCTTAGTTTAGGTTAGTCTTGTGAACCTTAATTTAGGTTAATGTTTGCTATTAGTTTTGAGTTTAGGTTAAAGTTAGATGTTTTTGCTATTAGTTTTCACTTTAGGTTAGTGTTAATTTTGAATCTTTAATTGATTGTTATATGAATCTTAGTTTTTGATTAATGTTTAATAATTTTTTTGCTATTACTTTTGAATTTATGTAATGTTTAATTTTTTTAAGCTATTAGTTATCAATTTAGGTTAGTGTTAACATTAATGTTAGTTTGTGAACCTTGAATAATGATTGCTAGTCTAGGTTAGTCTTGTGAACCTTAGTTTAGGTTAGTCTTGTCAACCTTAATTTAGGTTAATGCTTTCTATTAGTTTTGAATTTAGGTTAAGTCTTTTTAAGTTAAGTTTTTTTAAGTTAAGTTTGTTAGTTTATATTGTTAGTTTTGTATTATAATCTTGAATTAGTTTTCAAGTTTAGATTCTTTTTTGAACTTGAATTAGGTTCTTGAATTAGGTACTTGAATTAGGTTCTTGAATTTGATTATGAATTTGGAATTAGGTTCTTGAATTTGATTATAACTTGAATTTGGGAACTTTGAATTTGAATTAGGTTCTTGAATTAGTTTTGAGTTATAATCTTGAATTAGTTTTCAACTTTAGGTTCTTGATTTAGGTCCTTCTAAGTCTTTTTAAGTTAAGTTTGTTAGTTTATATTGTTAGTTTTGGGTTATAATCTTGAATTAGTTTTCAAATTTAGGTTCTTTTTTTAACTTGAATTAGGTTCTTGAATTAGGTTCTTGAATTTGATTATGAATTTTGGAATTAGGTTGTTGAATTTGATTATAACTTGAATTTGAGAACTTTAAATTTGAATTAGGTTCTTGAATTAGTTTTGAGTTTTGGGTTATAATCTTGAATTAGTTTTCAACTTTAGGTTCTTGATTTAGGTCCTTAAAAGTAAGTCTTTTTAAGTTAAGTTTTTTAAAGTTAAGTTTGAATTAGTTTATATTGTTAGTTTTGGGCTATAATCTCAAATTAGTTTTCAACTTTATGTTCTTGAATTAAGTTCATGAATTTGATAATTGAATTGGTTCCTTGAAGTTCAGTTTTTTTTTAGTTAAGTTTGAATTAGTTTATAATATTAGTTTTGGGTTATAATCTTGAATTAGTTTTCAACTTTAGGTTCTTGAATTAGGTTCTTGAATCAAGTTCTTGAATTTTAGGTTGAATTGGTTCCTTGAAGTTAAGATTTTTCAAGTTAAGTTTCAATTAGTTTATATTGTTAGTTTTGGGTTATAATATTGAATTAGTTTTTAACTTTAGATTCTTGAATTAGGTTCTTGAATTAAGTTCTTGAATTTTAGGTTGAATTGGTTCCTTGATGTTAAGTTTTTTTAAGTTAAGTTTGAATTAATTTATATTGTTAGTTTTGGGTTATAATCTTGAATTAGTTTATAACTTTAGGTTCTTGAATTAGGTTCTTGAATTTGATAGTTGATTTGGTTCCGTGAAGTTAAGTTTTTTTAAGTTAAGTTTGAATTAGTTTATATTGTTAGTTTTAGATTATAATTTTGAATTAGTTTTCAACTTTAGGTTCTTGAATTAAGTTCTTGAATTTTAGGTTGTATTGTTTCCTTGAAGTTAAGTTTTTTCAAGTTAAGTTTGAATTAGTTTATATTGTTTGTTTTAGGTTATAATCTTGAATTAGTTTTCGACTTCAGGTTTTTGAATTAAGTTCTTGAATTTTAGGTTGAATTGGTGCCTTGAAGTTAAGTTTTTTCAAGTTAAGTTTGAATTAGTTTATATTGTTAGTTTTGGGTTATAATTTTGAATTAGTTTTTAACTTTACGTTCTTGAATTAAGTTCTTAAATTTTAGGTTGAATTGGTTCCTTGAAGTTAAGTTTTATATTTGACTTAGTTTATATTGTTAGTTTTGGGTTATAATCTTGAATTAGTTTTTAACTTTAGGTTCTTGAATTAGATTCTTGAATTAAATTCTTGAATTTTAGGGTAAACTTTGACACCTTGTTTTAAGTTTTTCAATACTTTGTAGGTCCTTTTAGTGGACCTTTTATGTGTTTAGTTATATTATTACTTCGTATTTAGTTTCTTATTGATATTGTAGTTGTTTTATGATTATTGTGGCAGCAATTAGTGGTAGTTTGAGCTGTATTGAATTAGTTTTATAAATGGCAGGTGGTGCATATTGAAAATGCAAGTTTCTGCATTTGGAAAAAATAAAGAAAAGTGACGGATAGGGTCTTTTTTGTCCGTTGCTTTTCTGGAATTTTTTAAAAAAAATTCCAAAAAATGACGTTGTTTGTCGCTTTTCTGAAAAGATCTATTAAATTTTCCAGAAAAGCGACGGATAATTTAGTCTTTGTCCGTCACTTTGTTCTTCATGTTCAAGAACAAAGAGACGAAAAACGTCGCTTTTCTGAAAAAAATAAAATAAAATTCGTGGCTTTTATTTTTGCATCTCCGTCCGTCGTTTATACCACTTTCCCACGGAAGTAAGTTCATCGCTTTTTCGTTAATTTTAGCTAAAAAAGCAATGGATAGCGTCTCTTTTGGCCATCACTTTTCAGGCTCTTTTTAGTAGTGTAAATTCAAAAGCTGATTTTTGAATTCAAAGATTCAAAACTTTTTAATGGCTATCAATAAAACTTTTAATGGACTTACAACTTTGGATGTGTTTGGGGAGAGAGAAAGAGTGACTAATAGAGACACGGGGAAGATTAAATATTAGAATGAGAAAGATTGGGGGTAATCTTAGTAACTCAGTTGATTAGCTATTTGAATTTTTATCTTGTTGATCAGGATTTGGTTTCCACCTTGTCATGACCCTATATATGAGGATCGTGCGAGAACCTACTCTAATCTATCTAGATAGGATAATCCTGTACCACCCAACCATCGACAAACGGAAGTCTTTGAAAACCAATTTATTAAACCATTGAATTACTAACAAAAGCTTGCAAAAGTTTTACAATAAATGAAAAGAACAACAACTTTTCGAGGACCTAGTCTAGACAAGTACAAGAACTTCTAATACAATGAAGGACAAAATAAAAGACACAACTCTCACCGTAGGAATAAGATGAGTAGAAGTTGTTGATGAATACTCAGCGCTTCTGATAAGAACTTCAACTGGTCCTGCAATATGGCTACACCCTAGAAAGGATGTAGCAAGAGTAGAATAATTACAACCACACGTACTGGTAGGTATCATCGATCGATCAGGGTTAGATCATGCAACACCACATAAAATCAATAAGATAAATATGACAGCTAACAATTAAATTTACACCAATTTCACAGCATGTGATCTCAAACTACAACTCACTTCAACAACACAATTCAAGCATACTCCATTATAACCCATAGGACTGATACTCCTATGTTTTCGATTAGCTTTTGCAATTACCTCTAACCCCTTTAACATAGTCACAAGGAGTCTCACATTACACATGTTCTCTTTTGAATTCACTCATAACACTAGTTATTCATTCATACTAAACTTGTTATCATTATCACAAGTTCTTGCCCACTTCCCAAGTTCTCTCAGAGACCAACAAATCAGACAATAACCTTCATTTAAGGACTTGACAATATCAACATATAAGGGCATAGAAGTCACCAAGAGACATCAAATAGGCATATCAATTATCAATTAGACTTTCAAACCATCAAATAAGCATAAACAAGGCTCATATCGATAATCTCACACAAGAGTAAATTTTGCCCATTTCAACTTTGCCATTTAGGACATCAACAATTTAATTATCATATTACCACCTCAAGGATTGATCCACACAAAAAACCATAACACCTCATCAAATCATAAGAGTAAACACTTTCTTTAGTCATATCACATGTAATCTATGTCCATTTATCTCTCTTCAATGCAAATAGTACCTCTAGTATCATTTTAATTTATAATACCAGCTCATCATGACTGACCATGCCACACTACAATGCAAAATAAAAGAGTGTATGCACATGCTAAAGGGATTTATTTCTACCCAACTATCCATGATCTTCAAAGGACCATAGGTATCCATGTACCATACCAGCGTGGTATCCGTTCCATAGTAATCATTTCAATATCAATATTAATACGTACTGATGTGGTACCCGATCCTATAATACATGATAATATCAATGCAACTAGGTTCTCAGACCTATCCCTCATGATATGTACAATACACTTAAAGTCACACTTACACTTATTCATCTCAGTTCTTTCATCAATCATGTCCATCTATATTATTCATTCAAGCATAACAGGAGAACACAGACATATCAAACATGTTATCAATTCAGAGTCAACACAGTGCACTAATATGTAAATACACACTTTATCTTGACACTTAGTCAAATTCAATGATTCACTAATTCATGTAAATAATCAATATCTACCAACACACAAAATTACAAGTATGCCCGAAGGCCAAGCAACAACTTATAATACAGACCATATCAAATCATATTCATCGAATTCAAGTATGTCCGAGGACCACATAATCAAGTATCTATTTTAGGAGTACACATTCCACCAAAATCAAGTCTACACTCTAATTATATGATTATCTACATATATGCGTACTTTCAGATGTCTACAATTAATTCCTAGCAACAACACCATAACTCCTCAAATTTTCCACGCCTAATTCTCTATCGTGATTAGACTGCCCATCAATATTTCACATATGATAATAACTTTAGTTTATTCATCTTACAACATATTATACCTTAGCATCTAGCCAACCCTTTCTCGAACCTTTATACCTCAGAATATACAATCATCTAATAAACAAGCAATTACAAGAGTAATTAATCAATTACTCTTTAAATAAATACTTTGGGAATACAAACCTACTAATTTTACCCTTATTCACGGTCTATATCATTATCCTAGGGTCAATTAACCATTAACTTGTTTTATCAAACTCACCTTATCTCCATTAATAGAGTTCTAATGCTAAAGTTTCACGACCCGATTTCTCAGTTCATGATAGCACCTAAAAAAACATGTAGGCACACCAATCCCCGTAGCCTAAAATGGTTTAGTAATGGGCTACTATCTAAACATGCACACGTAAGAAGCAATATATAAGCAGAAGCAAGAGATAAAAGTAAAGAAACACAACACCTAGAATATATACATATATAGGAAAAACTAAACCATCCCATGACCTGGTATCAACAGTAAAGAAGCCACTATGAAATACAGAGTACAAAAGGGAAAAAAAGTATATATACATCTGTCTCTGAATAACAAAAGAGTACATGGTACAAAAGAGGAGATAAAAGCTAAGTCTCGGTCGCCAGGAGCTCACCCTAAATCTTGGATGTATGGAAAGCTACACGAGTCTCCACACAATCTACGGCGAGAGCTCACACTAAGATCTGTACCAAAAATATGTAAAACTATAGTATGAGCACCAATTGCAAAGCAACGGGTACCCAGTAGGCATCATAGGCCGACTGAGCGCATATAAGATATAAAAGCAGTAAATAGCATATACGAAGGAAAGTAGTCACAGAAAACAAACAGAGAGGTACACGGAAGCTATCACGGATAAAATATAAGGAGAAAACAACCATACTAAGCTAGACACAAGAGATATATATATATATCACAGAACACAGGTGAAGGGAAGGAGAATGCACCTGGATCCTTGAAACACAATATATAAAGAGAAAGTTCAAGAAGAATGGCGGTATACTGATAACCTCAAGAAAAAGGGAAGGAAGGAAAAGCAAGTCAAACGTACTCATTCTTGAAATAATACTACTAATATGTCATGTTGATATCATAGTTCTCAATTATGAATAATCGAACAATAACCCCAATGTAACCATAAAATGAACCAGTACTACAATAGGGTATAACAATAGATCTACCTACAATCCCAACGGGCGCCCAGACACCCGAGGAACACATACAAGTGAAACAAACTCTCTGGCATCCCATACTATCGGAGTGTACACTTAACAAATAGCAAACGAGGGTGGAGTCAAACACAAATGAATGATATGATGCGATATGATAAAACCAGGTGTGACAGTAATACTGTATGTACCTTCTCCGGTGCTTATAGGCCTAGTAGGTAGGATCTATGGAAGGACGCACCCGTATACCTCAACTACACCGTATACCCCTCCTCTCGCACTTACATCACGTAGACCCTAGTCTAGATTGACAAGTTCCATGGAGGTCCTCGACTATATACTAAATCTTAGAATCTCAATTATAACCGCCCGAAGTGTATTCGGGTGTAAAATAGTAATTGAAATCTTAAAGTGAGTGCCCGGTGTCTATCCGGGTCTAAATCAGTAAGTCAAGTCTCAAAACCCTTATAGAGGGTGCCCGGACCATAACTTGGTTTAAATCAGTAGTAAAACAAGTATAGTGCTCGGCTCGACTGAGTCTAGTATCGTCTCAAATCAATAGTAAATATGTCTAGCACTACGGCTCAGCCAAATCTAGTATAAGTGTGAAAAATTGGTGAATAAACCATCATAGTATCTCTTTTACTCCAAGAAGATCCGTAAAATCAGTTTCAAATCCTTTTTATAACCATGTATACTGAAAATGGGCCCTCGGGGTCATGCAAGGTTTAGAAATCGATTATAGTAGGCCCGCAGCCAAAGTAATAGTAAATAATACAGAAAAACTCTTTATATGAATGATAATGGTATGCCCCAAACACAATCAGTAGCCCAACGACTCACAATCAACCTATCGGTCCTGCACAGGCTCATTTAGCTCTATAGCATAGATAACTAGCCTAAAGTCACAATTTGATGTTTGGGACTCACGGATATTCCTAAATAACCATCCATTTATGGTCCAAAGGAAAATACAAGGCCTAATGAGGCCACAAAGGGTGATACTATAAAATCAATACGAATACTACAACGAACGTGTAAAATGATATGAACAAAAAAAATGCGGATAAGGTCTGGGGTGCCAACCTAATAAACCCAACCCAAGGATACTAAATAGTACAGTTATAGCCTATATACGCAGAGTCTATGCAGAGAAAATCATAACCATCCTATCGCCAGATGACAAGCTACTGGAGCAACATTGTACATGCCCGAACTGCTCCAAGAAGCTCTGAACAGCAATCACACTATATAGAACGTAATATACGCATTAAAATAAAGCTATCGATACCCATATTGCTAAAACTTTAGTCGGATCAAAATTTAGGTAAAAAATGGTCCCATGGGCCCCGCAATCCAAAACCGAATATGAATAACACAATAATGATCCCGATAATTCCATGAGTGCATGCTTCAAAATTGAGCGGAAATGGATCCAAAACAGCCCAAAAGCTTAAGAATCAAAGAGGGAATTGAATGGAAATTCGACGGAATTAAAAAGGGAACTTACCGAATTTAGAGTCGGGGAATGACCAAGGACTAAAAATATATCTCCCTCCAAGATTTGGGATGATCAGAGTTGAAGGAATGGAGCTTGGAGTCAATTTCAATGGAGGAAACATATTGGGTTGTGTTAGAATGAAAAAAAATGGCAATTTAAAGGCTAGCAGCGCTGCCTAGGCGCACGCGGCCAGGCGCTGCACACGTGGCCCATGTGCACGCGGCTGGGAACAGGCTCACTCCAAGTTCATGAGGTGGCCAGGCTATGCACTAGGCCAAAGCGTACGTACGCCAGCCACTGAGCATGCAACCAGGCGCACGCTGCCCAGGCGACGTGCAGCCGCAGACAAGGAGGAAGAAGGGGTCGACTGGGGATGTTGTGCGCACGTGGCCATGCCCATGCATGGGCGATGGCCTACTTGGTGCCATGATAGCAACCATCAGCCAACAGCCAAGGCACCTCATTAATATTCTCGGATGGACCCTTGAGAATGCATCTGAGGTCCTGCAAATGCAAATGAACTATGCTATTCAACTAAAAACTGTATTCTAGACTCAATGGAATCGACAAAAATCCCAAAGAAGGTTGATTTAATGAAAAGTAGACCCTACGCCCAAAACCAACCTTAGACTAACTTTTCCAAAATGGAACTCCATAGCCCAAAATGAATTCGGAAGCCTCGAGACCCGAACCAAAGGTCCCTTTAGCCCAAAGTCAACATTCTTGAGCTAATTGCGCTAACAAAATTTTCATCTGAGGTCGTCTTCTCTGAATATTGACCAAAGTCAAACTTCCAAGTTCAACTAGCCAGAAAACACAAAAAGTAAGACAAAACCAAACCGAAAGCTCCCAGACCCCAGCCAATGGTCCAAATAGACCAAAATCATACCCAACAACTGAAGAAGCAAACCCCGGATATCTGATGAAAGAGCTAGTGCTAGTGCAGATACAGATGCTGGTGCCGGCCTTGGTAGTACCTGGGGTGTCCCCAGGTCCATGGGCTGCTGCTCTAGGACTAACTTAGGCTTAACCTTAACCCTAGTAGCTCTAACTGGTGTCGCTTCTCGAGCACGTCCTCAGCCTCTACCTCTACGACCACCCCGGCCTCTAGCTGGAGTTGGGTGTGCTGGAATTGAAGGCTCGCCCTCACCCACTACCGAAGATCTCGTATGAGCCATCTGTGAAGGAGTGAATTAGAACAAGTGATATTCTAGCAACTATCTATGATAAGACGCACGACATAGAAGCAAGAAAAGATCCATGTTTCCTAAAATACCATTGTAGCCTCCCGAAGATTGAGTACAGACATCTCTGCCCCTATCCACAAGAATCTACTAGACATTAGCTCCTATACTGATGACACTGGTGAACCTAAGCTCTGATTCCAAGCTGCCATGACCCAATTTCTCAGGTCATGATAGCACTTAAAACTCCCCTATTGGCGTACCAATTCATGTAGCCCAGAATGGTTAGTAATGGGCTACTATCTACACAAGCACACAGAAGAAACAATATATAAGCAGAAGCAAGAGATAAAAGTAAAGAAATGTAGAACCTGGAATATATATATATATATATATATATATATATATATATATATATACAGGAAAAGCTAAACCATTCCATGACCTGGTATCATAGTACAGAAGCCACTACGAAATACAGAGTACAAAAGGGAACAAAAGTATATATACATTTGTCTCTGAATTACAAAAGAGTACATGGTATAAAAGAGGAGATAAAAGCGAAGCCTCGATTTCCAGGAGCTCACCCTATATATCGGATGTCTAGAAAGCTATACGAGTCTCCACGCAATCAATGGAGAGAGCTCACACTAGGATCTGCACCAGGAAGATGCAGAAGTGTAGTATGAGCACCAATTGCAAAGCAACGGGTATCCAGTAGTCATCATAGGCCGACTGAGCACATATAAGATATAAAAGCAGTAAATAGCAGATATGAAGGAAAGTAGTCACAGAAAACAAACAGAGAGGTACACGAAAGCTAGGACAGTTAAAATACAAGGAGAAAACAACCATACTAGGCTAGCTATAAGAGATATATATACATCACAGAACACAGGTGAAGGGAAGAAGAGCGCACCTGGATTCTTGCAATACAATATATAAAGAGAGAGTTCAAGAAGAATGGCGGTATACCGATAACCTCAAGAAAAAGGAAAGGAAGGAAAAAGTCAACGTACTCATGCTTGAAACAATATTACTATCTAAGTCATGCTGATAACATAATTCTCAATTATGAATAATCGAACAATAACCCCAATGTAACCATAAAATGAACCAGTACTACAACAGGATATAATAATAGATCTACCTACAGTCCCAACGGGCGCCCATACACCAGAGGTACATATACAAGTGAAACAAACCCTTTGGCATCCCATACTACTAGAGTGTACACCCAGCAAACAACAAACAAGGGTGGAGTCAAACACAAATGAATGATATGATATGATATGATGCGATATGATGCGATATGATCAAACTAGGTGTGACAGTAGTACTGTATGTACCTCCTCCGTCGCTTATAGGCCCAGTAGGTAGGATCCATAGAAGGACGCACCCATATACCTCAACTACACCATATACCCCTCCTTCAGCACTCGCAGCACGTAGCCTCGAGTTTGAATCGACAAGGTCTTTGGAGGTCCTCTACCATAAACTAAATCTCAAAATCTCAATTATAATTGGCGGAGTGTATCTGGGTCTAAACCTATAATCAAAATCTCAAAGTGAGTGTCTCGTGTCTATCCGAGTCTAAATTAGTAAGTCAAGTCTCAAAACCCCTATAGAGGGTGCCCAGAGCATAACCGGGTCTAAATCAGTAGTAAAACAAGTCTAGCGCTCGGCTCGGCCGAGTCTAGTGTCATCTCAAATCAGTAGTAAATATGTCTAGCACTATGTCTCAGTCGAATCTAGTATAAGTGTGAAAAACTGGTGAATAAACCATCATAGTATCTCATTTACTCTAACAAGATCCATAAAATCAGTTTCAAATCCGTTTTATAACCATTTATACTGAAAATGGGCCCTCAAGGCCATGCAAGGTTTAGAAAATCGATTATAGTAGGCCCGCAGCCAAAGTAGTAGTAAATAATGCAGAAAAACTCATTATATGTATGATAATGGTATTCCCCAAACATAATCAGCAGCCCAATAACTCACAATCAACCTATCATCCCTACACAGGCTCAGTCAGCTCTACATCATAGATAACCAGCCTAAAATCACAATTCAATGTCCGGACTCTCGGACATTCCCAAATAACCCACCATTTATGGTCCAAAGGAAAATACAAGGCCACACAGGGCCACAAGGGATGATACTACAAAACCAATATGAATACTGTAATAAACGTGTAAAATGATACGGACAGAAAGAAAGTGGACAAGGTCTGGGGTACCAAACTAATAAACCCAACCCAAGGATGCTAAATAGTACAGTTATAGCTTGTATACGCAGAGTCTATGCAGAGAAAACCATAACCTACATGTCGTCCGATGAAAAGCTACTAGAATGATATTGTCCAAGCTCAAACTTGTCTGAGAAGATCCAAACAACAATCACACTATCAAGAGCGTAATCTACATATTAAAACAAAGCCATCGATACCCGTATTACTAAATGTTTAGCCAGGTCAAATTTTAGGTCAAAAGCGAGCCTGTGGGCCTCGCAACCCAAAACTTAAAATTAAAAACATAACAATGATTTCAACAATACCAGGAGCGCATGATCCAAAATTGAGCGGAATCAGACCACCGAAAGGGCTCCAAAATAGCCCATAAGCTTAAGAATCAAAGAGGGAATCAAATGAAAATTCGACGGAATTAAAAAGGGAACTTACCAAATTTAGAGTCTCCCATAAACAAGAATTGTAAATATATCTCCCTCTAAGCTTTGGGATGATCAGAGTTGAAGGAATTGAGCTTGGATTCAACTTCAATGAAGGAAACAAATTGGGTTGTGTTAGAATGATAAAAAAGAAAGAGATGGCAATCTAAAGGCTGTCAGGCGCTGCCTAAGCGCACGCGGCCAGGCGTTGTGCACGCGGCCAGGCGTTGAACACTTGGCCAAGAGCTGGGCATGCGGCCCATGCAAACGCGATCAGACAAAGGCACACGCCAAGGCCAGGCGGCGACCAGGATATGCTCTAGGCAAGTGCGCACGTACGCCGACCACTGCACACGCGGCCAGGCACACACTACCCAGGCGATGCGCAGGAACAGGCAAGGAGAAAGGGGGAGTGGGTCGGCTGGGGCTGTTGTGCGCATGTAGCCATGCCCATGCATGGGCGATAGCCTGTCTGGTGCCATGACAGCAACCAGCAGCCAACAGCCAAGGTAAGTCATGAATATTCTCGGATGGACACTCGAGAATTCATCTGAGGTCCCATGAATGAAAACAAACTATGCTATTCAACTAAAAATGGCATTTCAAACTTAATAGAATTAACGAAAATCCCAATGGAGGTTGATTTAATGAAAAGTGGGCCCTACGCCCAAAATCAACCTTAGGCCAACTTTTCCAAAAAAGAACTTCATGTCCCAAAATGAGTTCGGAAGCCTCGGGACCTAAACCAAAGGTTCCTCTAGCCCAAAGTCGACATTTCAGAGCTAATAGCACTGAAAAAATTTCCATCAGGGTTCGTCTTTTCTGAATGTTTATCAAAGTCAAACTTTTAAGTTCAACAAAAAGCAAGACAAAACTAAACGAAAAACTCCCAGATCCTGACCAAGGGTCTAACTAGACAAAAATCCATACTCCAGAGCTAACAGAACAGTCAGAATTTGATTCTGAGCATGTTTACCAAGAATGTTGACCAAATTCAATGATTTCCTAATTTAAGGCTCTAAAATAAGAAAATGGTCATAACAACCGAACGAACGTCCTGGGCACTAAACCACTAGTCCTAGCAAGCCATAAATGACTTAGGGTTGCTATAGGATTACTCTAATAGTACAAGGAAAGCAAAAACACCGGAATGACCGGAAGGATCATTACATAAAAACCCCATTTTTAATGAACTCAAGGTTCCCAACCACCAAAGCTCATATTTTAGAACAATAATTTCATGTTAGGAAAGGTTAATTTACAATATAGAAATAGTTCTAGGTGATAATACACATACACATAGATTTTCTCCATAATTTCATGAACCTGTGATTCTAACCCTTAATTCCACCATTAAAAAATCATTCTAATAATTCTAAGGTGTTGAAGGATTAATAGAAGAAGAAGTTGATAGAAGAACTTACCTCCAACAAAGAATTTTCAACCTAGCCTTGGGAAAATTATCCCTCTAAGGTTTTAGAATAAGGTTTTGGAGTTATAGGACATAAAACACTGAAAATGTATTTAACAGGGTCTGTCTCACATCGTTCGTGGCGACGAATACCCTCTCATCGCGATGAGCCCCACTTGCAGCACAGATACCTTTCATTAAAATAGTCATAATTTTTTACTCCGAACATGAAATAATGAACAGTTGGTGGCATTGGAAAAAAACTCGAAAACCTTTAATTTGGTTAGTATTGAGCCACTTAACTCTTCATATTCTAGGAGAGGTGATCATTGGAAGTTCACCCTAGCAAACACTTACATCAAAACTCAATTGGTAAGAATGTTTTGAACTCAACTTTGTGCTAGGGGTTTTGTAAGACCTTAGTTCATGTCTAATGCACTCCCACACTAAATAATTGATCCTAACACCTATAAAAATTAAGATATTATGCCTTTACCACATATATTTTCAGTAATAACAAAATAGGTCATTATATTAAATACCAATTTACCATTCGTTCATCTCCGAATGGACATTGGTTGAAGAAGAGAGGAACGAGGCCAGAATTTAAAGGATATTACTATCAAAGTCATTTATAGTGAACCTTACCTGACTTATGATCAGGGAAGCTGCCCCATCTCTCATTCTGATAGACCGAGTCTTGTCACGATGAGTCATAATAATAAGGATCAGCTCGTCACAATGGCTCATCGCAATGAGGAACTCCTTCATCATAATGGCTAGTCATGATGAGGGAACTTTGCCGCGATGAAGAGCAACTTCTAGAATATCAAAAACTCATCCCCAACTCCTTACTTCACAATACAACCTTGATTTCTAGCCATCAAGGATCAATCCCAATATGGTAATCACCATAGAATTTCTATGAACTCGGTTATTATCCCAAAACTTCCTACGGGACCTTACACTCGAATTTCTATGAGTGGAATCCATACTATCATACAACAAACCACGAGACCCTAATTATCTCTAAGGCACATTACATTGGATTTTTGGTCGAAGCTCACCCTAGTCTGAGATTTTATCAACTCTCATTCAAGGGACTTTTCTAGTGAGGTTATTATGCCCTCACTTTAGTATAACAAACACAACACCACTAAATACTATACCACAAACAATTCAACACTAAGCCACACAATATCATATTTTCAACGAAACTATATTACTTTGAGGTCTGTTACTCTTATGATAGGAAAACATCTAAGTGGGTACTTACATCTAAAAATACAAAACTATGAGTTGTATTAACACATAAATTCTTCATCACTATTGTCACACTCCGAGCCTACACCCGGGATGTAACACGAGACCTGGAATCACAAGTGGTCCCAAGATAACCCATTGCCTGGCATACTACTGAGAAACAAATTAAAAGATAATGCGGAAGATAAAACAGGTGCTGAGCTCTTGAATAATGCTATAATAAAATAAACTTTCATAAACTAAAATATAAAGTCATTTGAAAATAGATACAATTAACTGATTGACTGTCTATGAAGCCTCTATTAACATTGACTACAGTTAGCCGGGACATGACCCCTTACTATCTCTAATCAATATATAAGAACTGAAATAAACTGTTATGACTACTAACTGATTGGAGTTTCTGAATAAGGAGAACTCATTCTCTGCTGACTGGAATCTGTGATCTGTCTGACCATGATCTGGAGAGCTAGTACTGAAATTTACATCATGAAATGATGCAGTACAAAAAAGGTATGCGATCAGTACTTTGAATATACTAAGCATGTGAGATAATGTACTAACTTTAAATCATGAGAAAATACGTATATACTAAATGCATAGCTAAAAACTGGACTAAGTATAAATATCAGAGAGTGCATAAGTCAAAATTGTAAAACATAAGCTCTTTTATTGAAGAGGGAATAAAACATGTTTCTGAACTGTAGCTGCGAGATAGTGATATTCAAACATAAGTAAAACTATTTCTTGGGGATCCATATATTGAAAAGATGCATTATGTATGTAAGTCATAAAATAGTGCAACTGAGCTGAAAACCATGAGTCATGCCAAAAGTCATATTTAAAGTAAATTCTTAGGGGAGTTTCTTCTACTGAGCATGCTGAAAATACTGATATACTGTACTGAATGCAAATTGATTACAAGGTCATGCAATATCTTAGTTTAAACTGTGGGAGCTATTGTTAATCGATATACCTCAAGTTGAGCTAACTATAGGGCCAATCTGTAACCCTGGTTGGAAGGGTGTTCATACCTTGCCAAGGGTACGAACATTGGATGGCTTGGATCTACTAATCTGATGTCCAAAATTACTAAGGTGTCAAGCCTGATCTGACTAGTGACCCTTTAGAACCTACGGTGTCACCGTAGTTCTGGGACTTAAAGACTTGTACTAAAGGTCTCAGCCTAACTGTGGGTGAGCCTTCATCCTCGCGTTCGCTCGGTGCTAAGTACTACTTCTGACTGAATTTTATATATATATATAAACTGACATACTGGATAGTTCAAATACTAACTTTCTAAGAATAAAAAATAATACTAAGACTGAAAGCATTTTAATCATGCATAGTTCTTTTGTACTAAAATAACTGAATCAAAAATCATGCATACTTGTTTGGGAACAAAGTCCATGGTCAAAATCATCATGAAAAAACTTAAACTTGTTTAGACTGAATGTTGAATAGCTGAACTGAATTCTGAAGAAAAAGCTAAATTCTGATAAAATATTGTAAAATCATGCTAAAACTTGTTTCTCCCAAAAATCTTGGGTTTGAAATCTATTTGCAGGAATTTATGTAAAAATCATTCTAACAAAGATATTAGTCATGTAGAATCATCAATAAATCAAATTCATAGCAAAACACATGTTTGGGTAAGAACCTAGAACCACAACTTGTAAAAATCATACTAAAATCTGAAGCTTTGGGATGAGGGTGAAAGGAAACCCTCATTGAAATCCCACATATCTGATCACTGAAGAATTTCTAGGGCTGGAACTATTGGATGAAGATTGAAGAAGAACCCTAGGCTTTTGCTTCCTTGAGAGAACCTTTCTGTTATTCTGAAGTTTCATCGTAAGAATAAGAGGAGAATGGTCGATCTAATGCTGAGAAAATAACGTTTATTTGTGTTTAAAGACATGGAGTAGGATTTTTAGGGAAAGGAAAAGTCTAAAATAACCTTGAGAGACTTAAATAAAATATTGCTGAAAAAGAAATTTGATGCAGGGTTTCACGGGCACGAATCACGGCCCGTGGAATGAACCACGATTTGTGGAATGGGGGTTGTGGTTCCTGGACACTTTTCAGGCCTCTGGACTGATTTTCACGAGTGGGTTTCACAACCTTTTGATCATTCCATAGCCCATGGAACCCTTTCGTGGATTTCAGGCAAAAAATCAATTTGCAGGTTCAGTTTCACGGATGTAAACTAAGGGCTGTGGTTCAATTCACGAGTCGTGGATGCCTCCCGTGGTTATTATTTGTCATTTTGATAGACAGATACATTTTAATAAAATATTAATAACTTTTTACTCCAAACTCGAATTAATGCACAATCGATGATGTTGGAAAGAAGACCAAAGACCTTTAATGTGGTGGGTACTTGGCCACCTAACTCTTTATATTTTAAGAGTAATAGTTGTTTGAAGTTAACCCTAGTTGAGTCTTACATGAAAACTTATTTGGTTGGGGTTCTTTCAACTTAACTTGATGATAGAAGTTTCTTATGAACATGATTCGCATCCAAAACACTTACTACACTAGGAAATTAATTATTACACTCATGGAAATAGTTTAGGTCTTAGCTTAGAATTTTTAGAGTGTTACAACTACTCACATTAGTCTACTCAATTGAGATCACATCAATTTAGTTACCTATAATCGCTGAACACATACCTCCTTGATTATGTTAATACCAATCAAATTCATAATCTTAAGGACATGCAAGTCACCAAGTGGACATAAAAGTCATTAGTATCGCTCTAACCATACTAGAACTCACAATAGCCACTCACCAGCCTTTTCTTACTCCAACTATGTGAATCATCCACTAGATCTCCCTTCTACTTCCAGTACGTATATGTATGTATGGTCCATACCAACTATGTCCAGTCAAAAATCAATTAGTAGCTGCAACACTTTCACTCATTCACTCAGACCACAAGAAATAATTTTCACAGAATTACACACCTTTCAAGAACACACAGAATTCGATTAATTACAATGGTGAATCTTACAACCGATCATGTTATTATGCTAGGTTCATAGTTACATCGTAAGTGACCCTCCAACATAATTCAATTTTAGGCTTTCCCAAAATCAAAGATACATAACAGTTTACCAACTTTGTTCACTCGAATGTATAAACAACAATCTCATGCTAACTCAGGTATTATCCCACCATAACAATGCTTCTAGTCATAATACTTATCAACACAGGCATCAGTAGATACAATAAAACAACTGTTCAACCAATTCAACAGTCTAATCAACTATATAGAGTTTATCATGAGAGCACATAAATCATACCTGGTATCACCATAACCTCAACTTTGAAATCATAGTCATAACATCATACTTGCAAGTAGTTCAATAAGGTTAACAAGTGTAATAACCACAATCAACAATGCCATAAACCATCACGTAAGCAATAATAGTATAAACCAGCTCACCACAACCACAAAATAGCAATCATAGCATAAGTATAAAATATTAGTTTCATTATATCATAAACTTAACCACAAAAGGAATTTTCAATTGATATTTAAAGCAACACTTATTATGGACACTCACAGAAATTAATACTCACACTTTATCACAACTCTCATAGTCAGATACCAATTAGAATTGGCTAAATAGCAATTGGATTCGTCTAGATACCAATTGAATCCATCGAAATACCAACCATCTGCATTGAGATACCAATTGGAATCGGCTATATATTAGTTGAACTCAACTCAGAGAGACAACAAACTAGGAAAGCACGATAGGAAGAAAGAAAGGAAAACGACTCCTAAATGCCTCATAGCTTTTCAAAGATTTGATATAGATTTCAACACACTAATCCGCAGGATTCTACTTGACATTTCTCTTGTACTTGTGAGACCGGTAACCTAGACTGTGACATCAACTTTCACGATCCCAAATATGAGGATCATGCGGGAACCTACTTTAATCTATATAGATATGAGAACCTTGTTCCACCCAACCATAGAAGAGTGGAAGTCTTTGAGAACTAATTTATTAAACTATTGAATTACTAACAAAAGCTTGCAAAAGTTTTACAATAAAATAAAAGAATAATAATTTTTCGAAGACCTAGTCTAGACATGTACAAGAACTTCTAATATAATGAAGGATAAAACAAAAGACACAGCTCCCACCGTAGGAATAAGATAAGCAGAAGTTGTTGATGAATACTCACCACTTTTGATAAGAACTTCAACTGGTCCTGCAATATGGCTACATCCCAAAAACAATGTAGCAAGAATAAAATTAGTATAATTATATATACTGGTAGGTATCATCGACCGACCAAGGTTAGATCATGCAATACCACATAAAATAAACAATATAAATATGATATCTAACAATTAAATTTATACCAATTTTACAATATGGGATCTCAAACTACAACTCCCTTCAAAAACATAATTCAAGCCTACTCCACTATAACCCACATGACCGATACTCCTATGTTTTTTATTACCTTTATCAATTATCTCTAACTCCTTAAATATAGTCACAAAGAGTCTCACATTACACATGTTCTCTTTCGAATTTATCCATAACACTAGTTATTCATTTATACTAAACCCGTTATCATTATCACAAGTTCTTGCCCACTTCCTATGTTCTCCAAGAGATCAACAAAATCAGACAATAACCTTCATTTAAGGACTTGACAATATCAACAGACAAGGGCATAGAAGTTACCAAGAGACATCAAATAGGCATATCAATTATTAATTAGACTTTCAAATCATTAAATAAGCATGAACAAGGCTCATATCAATAGTCTCACACAAGAGTAAATTTCATCCATTTCAACTTTTCCATTTTAGATATCAATAATTTCATTATCATATTATCACCTCAAGGATTAGTCCACAAAAGAAATCATAACACCTCATCACAACATAATAGTAAACACTTTCTTTAGTCATATCACATGGAATATATGTCCATCTATCTCTCCTCAATGCAACTAGTACCTCTAGTCTCATTTCAATTCACAATACCAGCTCACCATGATTGACCATGCCATAATACAATGCTAAATAAATGAGTGTACACATATGCTAAAGAGACTTTTTTCTGCCCAACTAGCAATGACCTACAGGAGACCCTAGGTGTCCATGTACCAAACCAGCATGATATCCATTCCATAGTAATCATATTAATATCAATATCAATCTGTATCGACGTGATATCAGATCCTATAATACATGATAAGATCAATGCAACTAGGTTCTCAGACCTATCCCTCATGATATGCCCAGTACACTTAAAGTCACACTTACGCTTATTCATTACAGTTCTTTCATCAATCATATCCATCTTGCTTATTCATTCAATCATAACAGAAAAACACACACATATCAAACATGTTATCAATTCAGGGTCAACATAGTGCACCAATATTCAAGTACATACATTATCTATACACTTAGTCAAATTAAATGATTCACTAATTCATGTAAACAATCAAATATCTAGCAACACATAAAATCAAAAGTATGCCCGAAGGTTAATCAACAACTTACAATACAAGCCTTATCAAATCATATTCATCGAATTCAAGTATGTTTGAGGACTACCTAGTAAAGTATCCATTTTAGGAGTGCACATTCTATCAAAATGGAGTCTACACTCTAATTATATGATTATATATATATGCGTACTTCTACACCTCTACATTTATCCCTAGCAATAATACCATTAACTCCTCAAACTTTTCACGCCTAATCCTCTATCGTGAGTAGATCGCTCATCAATATTCCCCCTATGATAATAACTTTAATTTATTCATCTTACAACATGTTATACCTTAGCATCTAGCCAAGTCTTGCTCGAACCTTTATGTCTCAGAATATACAATAATCTAATAAATAAGTAATTGCAAAAGTAATTAATTAATTACTCTTCAAATAAATACTTTGAGAATACAAACTCACTAATTCTATCCTTATTCACGGTCTATATCATTACTAAAGGGACAATTAATCATTAACTAGTACTATCAAACTCATCTTATCTCTATTAATGAAGTTTTAATGATAAAGACCACATTTTTAATGAACTCAAGGTTCCCAACCACCAAAATTGATGTTTTGGAACAATAATTTTATGTTAGAAAAGGTTAATTTACAATCTAGAAATAATTCATGGTGACAATACACATACCCATATGTTTTCTCCATAATTCATGAACCTAGGATTCTAATCCACAATTCCACCATTAATAATCATTCTGGTGATTCTAAGGTGTTAAAGAATTAATAGAAGAAGAAGTTGATGGAAGAACTTACCTCAACGAAGAATTTTCACCCTAGCTTTGGGAAAATTTCCCCTCTAAGGTTTTATAACGAGGTTTTAGAGTTATGTGACATAAAATACTGAAAAACATATTTAATAGGGGTCTGACTCGCGTCGTTCATCACAACGAATACCCCCTCCTCGCGATGATCCCCGATTGCAGCACAAACACCCTTCAGTAAAACTGTTATAATTTTTTACTTCGGACATGAAATAATGAACAGTCGATAGAGTTGGAAAGAAGACCCTAAGACCTTTAATTTGGTAGGTCTTGGGCCACTTAACTCTTCATATTCTAAGGGATATGCTCGTTTGAAGTTGACCCTAGCAAAAACTTACATCAAAACTCAATCGGCAAGAATGTTTTCAACTCAACTTTGTGTTAGGGGTTTTGTAAGACCTTAGTTCATGTCTAATGCACTTCCACACTAAAGAATTGATTCTAACACCTATGAAAATTAACATCTTATGCCTTTACCGCATATATTTTCTGTAACGACGAAACAGGTTATTACATATCTTGTAATCCCTTCTCCTACCCCCATTTTTGGGGAAGATAAAAAAATGAATAAGGAAGATTCGAGCTTAATCCCTTACTTGTCCTATTATTTTTCTATAAGGGAATAGGGTAAAAAAATTCTCTCGACTTTCATTTATTAGCTAAGTTTGTCTCTAGTTATACTATAGAATCAAATATGTCATTTTCATTAGCAAAATATGCAAAAATGCCCCTATTTTAGACGAAATGCCCAAATCAAACAAAAATATCTGATTTTTCCTAAATAGCTCACTCTCCTTTTTTAACCCGACCCGACCTACTAAACTAAATAACTCATATAAAATTAAGCCCCAATTTTAAACACCATAACTTTTTTTCCTTTTAATTAATATCTATTCAAGAACATACTAAAAAGAGGTCTTTTGAAAATGTTCTCCATTTATAAATGATTATTTTTTCTTTTTTTCTTTTCAATATTTGTCATAATTTCACTTTGTATAAGCTTTCATCTAAATCAACAAGGTCAGACACATTGCTGCTTTTTTTTCCAAGCACTCATATGTAATTTGCAATGTATTTATTTTTGTATATATGTAGTTGCTGGTTGGCTCCGAGTTTAAGCTTCGAACAGTTATTTAATTTTCTTCCCCTTTTTCTTTTCAGAAAAGAACTGTTTCCTGATAATTATTAAAAAATATTAAAAAAATTCCTGATACAGTTACAATAGTTTGCCTTCAACTTAACCATATTTTAAATCTTTTTGTTAGTCATTTTTCATCGATGGTCATGCCGGCAGAGGATAGTACTGTGCAAAAAAATAGAAATAGCCATTGTTTTAAAATTTCAAATTTCACAAATGAAATTGTAAAACTGTATTCAAGAAGTTGCTCGTGGACAACTGGTACAATAGGGGCCAGCTAGCCCTTGTTACATTTTCAATGAATGCTTGCTGGCGGTGGGATTCAGGGAGAAATAGGTTTGTTTATCGGCAAATATTAATTAACACGGAAAATGGGTTAAAGTGTTTATAATTAGAGTTTAATTTGACATGAGTTATTTAACATGGGTCCGATCAGGTTAAAAGAGGGGAGTGGATTATTTAGGAGAAATCGGGTATTTTTGTTTGATTTGGAGAGATTTCATTCAAAATAGAGTAATTTTTGCATACTTTTCTAATGGTAAAGACATGTTTGGCGCTATAGTATAACTAGAGACAAACTTAGTCAATAGATGAAAGAAGCGCATGTTTGACTCTTTTACTTTGCTATAATTGGTAAAACAATATTTTTGTTATAAATGTATTATGATGATAGTGAATGTCTACCTCTCCTATTTCTTTGGAGAACAGTTAGGAACCCTAACTTAGGGATCAAGCCAATTTTTTCCTATAAATAAAGGGGGTTTCTGCATTGTATTTTCATCCTTCAAGAGAAATAAGAACTCCTCTCTTCTTCTCTACTATATTCTTCTTCTTTCTTACTTTAATAGTTCATAACATGTTATCAGCACGAGACTCTACTGTCTCAAGACTTGAAGGCTAAGATATGGATAATTCTCAAAGCAAGTTATCCAATTATGAAGATATTTGTTTGATTGACTCTGGTACAACGCACACAATATTCAAGAACGAGAAATACTTTTCTCATTTACTTATGGGCAAAATAAATGTCACTATGATTTCTGGTAGTGCTAATTTGATTGAAGGCTCTGGAAGAGCTATCATTATTTTGCCCAAGGGAACAAAAATCATAATAAATAATGCCATATTTTCTCCTAAGTCTCGGAGAAACTTGTTGAGTTTTAAGGATATCCGTGAAAATGGATATCACATTAAAATAGTGGATGAGATGAATCTTGAATATCTTGGTATCACCAAGAATGTCTCTGGACATACATGTGATATAGAAAAGTTCCCTGCTTTGTCTTCTGGCTTGTATTGGACAAAGATTAGTGCAATTGAAGCACATTCTATAGTAAACCAGAAGTTTACTAATTTCAATACTTTTGAACTTTGGCATGATCGTCTGGGACATCCTGGGTCTATAATGATGAGACGAATTATAGAAAATTCAAATGGGCATCCATTAAAGAACTTAAAGATTCTTTCAAATGGTGAATTTTCTTGTACTGCTTGTTATCAAGGCAAGTTAATTGTTAGACCATCACCAATAAAGGTTGGAATTGAGTCTCCTGCGTTCTTAGAACGTATACATGGAGATATTTGTGGACCTATTCACCCACCTAGTGAGTCGTTTAGATACTTTATGGTCCTAATAGATGCTTCATCTAGATGGTCTCATGTGTGTCTTTTGTTATCTCACAATCTGGCATTTGCAAAATTATTGGCACAAATAATATGATTACGGGCACAGTTTCCTGATAATCAAATCAAGTCCATTCGCCTTTATAATGCTGCAGAGTTTTCATCGCAAGCATTTAGTGATTATTGCTTATCAATTGGGATAAAAGTTGAACATCCTGTAGCTCATGTTCACACTCAAAAAGGACTTGTTGAGTTATTAATTAAATGTCTGCAATTGATAGCAAGACCATTGCTTATGAAAACTAAGTTGCCCACTTCTGTTTGGGGTCATGCAATCCTGCATGCTACAACACTTGTTCATCTCAGACCGATAAATTATCATAAATTTTCTCCATTGCAATTGGTTTTTGGTCAAGAACCTAATATATCCCATCTAAGAATTTTTAGGTGCACTGTGTATGTGCCTATAGCACCACCACACCGCACTAAGATGAGTCCCCAAAGAAGGTTAGGAATTTATGTTGGGTTTGAATCACCCTCCATTATTCGCTATCTTGAACCATTACCGAAAGATATGTTCACTGCTCGATTTGCAAATTGTCGGTTTGATGAGATACTTTTCTCAAAATTAAGGGGAGAAAATAGTGAACCCAAAACAAAAATTTTGTGGAAAAGTCCATCATGGTCTCATCTTGATCCACGTGCTTCTATTTGTGAACAAGAAGTACAAAAGATTATTCACCTGCAGAAAATAGCAAATCAAATACCAGAAGCATTTACAGATTTGAAAAGGATTACTAAATCGCATATTCCTGCAGAGAATGTCCCAATTCGAATTGATGTCCCTATAGGACTATCAAATAGTGTCATAGCTAATGAGTCCAAAGCACGCCTAAAGCATGGTAGACCATTGGGTTCTAAGGATCGAAATCCTAGAAAAAGAAAGACAAATGGTCAAGATAACACTACAAAAGAATTTCATATGGAAGTTCAAGATTTGAGAAATTCTGATATCCTTGAAGGAATCAATGAGCCTGAGACTCAAGAAAATGAGGAACTATCCATAGATTCAAGTGATGTTGAAACTAATTTGAATCGATCAGAAATAGTGGTGTATTATGTCTTTGCATATAATGTTGCAACAAAAATCATGCAAGATAGTGAGGATCTTGAACCTCAATCTGTTGTAGAATGTCGACAAAGAAATGATGGCCAAAAGGGCAAGAAGCAATTCAATCATAATTGAATTCACTTGTCAAACGTGAAGTGTTTGGACTTATCGTTCAAACACCTAATGGTATTAAACCTGTTGGCTATAAATGGGTCTTTGTGCGGAAAAGAAATGAGAAAAATGAAATACAAATGTATAAAGCTCGCCTTGTTGCACAAGGATTTTCGCAAAGACCTGGTGTCGATTATGAAGACACATACTCACCAGTCATGGATGCAATAACATTACGTTATCTTATTAGTTTCACTGTCAATTGAGAGACTTGAAATACATTTTATGGATGTGGTTACAACCTATCTCTATGGGTCACTTGATAATGAGATATACATGAAAATCCCTGAAGGGTTTAAGATGCATGAATCGCATAGTTCAAAGCCTCGGGAAATGCATTCTATTAGATTGCAAAGATCATTGTATAACTTAAAGCAATTAGGGCGCATATGGTATAACCATCTTAGTGAGTATTTATTAAAGGAAGGTTATATAAATGATGCCATTTGTCCATGTATTTTTATAAAGAAAACAACATCGGAGTTTGTTATACTTGTCGTTTATGTTGATGACATAAACCTAATTGGAACTCCATCAGAGCTTCAAAAGGTAATTGATTACTTAAAAAAGAAATTTGAGATGAAAGATCTTGGAAAGACAAAGTTATGTCTTGGTTTGCAAATTGAACATTTGACAAACGGTATCTTTGTCCATCAATCTGCCTATACAGAAAAGGTGTTGAAAATATTTTATATGGATAGAGCACATCCATTAAGTACTCCGATGGTTGTTCGATCACTTGATGTGAATAATGATCCATTCTGACCTCAAGAAAAGAATGAGGAAATTGTTGGTCCTGAAATACCATATCTTAGTGCAATTGGTGCACTTATGTATCTTGCTAATACTACAAGGCCTGACATAGCTTTTTCGGTTAATTTGTTAGCAAGGTATAGTTCTGCTCCTACTAAGAGGCATTGGAATGGAATCAAACACATATTATGGTATCTAAAAGGGACTACTGATATGGGCTTATTTTACTCTAATAATTGCAGTCCCGATCTTGTTGGTTATACTGATGCAAGGTATTTATCTGACCCACACAAAGCTAGATCTCAAACAGGTTATGTATTTGTATGTGGGGGTACTGCCATATCTTGGTGATCTACAAAGTAATCTATTGTAGCTACTTCATCAAATCATGTTGAAATAATAGCTATTCATGAAGCAAGCCGAGAATGTGTGTGGTTGAGGTCAATAATTCATCTCATTCGAGAAAAGTGTGGCTTGAAATGTGACAAAGTACCCACGGTCTTATATGAAGATAATGCAGCATGCATAGCACAACTAAAGGGAGGATTCATAAAAGGAGATAGAACGAAGCACATTTCACCAAAGCTTTTCTATACTCATGAGCTCCAAAAGAATGGTGATATCGACATGCAATAGATTCGTTCGAGTGATAATATGGCTGATTTATTCACCAAGTCTCTACCAACTGCAACTTTCAAGAAGATGGTGCACAAGATTGGGATGCGAAGATTCAAGTCTTTGGATTGATATTTTCATGAGGGGGAGTTAATACGCGTTGTACTCTGTTTTCCTTACGAGGTTTTGTCCTAGTGGGTTTTCCTTGTAAGATTTTTAATGAGGCAACTAAGATGCGTATTTTTAGATGTGTACTCTTTTTTCCTTCACTAGAATTTTTTCTTGATGAGTTTTTTTTAGTAAGGTTTTAATGAGGCACATTGTCTATCGATAGACATTCATGGGGGAGTGTTATAAATGTATTATAATGATAGTGAATGTCTACCTCTCCTATTTCTTTGGAGAAAAGTTAGGAACCCTAACTTAGGGATCAAGTCAATTTTTCCCTATAAATAAAGGAATTTTCTCCATTGTATTTTCATCCTTCAAGAGAAATAAGAACTTCTCTCTTCTTCTCTACTATATTCTTCTTCTTTCTTACTTTAATAGTTCATAACAATTTTGTAATTATTTGTAAGTACCTAAATAGTTGTAATTAAGACTTTGAAATAATTTATCCGTCTAAAATTTTCTAAAATAAAAGAAAAATGAACGTTTCTGTAATTAACATAATGACATCTATTTACCAGAGCGCAAGTATATTGGGTAGATCATCGATGACCTTTTTAGCGCCATAGTCAACTGATTTACTCTAGTGGTATAACTTGACGCTTTCATAGTGGAATTTGAGGGAGACGATAAACCAATACATGTGCACAAGGATTTTGACACAATCATCACTGAATGCAAAGTGAACAATTGACCTAATTTAGTTTAGATTATTTTTTATAAAGGTAATATATCGATTATTAATTTGTTCGTACTTCAATGAGTCATTCAATAACCTATCATATCTCACCATCACAGATATCGAGTAAATCAAAATAATAAAGTTTCTGTCAACAATAGAAAGTAAAATTGAAGTGCAAGCTGCATCTTTTTTTTGATAAATAACATTTTTCATTAATAAGTAGAGCATTACAAAGCATCAATTAGACAAGCCTAGACACCCCTTTTCTTGTGCTTCCATTCAACCTACACAACCAGTTCTAGATTCAGTAAGTGCTCTAAGCGTAGTAATTTAAACTATAGAGCCTATCCTGCAGTTTAACATGCTTAGCACCCCAACAATGAATATCCTACATTACTTGCTTTATTAAAACATCAGTTGTTGTCTTCTGCTTCTGAAATAGCCTTCTGTTCCTCTTCATCTATACCTTGTATATGCAGCATGCCAAAGACATCCTAAAAATTGTTGTAGTTTTACTTCCTCCCTTAGCTTGTGAAATTGCCCATTATACTTCTGCAGTCAAGTTTAAAGCACCTCTGCTAATTCTTTGCCATCATAGCACCTTCTCCCACAATGTAGCAGAGTAAGAACACTTGAAGAATAAGTGATCTATTGTTTCTGGTTCCTGCTCGCATAGGGGGAACAACAGATCCTCGAGATGCTTCCACCTTGCTAGTCTATACTTGGTAAGCAGCCTACATTGAATGGCAAGGTAGTGTATGACGCACCACTTGGGAGCTCCCATATTATTACATAACAGCTTCCTCCAAGACACCTCAACAAAATTTCTCCTCAACTTTTGGTATAGCTTCTTGATTGAAAAGGAACTCATTTGATTAATATCATCAAATGATAGGCCAACATCTCCAAAAGTTTCTTTTGCCTTGAGAATCTTCTTTACAATCCAAGAGGCTTGAGGAACTTGCACATCCCAAACTGCATTTAAAGCTGAGGTTTTGAAATAATAAAATATTAGAGAGTACTTTTAACACAAACTTATCAATAGTAAATAGTTTCACTTTTCAGTGTTATCCTTGAGTATTTTACTATCTTACAAGAGGAAATAAACACACAAGAGGTCAACATGTGTTCGTAGGATTTCAAGGGTAAATTGATCATTTCAATTAAAATTGAATAATATGATTGGTTCAAAAAAAAATTCACAATAGCTGCAAAATTTTGAAACTATCCTTAGCTTTTGTCATCATGCATCAACTTTATCACTTTTGGTGTTTTATTTTTACCCATGCTTTATTTTTCATTGCATAATTGTTTGCACATCTTTTGGTAAATATTAAAAATTTAGGGGGGGAATTTCATTTCAAAAGGCAACAGAAGTAATGTCAGCAATTTTTTTTGGTTTTACCTTTATTCTTTATTTTTGGCTTTGTAAGGGTTACAATCTGATAACTAAAAATAATGGAAACTGATTTATCGTAGTTATAAATTTATACTACTTCATCAACATAAACATTAGTGATTTTATAAACAAATCGTTGTCGTTTCTAGTCGAGGGTATTTTTAAAAATTTCTCTATTTTAATTTATTTTATTTTTTAAATCTATTATATATTTATAGATTACGTAAAAAGTACAATAAATTATAATGATTAGCAACTTAATTTTTTTTTTAATTGACTCTCAAAATTTCATCAATACCATATAAACAAAGAGAGTAACATGTATTATGTAAAAAATTACGTAAAAAGCACTATAATTCATAATAATTAACAACTTAAAATATCTAAAGAAACATATAAAAAATTTGGTTGACTCTCAAAATTCCACCTGTACCACATGAATTAGGACAAAGGGAGTAACATATATTATGTGAAAATTACGTAAGAAGTTCTATCAATCATAATAATTAACAATTTAAAATATCTATAAAAAAAACATTCACTCTTGAAATTTCATATGTGTCACATAACTTGGAAGAAAGGGATTAACATATATTATATGCACATTACGTTAAAATAATATAAATTACAATAATTAATAAATTAAAATATTTTAAAAATATATAAATAATTTAGTTGACTCAAAATTTCATGTGTATTAATAAATTGAGACAGAATAAGTATTATTTATTGGACCAGTACTGACATGCTAGAGCCGCTATGTCTAGATTTGAATACAAAAGCTACCATTTTTATCTTTTTTTTTCTTGGTATAGTGCACCACGACAAATAAAAGACGATACTGCATTTTCACTGTTATGATTTGTATGTTGAATAAAATTTCTTATTCCTTTTACTAGTGGCAAACCAAAATAGATTTCATCCATCCTAATTTGTTTGACCACTTTCACATTCATTTTATGTAAATTAAAATTTAAAGTGTGTTTGATACGAAGAAAAATATTTTTCCAGAAAATATTTTTACGAATAATAAGTGAGTTTTTTACTTATTTTTTAGTGTTTGATAAGTAAGTAAAAGAATATCATCAGAAGATTATTTATGTGTAATCTAGCAAACTACTATATGATTGGGATGGATATGTCACTTATAAAACTTATTTTTTCTACTTTTATTAGGGAAGTCATTATTCTCATTTTAAAAAAACTTATTCTCTAAAAAAAATATTTTCCAAAACATAAAAAGATTTTAATTTGCTCCTAAGCAAACACAACTTAAGTAGCAATTTTCCACATATCGAAATAGCTTACGTCAAAGTGCACTCAGATGGAACTACGAGAAAGGGAAACTGAATAGAAAGCCCAATAAAATTATAAAATATATAAACACTCCAACTTCCTTTCGGTTGGTAAATCTTCCTTCCACCATTTTAATTGGAGGAAATGATTGACATAATGACCACAATTTAATGAAAATTTCATCAAGAATAAGTATATGTGGTTTCCCAATCAGAGCAAGACTCTTGTCCTGATTCCAAATTAAAGAATAAGCACTTAGTCAAAAATAGAAGCATTATCAGTCTGTTTTTATTAAAAAAAAATTATATACAGTCTTTTATAAGTTTTTAAGGTACAAAATGCCTATTATTCCATATTCCCCACTAGTGGTACCCTCAACAAAAATTCATATGGTGGCAAGTGGCAATATTCATTATGAGATTGGTAAGCACTCTTGTACTATAATACTCGCACATTATTGTCCAAGATTTTCGTCTAGTTGTAAATATTATGTCGGTAATGTGTGAATTAAGCAAAAGTCACTATTTCAAATTTTATCTCAAATAAAAGCCTATATAGAAAGATGAAAAAAGGTAGACGGACGAACTACTTATATATTAAGTTCAAACTATGTGCCACAGGCTCTCGTGAATTACTGGTCTATAAAAAACTTACCTGCACTCATAAATTTTCTTTATAGAGTAGGTCACAACTGATGGATACTCATGGCCTTTAAAATAATGGCAGCATATATAATTCTTTGCTGACCATTATAAAGGCGAATTTTCCATAAACCCATGTTGCTTTATTTTTTGGGGCAATCACTAATGTTTCACATTAATATTTAGTTATATGAATCATGTTAAAGTCATTGATTTCAATGTATACTGATCATCATTCCCCTTCGCAGTTTGCTTATAGATGAGCACCTCGAAGGTCTTTTTAGCATCTATACGCCAATTACTAATAATCTTATCATAGTTTGATTATTAGTATATGGAATAAGTCATAATATATAATTGCACTATTTTTAATATCCTAGACTATAGCTTGTTAATGCAGGATAAAAGATCTTGATGGAAATTAAAGTAGCCTAGATGTCCTTAGATAGTAATCTCAAAATAATGGGAAAAGATTTAGTATAATACAACAACAACAACCCAGTGTAATCCCATAAGTGGGTATGAGGAGGGTAGTGTGTATGCAGACCTTACCTCTATAAGGTAGAGAGGTTGTTTCCGATAGACCCTCAGCTTAAGTAAAAACATTACAAAAAAGATTGAAAAAAGAAACAACGAGAGTGAAGAAGGCAAGACAAAATGTTAAAGAAAGCATGCCAACACGTACTAAAAATGAAACAGTCACTACCACAAAATAATGCGATAATCGAAGTGCTAGAAACAATTAATAGTAACAAAGGTGAAAATAACTAGAAACTCTCAAAGTAATACTACGACTACTAGTATGAAAGATTAAGCGAGACAACCCTCAATTACCTAAACTAACCTTCTATCCTAATTTATGTCCTATATAAACTTCTATCTAAGGTCATATCTTCGATTAACTGGAACTGCGTCATGTCCTGTCTATTCACCTCTCCTCAATGCTTCTTCAGCCTACCTCCGTCTCTCTTGTAACAATCAAAATCTCGCACCTCCGCACTGGTGCATCCGTGCATCTCCTCTTTACATGTCTGAACCATCTAAGTCTCGCTTTCCGCATCTTATTCTCCATCGAGGCAACTCCTACCTTGTCCAGCCCGGATATCCTCATTCTAATATTATCTATTCTAGTGTGTCATGATCCAAAATTAGAAGGTTGTGATGGCACCTACCCCACACAACCTTGGTAGGTAAGCCAAGCCAAACAATTAAATAAATACTATAATAAGGAAAAAATAACGCAACAATGAATATAAAGTCTCCACTGCAATAAATAAGTCCAAACGAAATACAAACTATCCCAGAAACTCAGAAGTCATAAGTATATGAGTGACTCTAATATGATATCTAGAATACCAAAATTAAACTGTCTAAGAAGTGGGAAAAGACAGAATCAATTGGCAGAGGATGCTGAGGAAGACTCCAAAGATGGGAGCTCACCAAAGCTTCGAATCTGCAAGTCCGCACGAATTAAGAGCTGCACTGAACACTCGTCTAGGATCTGCATCAAAAGAATGTAAAAAAGTAGGAGTGAGTACGATCCACTTGTACTCAGTAGGCATCATAGGCCGATCGAGCTTAAGCAGTTACTATATCGAATAAAGAATACTAAAATAACCCCGTACACAGAAAAGTTCCAGCAATTCAATATCAATAACAACACAAAGAATCTTAATCGAAATAGCAATTTACATGATAATACAATATAATAATATGATATGAGATGCAATGACCATTGTTGACACCCAATTTTTACCCGCCACATTACGAATTAATCTTGAGCCTTTTTGAATTTTAAATAATTTTTGAAATAATTATTTTATAAAAAAGGGATAAAATATTTCCAAATCAGCTTTATGATGGTTCTGAGTAACAATTTATATTTTTCATATTTAATTATGTGAAATATATATAAGTTTACTTAAAGAACTATTGTAAAGTTTAATTTCATAAGAAATCCTTTTAAAAGATTAAACGTTTGATTTTCCTCTAAATTAATTCAAATGAGAGATTAATTAAATAAATTAATTTCATAATTTGTTAACAGAGGTAATTAAGTGTTAAAAAACAATTAATTATTTTGAGTTGTTTTAATTTATTAAAGCTCAAGGATAATTGTAATTAATTCGTCTTTATTCCTATTCTAACCTAAACTCTTTAAACCATTTAAATCTTAGCTGCATTTTTTCTAAATTCCTTTAAATGGCTACCTTTTAAACTTGAAATGGCCACATTTTGCAAATCTGACCATATTTTACATGGCCCTTCACCAGCCTTACTTCAGCCTCCATTTGGGCTCAACAACACCCGGCCCACTCCCTTTTCTCCCCATTGGAACGCCTGACCCGACTAGCCCAACCCAATTACTCCCTTATTTCCCCTTTTCCTTTCCTCACTCTTGCACAACACAAAACCAAATGACCCCTTACACCTCTCTCTCTCTTCGTCGTTACAGACGACAACAAGAACAAACCTCGTACAAACTCTCCGTCAAATCCCAGCTGCAAACGACGACGAAACAGCAGCTTCAACAACGCCCACCTCCGTTAAATTCCCAAATTCCATCTTTTTTTCCGTCAAGTCACGAGCTGGCAGAACCAAGAAGGTTCCAAAGCTCCAGGTGGCTTCAAATCCGCGATTTGAGCGAAAATTTGTACAAATTCGTACAACCCCTTTGCTGGCCAAGCTCATCTGTTGGAGGATTTTGAATTTCCCTTCACGAAATTCCCAAAAACCCATCGGATTTCCCCCCAAATCTCCCAAAAGTTTTATATATAAACCCCCCCCCCCCCCCCCCCCCCCTTTCATTGTGTGAGGTAGCAGATTTTGGGGAAAAATTTGGGGATTTTGGTGGAGCATTCCACTAATCTCATGTAACCAAAATTGCAAAGAGAAAAATACTCACAAAAACTCTCGGTTAATTTTCGACAAAACCAGTTGGATTCCGGTGGTGGTAAAAGTTTCCCGTCAAAGTTTCTTGTTCTCAGTTCGCTGCCTAAAAACAGGTAATTTTTGTTTAACTCTTTCATCTCCTTTCTCTTCATTATTGTTATCACGAACCTAGGATGATTTTTGGCTGGTCTTGTTTGAAATACTTTGACTGTGGAAAATTCTGAATGAAGGTTTAAGGTTCTGCTTGAATTATCTGTTTGTTGTGGTGAGAATCAAAAGAAAATACTAGTGTCTGTTTTGTCAAGTTTGAAGCTGTCTTTCAAGTTTAAAGATTGTTGAATCGTGGTTAATACTGTTTGTTGTTTCACGACTGTTATATGCCCATGAGTACCATTTTGTGCTTGTATTTTCATGAAGATTTTCTTGATTCTCAATATCAAGTAAAGCTCATGGAAAAGTTGGTTTGGCCTTTGGGATTACTCCCTAGCTTTCCTTAAAAAGCCAAAAGATAGAACGAATCATAACTCTATCGTATTTTTTCGTTTGCTCAAAATAGTCACTAATTTTTCATAGATTGCGTATTGACTGTGTGAGGCATAACTCATAAGAGGACTGTAAATCTCTTCTCTTGTAATTTCCAACGAGACTAGAGATGAAGCACACTTCCGACATAGTATGCTTTTATTTCTGAAAGTTCTTAGATTGAAGATTCTTGAGTAAATATTGTTCATTACCTTTAAAGTTTGCTTTTAAAAAGTTCAGGATGAATATGTGACTACCTATCTATTTTGTGATAAATTTTTCATTGCAAAAAGTTTTCTTCCTCATAGTTAAGTTTTAAACATGTTAGAGTTCGTCTTATGATGTTTTCCTCCTATTTCTCCGAGTGTGATAAAGATTTCATTTCCCAGGCAAGAAATCTGTTTAGAAATCAGTAAGTCGATGTAGTTTTAAGGATTTGCTTAAATAATTTTCATAGCTTAGTCCCGAGAAGATTATCACTTATGTTTCGTGCCTAGGTTATGATGAGTGCAAGCATGTTACTGTTTGGGTGTCCTATGTTAACCCATTTGCCTTTTCTTCTCTCTAGTTAAGTGTGGATAAACTTCAAGTGCTTGAAATTTCTAAATGATCATACCAACTGTCTCGTTTCTTCCCTTCCTTTTTAGCCTAAAATGGCCTGCCTGTATTCTATTTCTTTTTCTTTGAAACTGCGAGGTGAGATGTTTAGTGTGTGTCATCCAATTGATGTGATTCTCAGATTCCTTGGACTGCATGCTATAACTGGTTAGTCTATTAGGCTTGAAGAAGAATGATCTTGTCGCAAAGCTTGTGCATTTATTCGAATCTCTAAATCCTTAGCTGTTACATGGATTATTGCATTAATATGTAAATGGTCAAGCTATTATTTGGAACCTTGATTTGAGATTTGTTTTGTTTTCAAGATGAAGATAAGACGATCTTGGCCCTTTGTTCTTATTAAGCTTGGATTCTCTTAAAAATGGCTAAGCTCTTATAATCCAGTTTAAAGTGAAAATGTGAAAATTTGCTAAAAAATGAATGTGTTCAATTGTCTGCTTGTCTGTTGTTTGTTACTACATATTACTTCCTATCGTCTTTTGTAGTTTTATCTTGTTTTTTTTTATCTTGTATCATTGTTACGTCCTTTTTAGCCTATTTTTAGACTGTTTTGTCTTGAGCCGGGGGTCTATCGGAAACAGCCTCTCTACCTCACCTCTGAGGTAGTGGTATGGTCTGCGTACACTCTACCCTCCCCAGACCCCACGCTGTGGGAGTACACTGGGTATGTTGTTGTTGTTGTTGTTGTATTGCAATACATGAGTCCTAAATGTCATTTGTATTATGGGACAAATGTGAGAATGTTGATCTGTGGTATGGTCATCTTTAAATTCAGTTAACTTGTTTATCAATATGTGATTAGAGTACTAATCCCCTGTCTTTTGTTATGCATGAATTCCTCTGAACGAGTCCAAGTTGGACTCACACTTCAGGAAATTACATGGAGTGTCCTCAAAAGTGAGTGATCTTCAATTTATGCCCCTCATAAGAAAAGTCTTTAAAAAATACCCTCCCTTTATTTTTATGTATAGAACATATACATTTTTGCCCCTTTACACCATAACTTTCCATTTCATTTAGGGGTGTGCATCGGTCGGTTCGGTTCGGTTTTGTATATTATCGGTTTGGTTTATCGGTATGAAATGGAGGCTCGCATCTGGAGTCTTGTGCGATAAGAAGGTGCTTACTAAACTTAAAGGCAAATTCTACAGAGTGGTGGTCCGACCAGCTTTGTTGTATGGTGTTGAGTGTTGGCCAGTAAAGAACTCCCATATTCAAAAGATGAAGGTGGCGGAGATGAGGATGTTGCGATGGATGTGCGGGTTTACTAGGAGAGATAGGATTAGGAATGAGGATATCCGAGATAAGGTAGGTGTGGCGTCGGTGGAAGATAAGATGCGGGAAGCGAGGGTGAGATGGTTCGGACATGTGAGGAGGAGAGGCACGGATGCTCCAGTGCGGAGGTGTGAGAGGTTGGCTATGGATGGTTACAGGAGAGGACGAGGTAGACCGAAAAAGTATTGGGGAGAGGTGATTTGACAGGACATGGCGCAGTTGCAGCTTACTGAGGACATGACCCTAGATAGGAAGGTGTGAAGGACGCGGATTAGGGTAGAAGAGTAGTAGGTAGAAGTGTGTGTAGGCTAGTAGGTTGCAGTGTAGGCTTATTGTCCCGACTAGTAATCGTAGTGTTACGCTTATAGTTCCTTGTTCTTGAATTCCTCGTGGTAGTATTTTGTGGCAGTGCTCTGTTAATCGGTTTTTGGTCCTTAACGGTTCGGTTACGGTTTAACCGATAAGAAAATGCTCCTATAATATTTTTGATTTATCTTATTTTCTTCTTCATATATAGACTACTTTCATGCATAAACATCTATACAAATTACAAGCATAAGCAAATTCAAATACGTTATTACTAAAATAAACTTATTTTTTTTCTTATTAAGTAGAAAACTTGAATACAGTAGCAACGGTAGCAATTTCTCTAAAAGAAAAGCAACACTGATAGGTAGAATGCTATCAAACCAATGACTTTAGAAAGAAAACAACAACACTAAAACAACAACTATAAAATGCAAAAAACAATAGGGTATATATTTAAAATCTAAAGCCACTATTATACAATTATAAATAAAAATATAATCTAAATATAATCTTATTGGGTTATCGGTTTAACCATTAACTAAAACTTTAAAATCGATACCGAACTGATAGCCCAATATTTTTTTTACAAAATCGTTTAAAAACCCTTAACCCAATAACTCAATACCAATAAACCAATAACATTTTTATCAGTTCGATTTATCGGTTAAATCGATTTTTGCACACCCTTAATTTCATTTGTCTCTCAACTTTTAATTTTCATTTTTCATTTTTCTTTTAAATTTTTATCTTTTTTCTTTTTTTTCTTTTTTCTCAATTTTTTTTAATTCTCGTTTTCTTTTTTCTCAACCTTTTTTTTTTCTCTCAACCTTTATTTTCTTTTTTTTTTTTTTTTTTTTTTCTCTTACTTTTTTTTGTTCTTTTTTTTTCTCAACTTTTATTTTTTTTATTCATTTTTCCCTCTTTTTCTTTTTTTTCTCAAACTTTTTTTTTCTCTTTTTCTTTTTTTTTCAATTTTTATTTTTATCTTTATTTTTTCCTTCTCTCGTTTATTCTTCTCTTTTTTTATTTTTTCTTAACCTCTATTATTTTTTGTTAATGAACAAAAAAAAGTTGGATAATCCGCAAAGAAGATCTTCTTTTTTTGAAATCGAAGAAAATTTAAGAGCGTGCTTTGTTGTTTGGAAGTCCTTTGGAACAAGTCTTGCCTCTAAAACAAATGTTATAGAACATCTCATAAATCAAGACACAATGAGGTAGTGTCAAGCCTTGCTCGTGGGGCATAACTTATTGTTTGAAAAATTCTTGAGCTAAGTCTTACCTCTAAGGCAAGAGTTATAGAGCATCTCATAAATTAAGACACAATGAATTAGTGTTAACTCTTGCCCATGGGGTATAACTTGTTTTTTGGGAGGCTCTTGGGCTAAGTCTTGTCTCTAAGGCAAACGTTATAGAGCATTTCATGATCAAGACATAATGTGCTAGTGTCAACTCTTGCCAATGAGGCGTAACTTGTTGTTTGAAAGTTTTTGAGCTAAGTTTTGCCTCTAAGGCAAGAGTTATAGAGCATCGCATAAATCAAGACACAATGTGGTCAGGCGTAATTTATTATTTGGAAGTCCTTGGGCTAAGTCTTGCCTCTTAGGCAAGCGTTATAGAGCATCCCATAAATCAAGCACAATATGATAGTGTCAACTCTTGCCCATGGGGCGTAACTTGTTGTTTGAAAGTCCTTGGGCTAAGTCTTGTCTCTAAGACAAGAGTTATAGAATGTCTCATAAATCAAGACACAATGAGGTAGTGTCAAGTCTTGCTCGTGGGGCATAACTTGTTGTTTGAAAATCCTTGAGCTAAGTCTTGCCTTTAAGGCAAGAGTTATAGAGTATCTCATAAATTTAGACATAATGAAGTAGTGTGAACTTTTGCCCATGGAGCGTAACTTGTATTTTTTTAGAGGTCCTTGGGCTAAGTCTTGCCTCTGAGGCAAGTGTTATAAAACATCTCATAAATCAAGACACAATATACTAGTGTCAAGTCTTGCTCATGGGCGTAATTTGTTGTTTGGAAGTCTTTGGGCTAAGTCTTGCCTCTAAAGCAAGAATTATAGAATATCTCATAAAAAAAATAAAGGTCAAAAAAATTGATTAAAAAAAAGAGAAAAGAAAAATTAAAAAAAACCAAAGAAAAAATAAAAAAATAGAAGTTGAGAGAAAAAAATAAATATTGAGAAAAAAAGAAAAAAACGAAGAAAAAAAAGACAACAAAAAATAAAGGTTGAGAAAAATAAAAAAAATAAAAAAATAAAAAATAAAAAATAAAAAGAGAAAAAGAATAGAATTGAGAGGAGAAAAGAAAAAAAAATAAAGATTGAGAAAAAAGAAAAAACGTAGAATAAAGAATAAAACAAAAAATAAAAGAAAAATAAAGGTTGAGAAAAAAAGAAAAAAAGAAAAAAGAAAAAATAGAAATAAGAAAAAGAAAAGAAAAAAGAGAAAAAGAAATATATACAAAAATTGAGAGATAAATGAGCATTGAGAGTTATTTAGAAATATTTGAGGTGTAGAGGGGCAAAAATGTAGTTGCTCTATACATGAAAAACAAGTAATGCTATTTTTGTAAGACCATTTTTATGGGGGTCAAAAATGCAAAATCACTTCCTTTAAAGGACATTTGTGTAGTTGTCCCCTCACACTTCGCATTCCTAGTTGGGCCAAGGAGGCCTAATACCTTCGAGTCAGCCCAGCCAAAATCAAGAAGAAGAAAATAAGTGTGTGGTCTAAATGCTACACACAAACGAAAGAGAAGCTAAAATACAGGGTCAAAGTCGAAGATGGAGCGAAAAATGGGCTTAACCCAATTAAATTTGGTAGTCCAAATGGACAATTTGTAGGAGTTTGGGCCTAAGTGCCTAAACCCAACTTCTTCCTTTCTTTTAGTTTATTATTAATTGTATAACTTGGACTTTATAAACTCTAACATTTTATAAACTTGGTTAATTCTCCTCATCGGAGTACTGTGAGTTTTATTGCAAATTTTGTTTCATTGATAAAAGTTTTAAAACTTGGTTTAAATTCTCACAAATGGCCTTTAAGTTTTACTTGCAAATTATGTTCGAGAAACCAGTTTTCATTTTCCGAAACAAATTTTCATGAAAAAGAGCTTTTCTTTACTTAAATATTCCATGCTTTTTTTACAAGTTAGTCAAATAAAACTAAGTTAGAGAAATAGCCAAATAATTGCATGTTAGGGGACGTTTTTAGTGCCTTAACCCTTCTAAAAATGTTAATAAGAACTTCTTAGTCGAAATCTTTTCAAAACTTAATAAGTCTTTAATCTGTTGTAAGTCTTTAAGTGATTTTCAAATGATTTTCTTGATTTTTCCTAAAAATTCAAGTGGTGACTCTGTTTAATTAAATTTGAGACTTTTCTTTAAGTTTTCGAATTTAATACAAGTCAAAATCGTTTCAAAAACAAAGTTGCGTTTTCTATTTCAAAATAAAGAAAGTGAAAAATGCAATAAGACAGAAATGACGATTCTGTTGGGGATTTAACTAAGTTTCAATCAAAATATATTTCTAACTTTATTTGACTAACTATTCAGAAATGTAATAATTTTAATTTTTGCACTTATTTGCTTATGTGTTTAAATTTTCGCAAAATACTATTGTTGCATTCATGGCATACAGGTTTCGTCAAATGGCAAAATTAGAATGCATCAGAAAAAAGTGATTATGCGTGTTTTCGCGGTCACTTCTCTATTTAAAAAATCAGAATTCTCGAAACAATGAGCAATTAGTTGGTTTCAGATTGACTGATACTTGTTCATTGTTTCAGCCCGCAGTTGTCCACTCGGATTTTCGGTCTTTTTTCAAAATCCACAATAGTCAAACTAGCATAGACAGAAGTCAAATTCCTGAAATAAGCATTGACCTAAGTTGACCCGATACCCCAGGGGTATCGGGCCCATTAGTGAGACCACCTTGAGTCGAAAAGGGCCCCCAGCCCAAAAAGATGATCATACCCTTATGTGTTATTCAAAAAATGTATATGTCGGAAGAATTAGACTGTTGTCCACCAAATGGGATATTTTAACTAGTTATCTATTTTGTAGGATGTCTAGTCTCCTCAAATTCAAATGGTTGTATGAACCTCGAGAGATCACAAAGGAGTCCAAGAAGGGCCAAGTGGATGAAGGATCGCCGTTAGGAGCATCATAATGTCACCCCTGCATGGGTTTATCTTTATGTATTGCTTTCCCTACAAAGCTTCTACGTGAGTTTCTATTTTCTATGTATTTCGTTATTTCACCCTTGCACGGGCCTATCTTATGCTATTTTCCCTTTTTCCTTTAACAAATGTATCCCTCTTTCGGCTTGCTTGTATCCCTTATCGGAAAGTTTTGATTATATTTATATATATCTATTTTGGGGGCAATGAAATGATTCTATACGATATATACGTCTTTCAAAATGCTAGGCCTACCTTTGACACAAAAAGGTCACCAAGTTAGGACACGCACGCTATTATATATTTTGATTTGTTATAATTACTTTATGTGCTACGTGTGTTGCTTGAATCAAGAGTAAATTGATCCTCCTATCTCTTAAAGATTTTTCGAACCCCGTAGGCAGAAATATAAGCCCGCTACACAAAGTCCACCCAAAATCACTCCTTGAGTTCTTCAAGTTTCCCAGAAAAATCCAAAGCCTCCTTAAAATCTCTCTAAGTGTTGTTCCTACCTCTTCAGAAAATGAACTTACCATATTTGAGCCACATCCTTTCAGGATTCGACCCCTATCTTTAAGAAATTTTCAAGGGTGTCAGCAAGTTCAGAAAGTACAGCAAGCAAAGGTGCTACAAGGTCAACAAGTCAACCTTTCCCGATAAAATCCATTTATCCAAAATCAATGGGCAAAGTCCTGCCCATTAAACTCTCGAGTCAAATTACCCGTGGATCAATTCGCCTTGATGAAAAGCAACTTTTATGTGCTTAAAGCAATTCTTATGTGTTTATTTTCTGCTAGATATCTTGTATCGTTTATCACTAATGGGATCTAACACATCAGTCTTTGAGTTGTTTTGCTTCAACAGGTAATAGAAACTGATCTGTGCCGGAAAAACTGGTCGAACATTCCTACTTCACCCGCTCAAAGGCACACCTGGATTCATCCTCTAACCTTCACTTCTCTAAAGGAAAAATGACTGATAGCGAAGAGGAGAATGTTTTGGCTGTAAGAGACAATGTTATTGCTGAACAGAATGAAATGATTGCCAAACTTGCAAAAAAATTGGAAAAGATACAAGAAGAAGTACAGAAAGCCAAAGATATGGCTAGCTTGGCTATCGCGGCCAACACTCCAGATTTGGGCAACTCTCAGCCCCCTTTCCAGATTCCTTCACTAAACTCTCCATTGACTGAAAATCAACCAAGAAATATCCCCCTGCCTCCGCGCCTAGACCTTCCAACGACCCTCTCTCCAACAACCCTCCTTATATCGGATCCTCATACCAAATCCATACTCCTCCTGTCCAGCACACTAACCAGAGTAACAGCCCAAGTGCCTACCTTCCACAAAACCTTCCTTCGAACTATCAAAATACGCCATCAAATACCTACAACTCTCAAAATAACCACAACAACGTCACTAATCTTCATAATTACACTCCCATATATCCAAATGTCATCCCACGCGTCCAACCCCTGCCTGTGCAAAACATGCCATCAACTACTCTCCACGCTATGGTAGAACCATACCCCATTCTCCAGAAAAGCCCTGAGCTGGATCACTATGAGGAGAAGGAGAGAGAACTGAGGTCTACAGAGAAGAAACACGAACATGACATGGAACAGATAAATGAGGAGATAGCCAGGATTAGAGAGTTTCGAGGTTCGCCTTACGAGAAAGGCTATGATTATGATGATCTTTGTATCCATCCAGAAATGCACCTGTCAGAAGGGTTTAAGGTTCCCAAGTTTGAAACTTTCAATGGTGTCGGGAATTCTGAAGCCCATCTAAGAAGCTATTGCGACCAGATGTTCGTGCCCGGAAGAACGATGCTCTGTTAATGAGGCTTTTCAGTCGAAGTCTGAGCGGAGAGGCTTTAGAATGGTTCACCTCTCAAGAACTAAATAAATGGTCCAGGTGGAGTGACCTGGCCCGAGACTTCTCTCAACGGTTTGCATACAATGTAAAAGTCATCCCAGATCAATACTCTCTAGGATGCATCAGGTAAAAATCGAACGAAGCCTTTAGAGACTATGCCTATCGATGGAGAAAATAGGCGGCAAGAGTTTGGCCTCCCATGACAGAAGGAGAGATAAGCGCGGTGTTTATGTACGCTCAGGAGTTGGAATTTTATGACAAAATGATATCAGCAGTCAAAGCACCGTTCGCCGACCTGGTCAAGATTGGTGAAATTGTGGAAAAAGGTCTCCGTAGCGGCAAGATTGTTAAAGCTTCAGCCTCCTCATGATCGGCAGGACTTCCCCGAAAAAAGAGAGAAGAGGTATCTTCATGTCTTCCAGTCCTACCCCAAAATAACGTAAACTCTTTGGATCTAACTATAAAATATCACTGGTCCCAACAACCCCTCCCCCAACACCACAAAAACCTCAACTGATTTTCTATACTCAGTCTATTTACCAAGCTCCACAACCAAATATGCAACCCATATACCAAGCTCCACAACCAAATGTGCAACCCACTTACCAAGTTCCTCCCCAAAATTTTCAAGTGTACCAAAAGGCTCACAGGAAGCAGAATAATCGCCAAGTTCCCCCTCCTGCCAATGCTAATCTCCCTCGTCCGAATTTGGAAAAGAAAGTTCCTCGAACTTTTACCCAACTAGCTGAAACCAAAACTCAGTTGTATGAGAGATTGAAGGCTACCGGGTTTATTCAGCCCATTCCACCCAAACCTGCAAATCCTGACTCTCGTTTCTTCAGGGCTGACCGACATTGTGCTTATTATTCGAGAGGAGTCGGACATGATACCGAAGAATGCATTAACCTGAGGAACAAAATTCAGGATTTTATTGATCAAAGAGTGATCACACTACAAATCGCACCGGCCAATGTTAATAACAACCCGCTCCCGAATCATGGAGGAGCCACTATTATCATGATAGAGGTCGATGAAGAATGGGTTGTGGGCAAGTCAATAATGCCGGTTAGCCCTAAAAAGCAGAAAATGCCAGAAAAAGCTATAGCTACTCTGAGTATTTCTGAGCTACCCTTTGAAGGGTTAATGCTCAACAAGGCCTTACACGCTAAAGGCTGTGTCCCTGTGACTGAAAAAGTCCCAATGGGAAGCAATTTCTACACAGTAGAGATCATCAATGCCACCGGAGAGGATCTTGCTCCTCAAATTCTCGTGCCACCCATCTTTAAAATGCTTGCAACCACGATGCTAAAGAGCAGGTACGAGCCAGGTTTTAGGTTAGGAAAGAATCTAACGGCATGACTAAGCCCATAAGCATTCTCAGACAGCTGACCAAGCATGGATTAGGGTACATGGACCGAAAAGACAAAGCGAGAGCGGAAGAGAAGAAGCAGTCAGGACTGCTTGAGCCACTTTCTCACTTATATCAGTCATTCCCGGTGCATATTGGTCCTCCAAGCTTTGAAATTGTAAAGCTGTTTGAGAAAAGCAATCCTGTAACAGAAGAAACCTCCGAAGTAGTCATAATTAGGGATGCCAGGCCTGGCAAAAAGCTGCAGAATTGGGTCACAATTCTCCTCATGACTCTCCACTTATTTGGGTAGACAAAGACTCTATTTTATGAAAAATCGGTGATGGTCCGGATGAGGCTCCGTGACCCACCCTTTATGTTTTCAATTTCCTCGTACTATTTAATGCTTTCCAAAAGGCACAGACCCGCATTCATGCGGGTTATAGCCATAGTTTATAAATATTTTCGGATTTCAAATGAAAGCCTCCCTTTCTGAAAACCTTTGTTATTTATTCACTTGGTACCATCTAACTTGCTTTGTTTATCATTTCAGTAATAATAACTTAAAACCTGCCACTGTCATGTCATGTAAAGAGCTTAACGAACAAACCAAGATAGACGATAATGATTTTGAAGGGTATGTTGAAGAAATCATGGTTCTAGAACGAACAACTGAGAAGTCCAAGAACTTTGAAGACCATGAAAAGCCCCACCTAAAAGAGTTTGAGGTGGTCAATCTGGGAGGCAACATACAAGTTAAAGAAATCAGCGTTGATGATCGTTTGTCAAAAGCACAAAAGAAAGAACTTATCAGTCTGCTCAAGTTATACATCGACATTTTTGATTGGTCTTACAATAATGGGTTGAGCACAAACATCAGCTCTCAAAATTTATTGGTCAATCCAGGGAATGAACAATTAATCCTTCCCTCCCACGAGATGGAGGAAAACTTGCACCAAATTGGCAAGGACTTTACATCATCCAAAAAGTGCTATCCGGAGGAGCTTTGATTTTGAACAAGATGGACAACCAAGTGTGGCCCAAGCCAATCAACTCCGATGTTGTAAAGAAATACTATAATTGAAGATAGTTTTTCCTTCATTATCTTTCCTTATAATCGCATTTCCTAATTGTAATCATTTCTATGCTTAGTAAAAGCTTAAAATATCCCCTATCTTTCTATCTCAATATGTTTGACCTGAATTCTCAAGAATGAGATATGTAGGCAGCCTGTGTCGGCTTCGGTCAACCTCTTAGGAATATCTATCTTTTTCCTTCCTACCTTGAACTACGTTCGACCTGAATTCTCAAGAATGAGATACGTAGGCGACCTTTGTCGGCCTCGGTCATTCCTTTAATTTTTTCGAACATTCTCCCACTACGAGTGTGAGAACTACATTTGACCTGATTCCTACCTTAACGGGATACGTAGGCGCCATAACGGCTCGGTCATATCACCTAGAAAATGGAAACTGGGGCAGAATTTTTGAGAAAGGAATCTCGAAAATTCAAAAGGCAAAGATCGTCTCCAACAAATTGGAATACAGAATGTGCCAAAGAGCGACCAAAATAAATATCGAGAAAGAATCTCGTAATCCTCACAGAGTCTCAAGTCCCTTGCCAACAGAGTGAGATTCATCGCGAAACCTTTAACTGGGGCAATTTTTTTGAGGAAGACCTCAAAATTTCCACCAAACTTCCTTCAAGAGTTCAGAATTAAACTCCGAAGGGCTCTCCAACACCAAGAGATCAGAATCTGCTTCAGAAATCCCCAGTCCGAGGTGGATTAATCCCCAGTTGTGACAGATTTCTCAAAAAGCATTTTCGAATTCCCCAGCAAGGATGACGAAGGATCTTCATAGTCCGCCAGCAGTATGTCAGAAATATCAAGGCCTCGAATAAAGTACATTCATTGAGCTAGCACATGACATGACGAGCAGAGACTTTTTGAACTATCCTTTTCCAAAGAAGTTGTTTGGAAATATTTACAAGAGATTAGTTTTACTCCTTTAATTTCAATTTTTGTCTTATGTCTACCATGACCCGGGGAGTCGAGGGCGACGAGTACCCAAGATTGGAAAGCATCCGGAGAAGACAAAACAAAGAGCAGAAGATCGAAGGAGGTCAACAGAGATCAGTTTCACCAAAAACTAACATTTTTTCTATGGATGTAGGTTGTCCTAAAAAGTATGTTAGAAATCAGTAAAAGCCCCTCATTATCCAACGCGTTCAATAAAACACAGCAAGACCAGATGATCCAAACTCGGCGATAAAAGCCAAAACGATGGGAAAGTGCCAAGGAGGCAAGAGTCCCTGGGGCGGGCAAGTCTTCTTGTAGTTCACATAAACTACTAAGATAAAGAGAGACTGACAGCGTCCTCGAGTCCCCAAGAGGATCAGGACATTTGATCAACTTCAAATTAGGATACCAAATGAGAGATTGACGATGTTCTCCGTCAATCCCCAGCAAGTCAGAAATCACGACGAACAGACAATGTTCGAAAATGGTACTTATGGTTGTCCCCATAAAATAGGCACGACCATTTCATTCACATTTGAAACAAAAGTTGTTCTGATTAGCTTCATAAATGTTGTCTTTAAAGTTTTTCAAGTTTGGCTGTGGTCGCTAGTAAAAGCGACGCTGCATCTACTAATTATTTACCTTGAGCACAGATGCACATAGAGAAGTCAACGTGACAACATAAAAACCAAATGTGATGTTTTCTGTAGCTGCTACGCATGCCATTGCATGATTATCTACATTATTATCATGTTTGCGTGTCGAGAGGACCATGCCAAGAGGGCCATGTCATATTAGCATGTCGAGAGGACTATGCCAAGAGGGCCATTATATTTTCATGTCGCGAGGACCATGCCATGAGGGCCATCATATTTGAATATCGCGAGGACCATGCCACGAGGGCCATCATATTTGCATGTCGAGAGGACCATGCCACGAGGGCCATCATATCTGCATGTCGAGAGGACCATGCCACGAGGGCCATTATATCTGCATATCGAGAGGACCATGCCACGAGGGCCATCATATTTGCATGTCGCGAGGACCATGCCACGAGGGCCATCAAATTTACATGTCACAAGGACCATGTCACGAGGACCATTGCATGATCATCCACATTATCATTCAATACTGCAGATACACATCCCCTGTTAAGACTATTTCCCTCTACCAATCGGTTGCAAAGAGGATGACATTCATAGGCATCCCTAAGTCGCACTTGTTGCGCAAGATCGACCCTCAGCATGCCTATATCCGATATCGCGTGAGACAGTGGAGTCTAACGTTGAGGATATCATTATCATCATTATCATTATCATCCTTCATTATGCCAAATCTGACATTCAACATATTTATATCCGATATCGCTTAAGATGGAGGAGTCTGACTTGAGGGTATATTTACTCCTTTATTATGCCAAATCTGGCATTCAACATATTTATATCCAATATCGCATAAGACAGAGGAGTGTGACGCTGAGGGTATATTTGCTCCTTTATTATGCCAAATCTGGCATTCAACATATTTATATCCAATATCGCCTAAAATGGAGGAGTCTGACGCTGAGGGTATATTTGCTCCTTTATTATGCCATGTCTGGCATTCAACATATTTATATCCAATATCACATAAGTCAGAGGAGTCTGACGTTGAGGATATTTATGCACTCTTATTTGGAGGCGTCGATTGCCAGAAAATGTGGCTATATTTGATCGTCGGGCAAAGGCCTTGTCACCCCCGATAAGCAAATACCGTTTGCCGTCGAGGTCGAAAGCATATAGTCTGAAGGATGTCTGTAAGACGCCATCTAAATCGGATGATAAACTAGATTTTCCCAAAAATTGGAAGGCCAAAGGTCATCTGTAAGTCACAGCGATATCTGAAACCGGATAGTGTGCAAGATTGCCCGAAACTTGACAGACTAAGAGTTATTTGTAAGACGCAGCGATATCTGAAATCGGATGGTGTGCAAGATCACCTGAAGATTGAAAGTTCAAGGGTAATGCGTAAGTCACAATGATATCTGGAATTGGATAAAAGTGCAAGACTATCAAAAATTGATAGTCCAAGGGTTATCTATAAGCCACGACATATCCACATTGATATTGTGCAGGACTACCCAAAGGCTAGCAATTCAAGGGAAATCTGTAAGTCGCGTTACATCGAAGATCGGATAAAAGTGCAGGATTACCCAAAAAACTGGCAATTCGAAGAACATCTGTAAGCCGCCTCTATCCAAAGTCGGATGATGTGCAAGATTACTCGAAGTTGACAAGTTAAAGGCATCTGTAAGCCGTCTCAGTCCAAAGTTGGATGATGTGATAGATTACCCAAAGCCTGACAATTTAGGGAATATCTGTTAGTCGTATCGATACGTATGATGCGCAAGATTCACCCCAAAATCATATGCAAAAGACCGCTATCAATAACCAAGAAGGCTATCACGTTCAAAAGAACGCCGCAAACAGTTGCAGGAGCCGTCACGTCAAACGGCCACAAAGGTCGCCTTATTCAAAGATTGCCACAAAGGCAGCCCAATCCAATAGCTACGATGGCTATTACGTTTGATTGTCATGAAAGTCACTATTTCCTAAGACAGAGACAAGAAAAGACGATATCCGATTCAAAAAAGCAACCAAACAAGAAAAATGAGGTACAAAGATATCTTTCCCTATTGAATTGCTTTACTACTAACAATTTTGTTTCAAAGTATTACCGAGAACATCCGAGAGGATGAAAATCTCGAATGAGAACAACAGGTACAAAATACGTCAAAATACGTCACCACACGAGTTCGAACGTAATCCCAGGATGAGGTATGACAAAAGACTACCTCCTTGAATGAAATTATATTACTACTAACATTTTTGTTTAGAGATATTGTCGAGAGAATCATAGAAGGATGAAATTCCCAAAGCAAAACCACATGTGCGGACTACACCAAAAGGGACGCATCACAACGTGGAACTTTTTCTTAGCAGCAAACTGGGACATAGTCCGAAGAGGAATACCAATTTCTTTGGACGCGAGTTGAGGAACGACTTTCACCACCATCAAACCACACCCCTTCCAGAAGGCATGACTAAATACTGAGATATGATATCTCAGTCATTTTCACCTGTGCCTGTTGTGTATATATTCTACTTGCTAGCCTTGTATGTTGTTTTCTGCTGTCTTCCCTCTGGGCTAGTTTCTGTGTACTTCTTCGTTGATTCGGTGACTATTTGCTTCTATTCTGCCTGTTACTATGCTTTTATCTTATATGTGCCCAGTCAGTCTATGATACCTACTGGGTACCATTTACTTCGTATTTGGTGCTCATACTACACTCTGCATCTTCTGGTGCAAATCCTAGTGTGAGTCATCGCCGCTAGCTCGTGGAAGACTCGTGCTTGGAGATTTTGGACCGTCCTAGACTGAGGGTGAGCTTTTGGCGACCGGAGCTTGACTTTTGTTTATCTTTTGTTTATTTTGTACTCTCTTAGCTTCGGAGACATGATGCATATGTATTATTTATGACCCTTGTACTCCTTATGTATATCCGGCTCTTGTATATCATGATACTAGGTTTTCGGTGTTGGTTTAGCTTCCGTATGATATATATATATATACTCCTGTTGTTACTTTTTTTCTCGTATAACTCTTGCTTCAATTTGTATTACTTGTTCTTTCGCTTGCCTATTAGATAGTAGCTCATTACTAACCGTTTTGAGATACAGGGATTAGTTCACCTACCGGGGGGTTGTAGGTGCCATCATGATCGAGAAATCGGGTAGTGACATCAAAATTTATTATGAGACTTTCAAAATTTTAAAACTAATTTATAAGACTGATCTAGAATATTTGGTATAATTTCGATAAGTCGTACTCAGTTTTTTATCGTGAAATATAAAATGAATTTATAGTGAGTGAAAATGGTATCGATTGAGAAAATGAGCCCGAATTTTCTATCTATCTTTAGAAGTAGGGCGAGAGAAAGTCAATATGATATTTGCGTTGGTTTTTCCAACGAAACTGAGTTTCGACTGAGCACTTAAGTCTGTGTCCTTATTCCAGACTCATAGGAATAATGATTATCGAATTATGATGTCGTATAAGAGAGTTCTGATCATTTTAGTGCTAATTAATATTGCAGATTTTTCTTGTGCAACAATATAAATATATAAAATGGTCTCTATTGTAATATTAAAAAATCTGATCCCAGGGGATAATATTATTATGATGAAACCCGAGGGGAAATATTTCTAGGTACTTAATTATTATGTGATGCCCGAGAAAAAATAGTTTCGAGCAGATATATGAACCTTGTGAGTTTCCATGTATCCTATCTCACAACATGCCACTGTGGAGTAAGTGTATACACTAAATTCATTGGTCATTGCATTGCATTGCATTGTATTGAATATCATTATTTTTCTTTACTTTGCACCATATGGATTATCTATCTAATTTATGCTTCATATTTACTTATTAGATGATTCCGGTTAGCTTTCTTCTCCCTATTTCACTTAAGTTAGTGGATTTAAGATATATGACTTAATAATGTTCATTTTATACTTTTTATGATATAAATGTCTAACTCTTGCCGGTCAATCTATGATGCCTACTAAATACACGTGTTATCCTACTCATACTATATTTGTTGCATCTTTTGATGCAAATCTTAACATTAGCAGACCCAGTTGATTGTATTATCTGAGGTAGTCCTATCTGAAAGCTTTGGCGAGCTACTTGGCGTTTAGAGCGATGACTTCCTCTATCTTTATATTTTTCTGTCTTTTACTATTTCAGACAGTTTTGTAGCTTTGAAATGGATGTACTAAATATTTTTAGATGCTTTTGTACTAGTTGTTGACACTCAATTTTGACCCTCTTCAACCGAACTAATTATTGAGCTTCTTCAATTATAACAATTTAAAATAATTACTTTAAATCAAAAGAAATATTTTTGTAATTAATTTCAATGTGAATTTACCATTTTCAATAATAAATATATATATCTCTATATGTTTATAATATATAAATTTATATGAACTTTCTTTAATAAATTATTTTGAGGATTATTTCTCTGAGTTAGTGCCTGAAATTAATTAAATCTTCTATTTATTTTAAATAAATTAATTGCACAATTTGTCTTTTATTTTTTTGAAATAATTAGACCGTATGTTAAAATAGTAATCTTTATTTGTTAAATTTAGAAGCTCAGTTAATTAATTAAGAAATTAATTTCGTGTCAATTTTTAAGAACATGGTCCTTTAATTTGTTTCGTAATGGACCACCTATTCAGTTCAAAACACCCAATTTTGAGCCCAAAATCCCTTGACCTGACCCAATCTTCCTCAAGTCTAATTAATTTCATCATTAATCCCATCTTTTTCAGCATACATACTCCTACACGTGTAAGCCCACTCTCTCCACACACCATATTTTTCCTCAGAAAGGATGCATACCTCAACCACCCTGCGCCCCTCTTTCCTCTTTCACACACTCTGTTCTTCTTTATCTTTATCTTCATTTCCTAGAAACTCGATGAATAAACCAAATGACCTTAATAACAACTCATCACCAAATTCAGCAAACGATACTGTTCCCAAACCTTGGATTCTCTAGAAATCGTAAAAATCCACACAATTCTTTTCAAAGTTATCAAAAAAAAATTCAATGGGATTCTCCCTACGAATGAAGAGTAATCCTCTCAAATCTGTCCGATTGGATTTCAATTCATTTCATACATGACTTTCAGATGCTTGGTAATCAATAATTTTCTTTTGAATCTCAAAAATCCCCAAATTCTTATCCCAAAATTCCCCCTAATTGAACCCTAAATTGATTCTATAAGTACCCCCCACACTCATTGTTGAGGATGGTTAGAGATGAGTTTTTGGAATTCTCAACTCTTTCGTATGTTTCATAGTATTCTGAAGGGTCTTTATAACACCTCACATCTTGTAGCATGTTAATGTAGTCTTATACGTATGTTAGATCTTAGAAATCAAGCTACATGACCCTTAGATCAATAAGATGCCATTCGAAATGAGTTCCAGGACCTTAAACAAAAATCTCAGGCAAGTAAAGGGAAAGTGCATCGTGTTGGCCAGCCAATGCAATGACCAACACACCTCACCTGTCACCAAACTTCAAAGGAGTTGAAAACTCCCTTATCAATTATATAGGAGACATGATGCATTGCCTAGTCAGTGTTATGGGCAGCACAGTGCATTGTAAGCTATCATGACGCAAAATTTTTCCCACTTTATTTTATTAAGGGTGTTTTCGTCCTATCATATTTATATATTCACCCTCCATGACTTAAAACCCTTACCATAGTCAAAAACACTTAGAAAAAACATCATTCAGATCCTCTCCTCCCTCAGAATTTCAAGGGTTTCAAGAACCACTCCTCCAAAGCTTTATGGAAGGAAGGTAGAAGTTTCCTCCAAGGTTCTTTGATTTCTCAGGTATGTAAAGCTAACCTTCAGTGTAGAAATCCAGTTCTTCCCTAAAAATGTGCTTCGATTTAGTATATCTCTTGAATCAAAGCTAGAACTTTTGAATATGATCCTAGAATCTAGTTTCCTTGATGTAAATCCTTGAATTCTCTATGAAAGTTAGTAGAAACTTTAGAGTTTGAGTCTATCACCCAATTTTCATATCCCATTTATATTCATGGAGTATATTTTGAATGTTATGAAAGTCATCACATCTTTTACAATGTCATCTCATGATAGTCAAGAAAACTATTTTATGATCGTGAAATTCTACTTGATGAAAGTTTACAAGATTACTCTTAAGCATAATTTATATGTTTTGAAAAGGAAAAATGTCTTCTTATTTTGAAAGTTTGGTTTAGCATATTCGTAAAGATTTAGAGCTAAGGCTTAAAAATAGCATTTTCAGATAAAGAGAGCTAAGGCTCAATAAGAGTACTTTCAGATAAAATAGAGCCAAGGCTCACTAGCAATATTTTTTAGATAAATGGGAGCTGAGGCTCACCAATAGTATGATTTTGAGCCGAGCTCACTAACATGATTTCAAGTATAGTATGCGCATATATATATTTTGGGAGGATTATTTAACACTGAGAGAAGTATGTATTTAGATAAAACATGTCCTGAAACTACGTATGCTAACATAAGATAAGAGCGTGTCAAAGGTCCAAGCGATTTCACATTAAGCCCGAGGAAACATTATGGATCCATAATTTAGTTACATTCTTTACTCCAAGAAGGTGTATTACAACTCTCCTAACTTTCATAATAAGTTGGACACCATGAGATCATATGGTTTATGTTGATTATAAGAAAGTCCCCAACAGAAAACTCAGTTATTTTCAGATAATATAAATTTGGCCAAGGCCACTGGCTCAGTTGCCTATTTAAGTTATTCATTTCCTGATTCGCCTATTTCAGTTATTTAGTTGCTCAGTTTTAGACATCCAATATATATTAATGATTTAGTTTTTCAGTTGCATTATCAATTCAGATAATCAGAATGCCTCATATCTCAGTATTTAGTCATTTTCTAATTAGGCATCTCAGAAAAGGGTGGCCTGTTTTCCAGTATTGAGGTCAAATCCACATTCATAGAAGAAATAAAGGCCAGGCAGTTCTAAGATGCACAGTTGAACAAGCTTTGGAGCGAGGTAATATCTGGAGAGTCCAGGGATGCCACATTGGGTGCTGATAGGATGATGAGCTTCAGGGGGAGGACTTGTGTTCCTCGGGTTGATGATATAATTCAAAAAGTGTTGGCAGAGTCTCATAGTTTGCGGTATTCAATTTATCCGGGCGTAACCAAAATATACCGGGACTTGAGGCAACTTTATTGGTGGTCTAGGATGAAAAAGGACACAGTTGATTATGTGTCTAAGTGTCAGAACTGTCAGCAGGTCAAGTATGAGCACCAAGGCCTACATGATTGCTTCAGAGAATGCTCATTCACGAATGAAAGTGGGAAAGGATAGCCATAGATTTCATGGTGGGTCTTCCTAAGACCTTGGGGAAGTACGACTCTATTTGGGTCATTGTAGACAGGCTGACCAAGTTAGGTCATTTCATTCTGGTCAGGGTGGATTATAATTTGCAGTAGTTGCTAAGATATATGTTAAGGAGATTGTGAGACTGCACGAGGTGCACTCTCAATCATTTCAGACATGGGTACTCAGTTTACCTCCAAGTTCTGGGGTAAGTCACAGGAAGAGTTGGGAACTCAACTACTTTTAGCATGACATTTCATCCTCAGACAGACGGTCAGTCAGAGAGAATGATCCAGGTATTGGAAGACATACTGAGAGCATGTGTGATCAACTTTGGGGGTTATTGGGACCAGTTTCTACCATTGTGTGAGTTCTCATACAACAATAGCTACCACTCCAGTATCGACATGGAACCATTTGAGGCACTATATGGGAGGGGTTATAGATCACCTATAAGGTGTTTTGAGGCAGGCGATGTGAAACCCTTGGGCGTGGACTTGGTAAGAAAAGCTCAGGAAAAGGTGAGGGGAATTCATACCAAGTTGCTAGCAGCTCAAAGTATGCAGAAAGAGTACGCAGATCGCTAGGTAAGATACATCAATTTTTAGGTTGATGAGCAGGTGTTATTGAAAGTGTCACCCATAAAGGGGGTTATGCGATTCAGCACGAAGGGCAAGCCCAGCCCTCGGTTTATCAATATATTTGAGGTTTTCAAAATTGTAGAGATGGTTGCTTACAGGCTAGCACTTCCACCTAGTTTATCCAGAGCCCATCCAGTCTTCCATGTATCCATGTTAAAGTGATACTATGGGGATGGGGAATACATCATTAAGTGGGATTCAATTTTTCTAGACAAGGATTTTCAATATGAAGAGGAACCAGTTGCAATTCTTGATTGGGATGTCTAGAAGTTTAGGACAAAGGAGATCAAATATGTGAAGGTACAATGGAAGCATTGTCCAGTTGAGGAATCCACTTGGAAAACCGAGAAGGACATGCAGGACAAGTACCCTTACTTGTTTGAGGATTCAAGTACTACACTTTCCCTCTTTTACTTTGTATTTTTTGGTTTGATCATTCGGGGATGAACAATGGATAAATTGGTATCTGTTGTAATGACTGGGTCCGTCATTATGGGTAAACCTTTTGTTCCAAGTTTTGGGTTAGAAAACTTCTGGGTTTGGGAGTTGAAAATTTTAGGCTAGGCTAGTCTCAATTGGTTTCTGAGCGAGGTATGGTCTAGAGAAATCCAGGTGAGGATTGGGTAATGTGTCTAGTGTTGAGCTAGGTTTTCCATTATCTAAGATATTAAGGAGTCCGGGGGACTTTTCGGTAATGAATTTGGGTAAGTAGAACTCCCGGTATCAAGGTTGATGTGAAAGGGTTGTTCCAAAACATCAGGATTTAAGGTGTATTGTAAAATAGGCACTTTTGTGAAATTTTTTGAGGTTTTGTCCAATGTCAACCTCTATAGCGGTTGACACAGCGCTGCTGCAAAGTCTGCTATAGCAGAGAAATTCTCGCTATAGCTGAAGTCAACGATGGTCAGCACTGCCTTAGCGGTTGGTTCTGCTATAGCGGTGTATGGACCACTATATCATACTGAGTTGGGATTTAATGCAGAAACTTCCCCAAAATATTTAGTTTTTCCTCAAGAACATTTTGGAGAAGGGCAAGGGAGATTTGGGCGACTTCAACTCCATTTTCACCATTTTTCATCCCAAAGGTACAAATATTGCTCCCCTAACTTAATGCTATGTTTCCTACATAGTATAAGTGATAGTTACGGGCTTGGGGAAGGTTTGGATTAACCTAGGAATGGTAGAATCTAGGAAAGAAGGGGGTTCTAGGGCGTAGAAGTTCTTGGGTCTTGAATGTTATTGTTGGATTATGATCAATTTGCCTTAATTCACTTAATGCATCCATAAAAATGATAGATTTAGGTGAATTAAAGGTGGAAAGGCTCGGGGATGGGTGTAATGATCATTAGTTTTCTTGGGGATTGGGATTTGAGTATAATCTGGGTAATTATTAGTCTATGTGGACTGATTTTAGTATATATTGTAGTCATTTTTAGACCAACAACAAGAAAAGGCTTCAAAAAATAGGAAGGCTCTGGTCCATTAGAGCTTTCTTAGTTATTCGAGGTAGGTGATGATACTGGTTTTCTAATATACAATATGTATTCATGTACTATTGCTTAGTATTGTATGAGTTTTAATGCTTAGGAAATGAGATTATGAACGTCTAGATATCCTGTGTCAATTATGTGAAATGAACTGGTTTGGTTGCTTGTTGGTGTGCAAGTGTGATGTTGTTCATTATTTATTGAATTCTTGGATTATGTGTGACATTCGGTTGGCTTGGGTACTATGCATAGTACAGGTTATTTATTGGTTTGCTTGGGTACTACGCATGGTATGGGAATTACATCGGTTGGTTCGGGTACCACGCTTGATACGAGTTTGATTGTACTTGCATTGATTGTGTTCTAATGATGGTTCCATGAGTGGACTGGCATGTATTCTTGATATGTGATTGTTGCATGATGGTCCTTGAGAGGCTGGGTAGTTGTATGTAACTGTAGTACGGGATTGCATGTTGAACACTTAGATGTTGTCTTAGGGATCTGTAGTTGGTCTGAGTTATTTGAAAGGGATATATATATTGTCATGGTGTATTGTGCAGTGGCTGTCAGACTTGTTACATGTGGTTGGTAAGCTAAAAGAAAGACTTAGAGTCTAGTTTTATTGCTGGCTTGTATTACATGTTTACCTTACTTTACTCAGCTTTAGTTTATCATTCATATCTTGTTTATTGGATCTGGCTGATGATTCTACCAATACACCGTGGTTGTGTACTGATTCTGCACTTGTTTTCTTTCTAGAAGTACATGACATCTTTCGACTGCTCCTACACAACCTCAGCTCTAGTTCCAGCGATCCTAGATTCCAAAGGTGAGCTGCTTCTTCCGGGCTACCATGGTTTCTCTAGTACATTCTCTAGTCCATTGTTCAGACTTAGACTCCTTTGTTTTGGGGTTGCATCCCCATATTCTAGACTTTTGTTAGATATTTTGGTACGGTGACTTTCAGATTTAGGGGTAGTTTTTTTTCGAATCTTGTTTAGTATCGTTTTGAATATATATGTTAGTTTATTTTAATGCAAACTGGTTTTGAGCTGTTAGAATTGCTAAGTGTTGGGTCGATATTGGTTCGCTCATCCGAGGGCTTCAGGTGGGTGACACTCATGGTGGTTTGGGTCATGACACTAGCCTTCAGCTCTTATCCCAAAAAGGGGGTTACTCCTAAAAATTCCCCTAGGGTTAGTTCTAAGTTAGAACACCAAAAATAATGAGGATAAACTCTCAAAGAAGCATGTCTACCTCATCCTCCTCACGGATGCTCCATCGAGAATTCTAGATCATGTGCAAGGAGCAAGGTTTCATGCATCCTGCAATAGTAGCTTGGCATCGAGGTAGGTTATATTTTAATGAGTAGTAAGACGTTGATTAGCTAATCATATGCACTGTGTAGAATTGATGGAGATAGCATAATTAGGCTTTTGGGTATGGAGTTTGGATGAGTATTTCTTAGAGATAAGTGTAATAAGGCATGGGCGTTCAACCATATATGTATGTATATTATATTATCTTTGGGTGATCTTAATTCGAATAAGACTAATGTGAATAGTGGAGGATAACTATATGTAAACAATACCATGAAATCAGATAATTGATATTAAGGGTTAAGGATAAATGATAGAGGGGTAACCCTAATGAGGTATTCTTGATTGTGGGATATACTTAATGTAAATTTGTTCTTATGGCGCTGAGTTGTAGTGTGAAGTGGTGTCATGATATAGGTTGTCCTAAGAAGAATATATGATTCACGTCAGAATATGATCTGTAACTGAAGGTGAATGAACTAAGGGTTACGTCATATTTTGAATATTAATAAGCTATCTGATAAATGGCTAATGATATAGTATTTATGAATATGAGAATAATAAGAAGGATAAATCTTCACACCTAATAACAGAGGTTAAGGGTCTCTATCGAATAATGTTGTTAATTAATCAAGATGAACTGGTGTTTTACGTGGAGTTGACTTAACATAGTCTCTTATATGTGTTTTGGATTCATAGCATATTAGTTGGTCTTCGGACATAGTTGTGATTGATATTATTTGGCTTGACATTGCTTGCATGAATAAGCTTAACTATTGAATCCTGTCTTTAAATGACTTATGATTATGAAGTGCACCTATTATTGATTGTGTACTTGTGACCTTATTTTGAGAGATGATTATGATGAGAACATACTAAAAGGTAATGAAAGTGAAAAAGAATATACATACTATTCTACTACTGAGTGGCTCGAGTCTGATGTGAGTTTACGGTTAAGAGATTATATGGTGGAGCAGGTACTATGCCGGTACAAGTACATGGACCGTTGTCTCTTGCAGGTCATGACTAGTTGGGAAGAAATAAGACCCTTTAGTATATGTGTACATATTGAGTGACTATTATGAGACTAATAAGATATAGAGACTATAAGTCTGTGAGATTGATATGGACACAAATCCATATTTGTGTTGTGATAGCATTATAGTCACAAGATTATGTGATAACTCTTATGTCTATTTGGAACTTATATGTTTTTACTCATTGACGTTGATATGTATGTACTTGAGGTTTATTTAACCAACTGTGGTGATTACTTAGTTATCTTGGCTACTAATTCTGTGCTGTTGGGTTAGCTTGAATTATGTGAATTGACCCTTAATTAGATAGTCGAGTCATTGATTGAACTCATATTTTTTTGAGACTAAATGTATGCTATGTGTTGCTCATTACTGGGTTGCCTAGGGCGATGGGTGTTAGCACCATAGAAGATGACAGAGGTTTTGAGAATAATAAAAAATGATAAGTTAAACTATGGAATAATAATAATGGGTGTGTGTAGCTTGATGACACTAGGTGTCTGTAAGAGGAAATTATGGTGGTTAAACTCATTGTAAGAGGAATCGAATGTGTATTAATAATTTCTGGGATCTAACTCAACTAAGTAAGATAATAAGGAATCCTATGGATTATGGAGAACTAAGGATTAATAGGGAAAGACGAGATAAGGAGTGGTGATGTGGTGATTGCACTTACTGGTTATTAATTTCCTGTGTAAGGTTCTGATATGATATTATCTGTTGTTTCATTGAATTCTATATGTATATTACGTGATATAATCTTGGTTGGCTGATGATACCTACCAGTACATGTGGTGTACTGATACTACTCTTGCTACACTTTTTTGGGTGTAGGTGTGTGATAGGTTGACTAAAGTTTCTTGGTTGAAGTGGAGAGTCTCCATCAAAAACTTTTGCACATCTCATTCCGTAGGTGAAAGTTGTGTCTTATATTTTCTTGTCATAATTCTGTAATTAGAAGCTCTTGTACATGTGTAAACTATGTCCTTGGAAATTATTATAGTTTATGAGATTCATGCTTGTAACAATTTCAAATTATATTAAAAGAACAATGAATTGATTTCAAGTTGACTCTTATATTAATGTTGCTTTAAAGTACTTCTGCATAATAAAATGATTGGATAGAACAAGGTTCTCCAATCGAGAAAGAATTGAGTAGGTTCCCACATAATCTCGTAATTGGGTCGTGACAAGTCTATTTATAAAATCTTGTTTTGCGGCATTTTCAAAAGCTTAGTCTTAGCTTTACATTTCAGAACTTCAACATTATTATTTAGTTATCTTTAGTAGCATGCCATACCAATGGTATGATCGAGTTACCAGCTGGCTTTGGCTGCTGATCCCGCCTAGGGTGTAAGCTCAGGACTTGCCAAACTTGATATCAAAGCACTAGGTTTAAGTGTCCTAGGACTGTGTATAAACCCGTGTCTAGCAGAGTCTTTTTTAGTGGTGTCAACCAGGCGAGACTTATAAGGGGGAAGCGACAGGATATTAGAAAGTACCTCCCTTCTTTTATACTCTAGTTTGTGCGATAGAGTTAAACTATATAAAACTATCCTAAATCATGCATTGTTCTAATTTCATCGACTACTCCTAATCTTTGAGGTGATAAAAGCAGAAAACCTCAGATTCCTGATGTTGTAATTCTCTTAGATAGAGCCATCAGAAAGTTTAGAGGCTACACAAGGGCCTGAGAGGGGCTAGTATATTTTAGCCTATTGACTCAAAAATGCACTCTTGTCATAATGAATCGTGCATTAAGACTACAATAGAATGTGCTCTTAGACACTTCCCAAAACTTTGAATCAGATAAAACCGTTAAGAGAGAAAATATATATCCTTATGTGTGGGTAGTGTTTCCACCTGAGAGATAGAATTATTTGGGGTATTGTAAGCCATAAGTCATAGAATAATCCTCGAAACCAGTAATTTGATGTCATAAGTATAGTAGCCTAAAGATGGGATAGTGATTGATTTAATCATGTAGATGGAATATGTAACCATTAAGTAAATAATGGAATGATATATCCTTAGGTGTAATAAGTTTTGTGTAGATTTCATGGTAGTATAGAGAAAGAGTTTTCAATTGAGATGACTTAGAGTATACTGGAACTAGGGAAGAAGTTCATGATGTCATGTTATTGCGTTAGTGAAGATCAAGTATAGATGTGAGTGGGAGGATAAAGTACCTAGAATGGGAAGATCTAGGCTATACTTTGTGATATAGAAGAGAGGATGCCATGGTATTCGTAGGGTTATGAATCTATCTTAGACAAATGAGGTATAATTAATAGATTAATTATAGTAATATAGTAAAAGGAAAATGTGCTTGCAGGCTAAAATCAGATAGATGGTGTGATTAAGATCTCGACTGCTTTGTCATTGACTCTCAATGGACTACTATCTCCTCGATTTGTGTCGAGTAGATGTAAGCCTTTGTAGTATGTGAAAGTTTATATTTATATCCTGTAACACCCCAAAAATCCAAAGTAAGATCAGGACAGTACTACTTGTACATTGAGAACCAAACACTATGATTTGGTAGTATGAGAAGTGATTTAGACATGAATTAAGGCCACAAGTAACTCCTAGCTCATAGCCAAGTTAAAGCTTCCTTACCGATTGAATTCTTGTATAGTATCTTTCTATATCCAACTTCAGATGAGTATAACTCTTAGATTAAGATATGTTTCAGAGCTAAAGACCCACCAAATGAAAGGTCTTCGAGTCTTCTTTCCAATGTTGCCGACTGTTCATTAATCTGAGTTCGGAGTAAAATGTTACGCTTAGTTTACCATAAGGTGTCTGTCTATTGGAGTGTGACGGCTTGGTGTGATGAACTGTCATACTTGTGATGGCCCATCAAGGCAAACCGTCAAGTTAACCAGTAAGACCAAAAATTTGGTCATGTTTTGATAGGTCGGAGTGATGGTTCGTCACCTGAATCATCAAAGAAAATGTTCTGCACTGTTAACACATTTTCAAGGGGTTGTTTTGTCTTTTCCCACTCTTTTAACACCAAAACTGCATCATTTTAACTATCCTAAACCTGAATAATAAGCCCAAACTACCCTAAATCCTTCATTCCCCCAAAAATCAGATCGACACTTAGCCAAAAATAGAGAAAATAGGTGATTTTATTCTCCAAGGCAAGAATTAGGTTTCTTCAACTTCAGGCACCAAACCCAAAGATTTCACCAAGGGTTTTGCTTTCAGGCATGTGATATTTCATCAATAGGTTTCCTTTCACCCATTGAGTCCCAAAGTTAACTTAGTTCTTTAGTTCAACTTTATTCTTCAGTGCCTAGGGTTCATGAATTTTGTGAATTCCTTCATACCTCATGTCATGCCCCAAGGCTACCCCCTAGACGCAATACGGTGCTTGGTGTCATGAGTGACCTTAAGCTAACCTATGGTCTAGCATATCTAGGCATTTTAAAATCAAATACAATATGTGCGAAAGCTAAACTTGTTTAAATATGTAGGTTAAAAAAATAATCCAAGCATATCTTGATATATAAATATCCGAGAATGTAGCAAGACTGAAAGTTAAACTCTCAACCCAAAGGATGATTCTAGTTCTATGTCCGAAAGCCTCTAATTGAAGCAAGTTTTTAGTACAAGCCCCCAGCTAACTCTAAAAGTCTAAAAACTAAAGTGTAAGACTGAAATGAATAAGCATAACTATTGACCTTGAACTATGAGGACTCACCACTTAGCTGCTGAGTAAGGACTGGAAAGTCACAGTAAGCGCGGTCTGAATGCTGGGCATCTGAACCTATATAATGATAAGATATAGCATAAAAGTATGCATCAATACTTCGAATGTACTGAGCATGCGGGATATATGCAAAGCTGTAAAACATGAATACTGAACATGAAAATATATACTGAAGCATGAGCTGAGAGATAAATTGAATGCAATGACCAAGTATTAAATCATGAACTGTAACATGCTGAACTGAACTGAATAACTAAAATACTGAATACACGGTCAATGCAAGTACTAAATCTGAATTGTGGGAGCTACTGTTAACTGACATACCCTAAGCTGAGCTAACTATGGGGCCAACCTGTAACCCTAGCTGTGAGGGTGTTCTTACCTTTCCAAGGGTACAAATAAATCTGATGTGGATCCACTAAACTGATGTCCACAAGGGACAATGGTGTCATGCCAATCTGATGGGTGACCCCTTTAAAACCTACGGTGGCATCATAGTTCTGGGAATCGGGGACTTCTACTTAAGATCTTAGCCTAAACTGACGGGTGAACCTTCATTACTTCGTCCACTCGAAGCTAAGTCTACTCCCAACTGAATATATAAGCAATGAATGCAAACTAAAATACTAAAATAACTGAGAATGCTCAACAATACTTAAAACTGAAGGCATTCAAATCATGAAGCATGACTGACTGAATTATTTGACTAGCAAGTATAAATTATGAGTACTCAAATTAACACATGCTAGGGTTACTGAATCTATACGCATGGCTATCCTAGGTTCCCACAAAATTTCATACAAGCAATAAAATCTGAATTCCAATGATTTCATAAGGTTTAGGAACCCTAGGTCTGACAAACTAATTGAAAACCGATGAACTAGACTAAATCTAGGGACTTAATGGGTGAAAGGGGCCCATTGATAAAATCCCACATACCTAGAAGAGAATCTATGGAGGAAATCCCGGGATTGAAGTTTGAACTTGAGAAAACCCTTTTGCTTGTTCTTGAGAGGAAGAACCATTTCTTTTCTTCAAAATTTTGCTAAGTATCGGTTTAATCTGAGGGAATGAGAGGTTTGTGTAGTTTTGGGATTAGTAATTAGGCTTACATGAGTTAAAATGACGTAGTTTAGGGTTTAAAAGAGATAGAAAAATTCTAGAATACCCCTTGGAATTTTGAAAGAAAATTGCTGAAATTCTCGAAACATCGATCCACGACTTGGTCGACGGACCGTGGTTCTGGATGAAGGACCATTGACTGAGTCGTGGTTCTATCTCTAAGTTATGGGGGTTCTCTGGTCTGATGAAACCACGAGTCATAGGATGGACCATGGTTCTAAACTATGTATCATGGTCTAACTCATAGTTTCTTGGCCCTAAACTTAGCGTCCTCTGATAAAAAAGGAACCACGAGTCACAGGATAGACCGTGGTTCTAAATGACAGTCCATGGTTTGACTCGTGGTTTCTGGGACTTAAGTTAAGGGTTCTATGATAAAAAGGAAACACAGATGATAGGATGGACCATGGTTCTAAACTACGGTCTGTGGTTCTGAGATTGGAAACTGGTATCTCTCTGATGACCAAGTTCACGAGTGATAGAATGGACCGTGGTTCCAAACTATGGTCCGTGATTTTGACCGTGGTTTCAGGTAACTTGAAGTTTTCTGCAATTTTTCCTACTGAGTGTTGTACAATAGTTGGTTCAAATTCTGAGGTGTTACAATATATATTTCCCTTAAGATCATTCATCCTCGAATGAAGGCTAGCAAGCTGAGTTTGGAGGGAATGAGCTGCAAGCCCTACCAACTGAGTTCTAGAAGCTGATATCTAACTAAATTGAGTTCTAAGTACATGAAATCATGTTGGAACTGTTGGAATAGTTAAGTAAACATGATATTGGGACTGAAATGCACATGAGGAAACTGAGAAACTAGAGAGAAACTATTACCTCAAGATAAAATTGGATCAGAAGGAAAGAGATGAGGGTACTTGGCCATCATAGCTGCTTCCGCTTCCCAAATAACTCCCTCAACGAACTGATTTCTCAAAAGAACCTTCACTGAAGCGACCTCCTTACTTCTTAACCTATGAACCTAATGGTCAAGGATCTCAACTGGAACCTCCTCATAGGTGAGGCTATCTTTCACAGCCATACTCTCTAATGGCATAATCGATGCCGAATTAGCAATACACTTCTTCAACAACAAAATATGAAAGACTGGATGAACCGCTGCTAGTTCTGATGGCAACTTTAACTCGTAAGACACATTACCAATTCTTCTCAGAATTATGTAAGGACCTACATATCAGGGACTAAGCTTCCCTTTCTTTCCAAATCTCATCACACCCTTCATGGGTGACACTTTCAAGAAAACCCAATCATCGATCTCAAATTCTAAGTCCCTTCTTCTCACATCTGCGTAGGACTTCTGATGACTCTGAGAAGTTTTCAACCTTTCCCTAAAAATATGAACTTTCTCCATAGCCCCATGAATCAAATCTGGCCCAATCAATGCTGCCTCACCTACCTCAGCTAGCCAATAGGTGATCTGCACCTAGTCCCATAAAGTGCCTCATACGGGGCCATCTGAATGCTGGAGTGAAAGCTGTTATTGTAGGCAACCTCTATTAGAGGTAAGTGATCATCTCAATTACCTTTGAAATAGATCACACAAGCTCTCAACATATCCTCTAAGGTCTGAATGGTACGCTCTTCCTGAACATCCATCTACGGATGAAATGTTATGCTGAGGTTTACCTGAGTATCAAGACCTTTCTGAAAGGATCTCCAAAAATGAGCTGTAAACTGAGTCTCCCTATCTGAGATGATAGACAAGGGAACCTCATGCAACCTAACTATCTCGCTGATGTAGAGTCTGGCATAATCTTCACTGATGGTCTTATGCACAAAATCTGGACCAACAAGGCTGCCTAACCTACCTCAAACCAACCAATAGGGGATCTACATCTCCGGCCATAAAGTGCCTCATATGGATCCATCTGGATGCTAGAGTGAAAGTTGTTGTAAGTGATCATCCCAATTACCCTTGAAGTCAATCACACACACTATCAACATATCCTCTAAAGTCTGAATAGTGCGCTCTACCTGACCGTCTTTCTGAGGATGGAAAGCTATGTTAAGCTTCACCTGAGTACCAAGACCTTTCTGAAATGATCTCCAAAACTAAGATGTAAACTAAGCACCTATGTCAGAAATGATGAACAAGGGAACACCATACAATCGAACTATCTCCCGAATGTAGAGTTTGTCATAGTCGTCCACTAAATCAGTAGTCTTAACAGCCAAGAAATGGGATTACTTGGTCATCCAATCGACAATCACCAAATGGAATCATGCTGCCTTCAAGTAAGAGGCAACCCAATAATGAAGTCCATATTGATTTCTTCCCATTTCCAAGTGGGAAGGTCAATATCTTGAAGTATGCCACCTGGCCTTTGATGTTCCACTTTGACCTGTTGACAGTTGGGACACTTAGCCACAAACCTGGCTATGTCCTTCTCCATACCGTTCCACCAAAAGACTTCTCGTAGATTATGGTACATCTTAGTGGCACCTGGATGGATGGAATATCTAGAACTGTGAGCCTCAGTCAGAATCTGCTATCTCAACCCATCAATATCAAGTACACATAAACGACCCTGGTAGCGAAGCACACCATCTCCCCCTTGGGAGAAAACCTCAACCCGTTGTTGATGAGCCGCACCCTTAAGATGAAGTAAAACTGGATCATCATCTTGCTTTGCCTTCACCTCAGTCACTAAGGAAGATTCGGAACCATTTTGTACAATCACACCACCTTCAGTCGAGTCCATAAGGCGAACTCCCAACCGAGCAAGCCTATGAACCTCTTTAACCAATTCCTTTTTCCCTCTTCAATAGAAGACACGCTTCCCATGGACAATATACTCAAAGCATCCGCCACGAAATTGGCCTTACCCGGATGGTAAAGCACACTCATATAATAATCCTTAAGAAGCTCAAGCCATATCCTCTATTGCAAATTCAATTCCTTTTGAGTGAACATATACTGGAGACTCTTATGATCGGTGAATACATCCACATGCACACCATACAAGTAATGTCTCCAAATTTTCAAAGCAAATACCACGTCTTCCAACTCAAGATCATGAGTAGGATAGAGATTCTCATGTGTCTTAAGATATCTCGATGCATAAGCAATCACCTTACCACGCTGTATCAAAACACAACCCAAACCAATCCTAGAATCATCACAATACACAACAAAATCATCTAGGCCCTCGGGTAGAGCTAACATTGGAGCTGTAGTCAATCTAGTCTTCAATCCCTTAAAGTTCTTCTCACACAAGTTGGACCACTGAAATTTTACCTTCTTCTAAGTTAATCTGGTCAAAAGGGAAGCAATGGAAGAAAATCCTTCCACAAACTTCTGTAGTAACCAGCCAAACCCAAAAAGCTCCTAATATCAGACAGAGAAGTAGGTCTAGGCTATTTCTTTAATGCCTCTATCTTTTGTGAATCAACTCGAATACCATCTTTAGTCACAATATGACCCAAAAAAGCAACAGACTGCATCCAAAACTCACACTTGCTAAATTTAGCAAACAACTGCCTATCCTTGAGAGTTTACAACACAACCCTCAAGTGATCCGCATGCTCCTCCTCACTCCAAGAGTAGATGAGGATATCATCAATGAAAACAATCACAAACATATCCAGGTACTGTTTGAACACACGGTTCATCTAATCCATAAAGGCTACAGGAGCATTCGTTTGAACAAAAGACATCACAAAAAATTCATAATAACCATAACGAGTTCTGAAGGCTATCTTCGGAATATCACACTCTCTAACTCAAAGCTGATGATAACCGGATCTAAGGTCAATTTTGGAGAAGAAACTAGCACCCTAAAGCTGATCGAACAAGTCATCAATCCTAGGAATGGGATACTTATTCTTGATTGTGACCTTGTTCAATTGGCAGTAATCAATACACATCCTAAGGGAACCATCTTTCTTTTGAACAAACAAAACTGGGGCACCCCATGGAGAAATGCTAGGCCTGATGAAACCTTTATCAAGAAAATCCTTCAACTGATCTTTCAACTCTTTGAGTTCTGCAGGAGCCATTCTATGGGGAGGAATAGAGATAGGATTCGTATCCAGAAGAAGATCTATCCTGAAGTCTATCTCTCGCTCGGGAGGGACTTCGGGAAAATCCTCAAGAAACACTTCTAGAAACTCATTCGTAACAAGAACAAACTGAAGGGATGGGGTTTCAGACTCCGTGTCCATAACCTACACTATGTGATAAACATACCCCTTTTAAATCATCTTCCTAACCTTAAGATATGATATGAAATGACCTTTCGAGGAATGGGGACTACCTTGCCATTCTAAAACAGGTTCATTAGGAAACTTGAAACTGATAACCCGAGTACCACAATTAACAAAAGCATAACATGCATACAACTAATCCATACCAAGAATGACATCAAAATCAGTCATCTCTAACTCCACTAGATCCGCTGAAGTGACTCTATGAAGGATTGAGATAGGGCAATCTCGGTAGATTTTTTTGTCTAAGACTGACTCACCAACAGGAGTAGAAATATAAAAGGATTCTAAAAGCAATTCAGGATATATTTCAAATTTGCATGCCACATAAGGGGTCACAAAAGATAAGGAAGAACCGGGGTCCAACAAAGCATACACATCAAAAGAAAGGACTTTCAACATGCTAGTAACAACATCTGGGGAACCCTCCTAATCTTGATGAGAGGACATAGAATAAAGCCAGTTCTGGCGCTGACCACCAGAACTAGAAGCTGGGCCCTGCTGGGCTGGTCTACCTCCTGAAGCTGCTGGGTTTGACTGGGTCCTACCTCCCTGTCCCTTTCTAGCTGAAGGGTAATCTTTGATACGATGTCCAGGTTGACCAGAACCAAAGCAACCTTTTTTACCGGACAAGCACTCACCGGGGTGATTCTTCCCACACCTGCTACAAATAGAGAAAGAAGGCCCCTTTGCACCACTTCCTTGAGACTGGGAATAGGAACCAAATTCTCTACCAGCCTGATCATGACGAGGCCTCTGGGCTTGGGTAGGAGAAGTAGAAGAAGAATGCACGGATCCTGATAACTTCTTCTAGAAAGAAGAGCGATGTTCACCTCCAGACCTGTGATGACTAAAACCTAATCAGTCGGATCTAGCTCTCTTGTTCTCCCTCGCCATCTCCCAAAGCTTGTCACCCTTAATCTGATGACATGAGTCATGAGTCGAGAAATGTTCATATCACTCAAAATCAAAGCAGACCTACACTCTTTCTTCACTACATTAGAAACCCTATAAATAAACTTGCTCATTTGATCATGCGGGTCCGCTACCATGGAGGGAGCATATTTAGACAACAGAGTGAACTTCAGACTATACTCTTGCTCCGACATCGAACATTGTCTCAAGGAAAGAACCTATCAAGGAAGGCCCTTTCAAAACACTCCCAAGTCATAGGGATCGCATCCCTCACCCTAGCCTCTTTCCATTGTGTGAGCCACATCCTTGATTTGATAGTATGCAAGCTCAACACAATCAACCCCAACCACTTGCATAACTTCAAAGGTCTTCTTCACTTCATCAATAAAGTTGAGTGGGTCTTCACTCACTTTTGAACCCTAAAATTCAGGTGGGTTCATCCGGACAAAGTCACGAACTCGGGCCACTACCCCACCTTGAGGATGGACTGGGGTAGGAGCCAGCTGATTAGCCTGAGTGGACAAAGTATGGGCTAGAAAATGGATGGCATTTTTGAATTTCTCATTCGTGATATCGGGAACTGGAACAGGAGGAACAACATTCTGAGCGGCTCGGAGAGGCATCGCAAGTCAAAGAGGCATAGTCTGAGACTTACAAGATAAGGATTAGAGGAACATTAAAGTTAAGCTTTATCACACGACGTGATCATAAAAGAAGTGAAGTTTTTCTAAGACACCTCATAGCTTCCCTCTTATATATGTGGCGTGCTTCACACACATGAAAGAGACTCTACTCGATGCGACTTTCAGACATCCTAGGACTCTTAAACCTAAGGCTCTGATACCAAGTTTGTCACGCCCCGAGGCAACCCCCTAGATGTAACAAGGGGATTAGGACCACGAGTGCCCCAAGATAACCCCTTGGTCATAGCATACTCAAGCATAACAAAGATAAGCAAAAGCATAATAGATAAATTCGGAATCACATAGATAGGTTATCAAGTCAAATAGAAACATATACTCAGGAAAGAGACTCAAACACTGTCTATGTCTGAAAAGCCTCTACATAACATAAGGAGTTCCTAGGACAAGACCCTAGATAACTCAAAATACGAAATGAAAAGCTAACACAACAAAAAAAAAATAGTCCTCAACCTAAGAGGACTCACCAACAACTGACTGATATAGTCGCCTGGAAGCTCTAGCCATGTGTCTGTAAAGGAACACTTGAATCTGCATCATCAAAGGATGCAGCACAAGATATGCGTCAGTACTATAGGATGTATCGAGTGTGTGAGCGATGCATGAGTCATGATAAAAATAGTTTAAAACATGCTTAAGAATGAACTTGTTACTTAAAGAAGGGCCATGAATAATATCAAGGTATAAGACATAAAACATAAGATAACGCTTAAGTTTCATAGTATAGAATCATATAACTTCATAACTTAAAAATAACATGTGGTAGTTTCTTTTAACCGACATAAACCATGTTGAGCTACATGGAGTCCGATGTATCCGCCCCATCGAAAGGACCCAATATACCTTGCCAGGGTATAGAGGCATGACATGTGATGTGATGACTAAATCTGATGCCCAATAGAGGGGACTTATAACCTACGGGGGAACATAGTTTTGGGACCCTAGGTACTCTCACCCGGTCTAACTCAGTGCTAAATACTACTCCCAAAACATATAACATGTGCTCACATACATGAGACATATCTGATGCCAAACTTGTTCATAACCTGTTCATAACTTGTTCATAGCTTGTTCATACTTGTTCATAACCGTATCGTCATACTGCTCATGAGTTTTAGTTTAGAAAATGACTCATGAGCATTGATGGAACATCAGGTGTCTTATCTTTCATTAAATACTTTATAACATGGAAAACTTGCGTACTTCATGCTTGTAAAACTTTGCATGACTCTAGTTCAATTTCATAGTACATATATTTTCATAGAATATAGGAACTAGGCATGCACATGCTTGAAAACCCATTAGGGACATGCTATCAAAAATCCAATTTGCTTAAACCAATCTTCATGCATGTAGAAATTTCCATGGTTAAAATTCAATTCATGAAATAAGAGTCAACATGTAAAAACGCATGTGAAATCATGCAATTTAATAGTAATTTCATAATCAAATCATAAGAAGATCATATTTAGCAAAACCCATAAGAATTTGGATAAGAACCCTATCTTTAAGATCATGAAATCAAAATTTAAATTAGGAGTTTTGGGCACAAGGGTGAAAGGAACCCATTGTTGATTACTCACATAGCTTGGTTGAAGATAATCCACTTGAATTGGAAAGATTTAGGACACTTGAACTTGGAGCTTGAGACTTGAAGCTTGGAGAAGCATTTTCCCTTTTGGGAGAAGAGTGAAGTAATAAGAAGAAACTTAGGTTAATGAGGGTGAAAGCCCTTCTTGAAATAGTCAAAACAACCTCACTTAGGAGTTAAAAGAGTGGGTAATGACTAAAATACCCCTGGGACATAATTAAGGAAAAGCTGTTTTAAAACTCGGCTTCAGGTTCCACGGGTGGAGTTTACGACTCGTAGACTTGACCATGACTCGTGGTTCTTTGTCGTGGAAATTGTTCAAGATATCAACCTACAGAAGGTCTTCTACGACTCAATAGGATGACTCGTGGAAGCTTCCATGAGTCGTAGAACCCAGTCGTGGAAATCAGGGAAATTGGCTGGCTCTATTGACTTCTGAACTTTGGTTGTTTCATTCCTTCTCAGATGCCTAAGACGAGTTTGGCTATGGATGATGTCGAGGCTTCTATGCCTACTGCTTTGTTCTTCCATCAGTGCTAGGGCTTCAAAGTGAGAGTTTACCACACCATATAGGGGGTGTGGGGTTAGGCCAGGCTCTGATTAGATTTATAGAGACTCCAGTTCTTTAAGGCACCGTGGCTAGAACTCTGAGTTCTCCGATGGGTATTTCAATATTGAGTTCTACGAGCAATGCTTCAGCTAGGGTTGAGCTACCAGTTCTTCAACAGGGTTGTCTGTCAGTAGTGGAGTATGAGGCAAGATTTCATGACATGGTTAGGTGTATTACTGGGACTGTACCTTCAGAGTTTGATAGATTTCAGATCTTTATTGGGTGTTTGATTTCATGGCTCCGTTTAGCGACCGAGCACTTGGTTATAGTTGGGACTACCTTCCTTCAGGTAGTGGATCATGATTAGGCTATTGAGGGTTTATGTCATGAGGCTTATGGAGGTAGTTCTAAGAAATATTATCGCCAGGACAATTCTCGAGGTTTCCAGACTTGAGGTAGGGGATTCTCCACTAAATATAGGTTCCACTAGTTCTTATCTACTAGGCTGGTTTTAGTTGCTCCACGGGTTCCAGAGAGTGGTTGTGTAGAGCATGTTGAGAAGGGTAGGCAGGGTACGGATCATATTCTCCGGGGCTTGCCTTAAGAGTGTGTAGGCCGTGGTGGCCAATCAGGTCCAGTAGGATCATCCGTCAGACTCCACTTGGTAAGGTTTGTTATTGGTGCAGGGAGCGTGGGCACTTGGTCAGGGATTGCCCCATGATCCAACTTTCCAGCCAGCAGGGCTATAGTGTTTCAGGTATCCGTCCAAAGTTGCCAGGCACCGTGCATCAGAGTAGGGCTTCTTTGGGTTGCTATATTTGTGGCGTGATGGGACATTATTCTAGAGATTTTCCCTATTGAGGGATGACAGCGCCTTCAACTTTTACTATTCTGGCCAGGGTTAGACCCCTTTAGTTTGACGCCCCTCTTGGTGGGCCTGAAGTAGAGGTTCCTGATATCGTTTCTCCAGGTTAGGCTCCTGTTACCTTTGACTTATGATAGTCCTGCTCGCGTTGCAATTCTATCCTTTCTGTAATTTAAATTACTTATATGCTTACCTGATACTTGTTTAGTTGTTTGACTACTTGAATTGTAGTATCTATGCATTGTTTTCGTAGTAGTTTATTCCTTAGTAGTGGATGGGGTGTTAGTTATCCTTGTGAGGTATTTACCTAGAGTTGTGGCTCATGGGTAGTTCTTGTTAGTCTCCTTTCTGGTTGATTTTGCTTCCAGTTCTATTGTGACCCTAGGCTTGTGTTGAGTCTTCAGAGATGGTTATTGCCTAGGTTGTTACCTAGCTATTGCTAGAGGTTCTGGTGTTGGATCGATGTGATACCGGTAGTTGTGCCGGAGTTGAGATTTTGTCTTGAGTAGGGAGATGTTGGTTATGCTAGCGTGCATAGCTTGATTTTGTTCTTCTTGAGTGTTTAGGGCCGACCCTCTTTGTTAGTTGGTTTAGGAGGTTGGTAGGTATGTGGGTTGTTCCCATAGGTTGTTCCCATAGTCCTCCTTAGTTTCTTGTCTGTTTGGGTCGTATTATTATTTTCTCGGCTCCAGTTGGAATGAATTTTTATCATAGCCCTCTGGTTGAGCTTTTAAATCAGTATTGTGATTGAGTTTGGCTTTAGCATTTTGACTAAGTGTTGACAGTAGCCTCGTGGATGAGTTGTACTCGTGGCATTTTGGATGAATTTGCTTCTAGCCCATTCTTCTCCTGCTTAATTGAGTTTGGCAATATAAGGGTGGGAACTAAGGTAATGGCTCCAGATTTTATTTGAGAAGGAGTTTGTAATGTCCAGTTTATACTACAGAAAGGTTTTGTTTAATGGAAAAAGGAGGAGATGACTCCTTGTTCATGCTCATGTGTTTCAGTATTTGACTAAGGTGATGACGAAGGTTTGCTCTGGGATCGTGTGTTGGTGATTTGATTTGGCCGATTACTGATTGCAGTGATTTTCCTTTGATTGGTTTGAGATTTCAGTAGCAGTTGCAGTTTTGGCAAGTTGCATATTTAAAACTAGTTGGCTTCGATTCCTAAGGGTTCATTGGCAGCATACGGGTTTGACAAAAGCTTTGGTTGGCAACATTAAAGTTGGGTTTCAGAATCGTGGGCTAGCAAACTACTCTGAATGGTTCGTGGTTGTTTCTTTTTAGTTGGAGCTTCTTGGGTTGGAAGGCATGAGATTTGGATGACTTAGTTTCCCCATTTCAGCTGTAGAGTGACATGTGGCCTTGGACACCTAGTCCTTGGCTAACCTTTGAGTTAGGCTGGACATTCCAGATTTCGGCGGTGTTCTAGATAGTACGAGGTTCCTTCTTTCATGGTTGGACAGACTCAACAGCGTAAGATTGAGATTCAGCAGTGGTGTATGCTTTGTGTGATCAAGTTATACAGGTTACGACTAGCGATGCTATTTTGGAGTTCTAATGATGCTTAGAGACTGGTGGTCACCATTCATTGTCGAGAGTTTGAAAAGCTTGGTTAGTTGATTCTTCAAGGGTTATCTTTTATGCGGGGTTCCAGTGTTGGTTAGACTCGGCCAGTGTGGATTAGAAGTTTGGTATGTGGTATGCTTTGGGATGGTTGGTTTGTGTGCTGATACGGTAAAGTAGTTGATTCAGGCCAAAGGGATGAGTTGAAGGTATATGTAGAAATTCTATATCTAGAGGGCGACTTTGAACCCCAAGCACCTCATCTTTGCCTTCGGGGAGTTTTGACTTGATATTCGTGGATGGTAGACTCTTTTCGAGGTGAGATTGGTAAGGAAATTTAAAATTCGAATGGTGTTCGAGCATTCAGAGTAGCAGCAATGTTTATTAGAGTTGGGAGCTTAGCTAATGACTACGGACTTCGTAGAGGACTTACCACACTACTTACATGATCTTGGTTTTTGTTTGGGTCTGTTGGGCAGGTTGCCCTGGTTCATTCGCTTCCAGTTGATTCAGACTTGGCACAGTTCAGCGGGGTTGGCTTCATTCGACAGGTTGGAAGTTCTCCGTCAGCACAAGGTATTCATGTATGCCTTTCCTAACTTGGGTGTGCAAACTTCAGTCGAGTTCAGATGGTTGTTCAGTTGAGTTCAGTTAGCGGGGTTGATGTTAGCAAGAATGTTCATTCATTGGTTGATGGTCAGTCGAGACAGGTAACTCTAGTTTTCGAAGATATGCTTCGAGTTGTTATCTTGAATGGCAAATAATAGTAGGCTATAGCTTGGCTTAGAAAGAGTTTGAATAAAAAGGGTGACTTCGTTCTTGGTAGAGTATAAGTGGGAACTATAGATCTCTGGTGTGTCATTTGATGCTTTGAGGGTGGTTTGAGTGTTCGACTTGTACGCAACTTCCTGTTTGTGGTGCAAAATGATTCAGTTCAGAATAAAGGGGTTTTGCAGATCAGCGAGCTCATGAGTTAGAGTTTTGGTTGTTGGCTTTTCTGGAAAACTTGGTTGCTGTTTCGAAGGTTTGAGTTCTGTGTGTTGATTGCCTTGCTTCTATGGTTTTGGTGTTGTGTCGGTGCTCTTCAGTTGAGATTCTCAAGGTTCAGTTTGGGTTGGCCGGCCCTTGGTATTTTGGAATTTGAGCTTGGAATCTCGCTTGGCTAGTAAGGAGTTTAGGCTTGGTTGCCTTTCTTGGTTCTGTTTTGTTAGGTGCCGTCCGAACGAGGAGGCTACCCGGGTTGTCCGAGACAATAGTGCGGGCTTTGTACCTGTTGTTCTTTTAATCTCTAGTCTTTCCCTCTTTCTTGACTTTATGGGACGGAAGTCTTTTTAGTAGTGGTGGATGTAATAACCCTTCCAGTCATTTACGCATTCTTGATTTTCTTGTACTGTTAGAGCTTGCCTGTAGCGGCCCCAAGTCATTTATGGCTTGCTGGGACCGGTAGTTTGGTGCTCGAGCTGTTTGTTTGGTCTTTTTGGTCGTTCCTTGTTTTAGAGCTTTAGACTTTTGAAATCATTGACTTCAGTTAACATTCTTGATGAACATGCTCAGAATCAAATTCCGACAGTTTCGTTAGCTCTGGAACATGGACTTTAATCTAGTGGGACCTTTGTTTGGGATCTGGGATCTTTTCAGCTTGGAATTCTCTCCCGTTCTGTGTTTTAAGGCCAGTTGGGCTTTCTTGGTTGACTTTGGTCAACATTTGGAGAAGACGACCTCAGATAGAAATTCTATCAGCGCTGTTGGCTCCGAAACATCGATTTAGGCTAGAGGGACCATTGGTTTGGGTCCCGAGGCTTCCGGAATTGATTTTGGCCATTGGGTTCTGTTTTTGAAATAGTTGGCCTAAGGTTGATTTTGGGAACGGGACCCACTTTTCATCATATCCACCTCTAATGGAAGTTTCATTGATTTCGTGGAGTCCAGAACGTGGTTTCCACTCAAATAACACTATTGGTTTTTGAGTATCGAGTTTCGATTGTGTCCGGAATTCTCTGTAAAAATTTGGCATTGCTGGTTGCTAATGTGGCGCCAGGGTGACACCTGGGCCGCACCTGCGCCCATGCCAACACCTGGTCTCCTTTGCGCCAGCGCCTATGGCCAGCTCCCCTGCGCCCACGCACCAGCGCCCATGGGCCGCCCATGCGCCTCAGCTGGCCACTCTTTATAGCTGTTGGCAGCTCATTTTCAGCCCTTTTCACCAGTTTCAAACCTCGATAAATCCTCTATTGTTACTGCAAATTTTCACCTGCTCGTCCCTATTGCTTGGAGGAATTATTGTTACTTATCCGGGCTCATTTCTTGTCCTCGTAATTAGGTAAAATCTCTTGTTAATTTTGGTTGTTTTCCATAAATATCATTCTTTAAATCCATGATTCTTGGGGCTGTTTTGACCCCTTACCTTGGTCTGTTTTTGCTCAAATTTTTAGCATGTGCTCCGAGGATTGTGGAGAACACGATGGTATTTTTCATTTCTGGTTTCTGGTTGCGGGACCCATGGGCCCGCCGGTGACCCGAATTTTAACTCGGCTAAAATATTAGCAATATGGGTACCACTAGCTTTGTATTGATGCGTAGAATATTGTTTTGATAGTTGTTTGCAAATTGGAGCTTCTCGGAGCAGTTCAAGCTTGGACAATGCCATATCTACAGCTAGTCATCGGATGACAGGTAGGTTATGGCTTTCCCTACCTAGACTCTGCGTATATAGGCTATAACTGCATTAATTAGCATCCTTAGATGGGTTGTTATAGGTTGGTACCCCAGAACTTGGCCGCCCTTTCTGTTCATTTATTTTGTACGTTGATTGTAGTATTCGTATTAGTATTGTATATTACCCTTGTGGTCCTGTGTGGCCTTGTATTGACTCTGGAACATAGATGGTGGGTTATTTAGGAATGTCCACGAGTCCCGAACATAGAGATATCTTTTTAGGCTGGTTATGTCTGTTGAGTAGTTGTGGAGCTTGTGCAGGGCCGGTAGAAATGTTCGTGAGCCGTTGGGCTAATTTATATTTGTGTGCGAGCATATCATCCATGAAAAAGGTTTTCCCTGTATGTTTTACTTCGGTTTTGGCTGCGAGCCAGTATAGGTGGTTTTTCCTAAACTTGCATAGCCTCGGGGCCCCATTTTTGGTACAATAATGATGACATGAGATTCTGGATGATTTCACACTGATTTCCTATTGATACTAGGCTCTGCTGGGCAGAGCACTAGACCTGATTTCCTATTGATACTAGGCTCTGCTGGGAAGAGTACTAGACTTGATTTCCTACTGATACTGTGCTCTACTGGGCAGAGCACTAGACCTGATTTCTTAATGATTTAGACCCAGATATGCTCTGGGCACCCTTTGAGAGGGTTATTGAGACTTTTATCACTGAGGTTAAACTGCTTTCCTTCTTTTCCTTTTACTTGAGGTTACCGATATACCACCATGTTCCTGACTCTCTCTCCTTTTATATACTATTTTTGCAAGGATTCCAGGTGTGTTCTTCTTCCTTACATCTGTGTTTTTGTGTTATGTATATGTTTGTGCTAGCATGTATACTTGTAACTCTTGGGTGATTGCTCCTTGTGCTTCTTCCTTGCTTCAATAACTGCTTTCTTGTTTTCTGCTTATTACTGTTTTTATATCTTATATGCACTCAGTCGGCCGATAATGCCTACTGAGTACCCGTTGTCTTGGTGCTCATACTACACTTCTGCATCTTTCTGGTGCAAATATTAGTTGAGCTTTCGTAGTTGATCGCATTTGGGATTTGTGCAGATTATGGGATATCCGAGACTAGGGTGAGCACCTGACAGTCGGGGCTTAACCACATCTCATCTTTTGTACTGATACTCTTTGTATATTCGGAGACAATTGTACTCATCATTTGTTACTTCTAGCACTTATACTCTATTAGAAGTTTCTGTACTATCGATACCAAGTCTTGGGGTTGGTGTAGTATCATTTGTATATATATTCTGGGTTGTTGCTTTCGTTTTGTCTTATCCTTATATTATGCTTCGTTTATTTATGTTCATTGTGCATATTAGTTAGGTAGTAGCCCATTACTAACCGTTACGAGCTACAGAAATTGGTTTACCTACTGGAGCGTTATAGGTGCCATCATGACCTGAGAAATCGGGTCGTGACACGAATAATTAGCGATTCTTGAGAGTTTGCAACATAACTCTCAAATGATCTGCATGCTCCTCATCACTCTGAGAATAAACAAGGATATCATCAATGAAAACAATAATGAACATGTTCAAGTACTACTTGAACACCCTGTTCATCATATCCATGAAAGATGCAAGAGCATTTGTTAGTTCAAAAGATATAACTACAAATTCATAGTGACTATACCGAGTCCTGATGGCTGTCTTTGGGATGTCACTATATCTGACTCTAAACTGATGATAACTGGATTTGAGGTCGATCCTAGAGAAGCAACAAGCACCTTAAAGTTGGTCAAACAAGTCATCAATCCTGGGGATGGGATACTTATTCTTTATTGTGACTTTGTTCAGCTGACGGTAGTCGATGTACATCCTGAGAGAATCGTCTTTCTTACGAACAAAAAGAACTGGAGCACCCCATGGAGAGATGTTGGGGCTGGTGAATCCCTTATCTAGAAGGTCTTTCAGCTCTTTCTTCAATTCCTTAAGCTCAGATGGAGCCATTCTATAAGGAGGAATTGAGATAGGCTGGGTATCTGGAAGGAGATCTATTCCGAAGTTGATTTCCCTCTCAGGAGGAACTCTGGGAAGATCTTCTGGAAACACCTTGGGGAGTTCGTTAACCAATAGGACTGACTCAAGAGTTGTGGTCTCAGAGTATGAATCCTTAACCCAAACAAGATGATAGATATACCATTTGGAAATTATTTTTCTGGACTGAAGGTAAGAGATAAATCGGCCTACAGGCACTGAGGTATTACCCTTCCGTTCTAGGACTGGTTTATCAGGAAACCAGAACCAAACTATCCTGGTTCTATAATCGACTGAGGAATAACAAGAGTGTAACCAATCCATGCCTAGAATAATATTAAAGTCAGTCATTTCTAACTCCAATAGATCAGCTAAGATGACTTTTGGAGAAACTATGATACTGCAATTTCTGTATATCCGCTTAGCTATGACTAAGTCACCAACTGGAGTAGAGACTGAGAAAGGTTCTAGGAGTGTTTCTAGACTGATACCAAAATTTACTGCTATATATGGATTTAGAAAAGAAAGTGTAGCCCCTGAGTCTAACAATGTATAAACATCAAGGTGGAAGACTTGTAACATACCCGTGACCACATCGGGAGAATCCTCCTGGTCCTGTCGAGTCTGAAGGGCATATAATTTGTTCTGGTGCTGACCACCACCTGTATAGATGAGGCCCTGCTGAGTCGGGCGACCTGCTGGAGCTGTGGTATAGTTAACCTGATTCTGTGGATGAGTATCCCTGCCCTTCTGAGAATTCATTGGGCACTCTTTCATTCTGTGGCCCGACTTGCCATACCCAAAATAGTTTCCACTACCTGCCATACACACCTGGTGGTTCCTACCACACTGGTTGCAAACTGGGTGAGTGCGCCCACTAGTGATGCTACCTTGGGACTTGGAGCCTGGTTCCCTATCCCACCGATCCTGTCTGAACTTAGGCACTAGGGCACTAGCAGAAGATAGGGGTCGAGCTGAAGATTTCTGGTGAAACCTACCACCATCTGACCTTTGCTATGAGTAAATGAAGTCACCTATCCTATCCCTCTTGTTGTTGCTTGCCCTTATTTTGATCTTTCCTTCCTCAATCTGTTGGGAATGAGTCATTAACCTGGAGATATCCATGTCCTTCACCAGCAAAGAAGTCCTACACTCATTGACCACATCATCTAAAACACCTGATATGAACTTTCTCATGCGGGCCCTGGAGTTAGTAACTATTGCTGGAGCATACTTCGACAATTGAGTAAACTTGAGAGAGTACTCCGTCATGCTCATATCATTCTGCCTCAAGTTGATGAACTCCTGAACCCTTACTTCTCTGAGTTCAATCAGGAAAAACCTATCAAGAAATGCAGTTTGAAAATAATTCTAATCCACTGGGCCTACAATAGCACCTCGTGACTCCTTCCATTATTGATACCACACATAAGCCACTCTCTTCAGCTGAAAAGTGGCTAAGTCTGCACTCTCATCCAGGGTGACACCCATAACCTCCGTTACCTTTTTGATGTCATCCAGGAATTCTTGTGGATCTTCCTCTGACTTGGAACCATGGAACTCTGGAGGGTTCATCCCAGTGAAGTCTCAGACCCTAGCTGCTGTAGAGTTAGTCTGTGGCGAGGCTAGTGCCACAACTTGCTGATTGACCTGGGCATTCATGGCCTGAGCAAGCACCTAAAAGGCAGCCCTGAACTCTGCATGAGTGACTTTCTCATTCAGAAGGTCTGCTGGAGCTGGTGGTTGTTGTTGGTTGCTATTCGTGTTTCCATTCCCTCTTGTGTTTACTATTCTGGGAGGCATTTTTTGTAATATGTAGAGCACAAGTCAAAAGGATATTAAATAGAGTTCATACTCTATAGCGCGAGACAAAATAAAAAGAAGGGAAGTTTTCCTAAAAATGTCTTGTAGCTTCTCCCCCATAATAAATGTTATGTGCTTCACACCTATGAAGAAAGATCTAATCTATGCGGCTTTCAGACACCCTGGGACACTTGAACCTTGCACTTTGATACCAAGTTTGTCAAACCCTGAGGTCACCCCCTAGACGCAACATGGTGCTTAGTGTCACGAGTGACCCCAAGCTAACCCATGATCTAGCATATCTAGGCATTTTTAAATCAAGTACAATCTGTGCGGAAGCTAAACTAGTTTTACTATGTAGGTTGGAAAAATAATCCATGCATATTTGAATATATAAATATATGAGAATGTAGAAAGACTGAAAGTAAAACTGATAACCCAAAAGCTGATTTTATTGGAAAGTCGCACTAAGCGCGTTCTGGATGTTGGGCGCCTGAAACCTACATCATGATAAGATGTAGCACAAAAGTATGCATTAGTACTTTGAATGTACTAAGCATGCGGGATATATGTGAAGATGTAAAACATGAATACTGAACATGGAAATATATACCAAAGCATGAGCTGAGAGATAAACTGAATGCAATGACCAAATATTTAATCATGAATTGTAACATGCTGAACTGAACTGAATAACTGAAAGACTGAACACAAGGTTAATGCAAGTACTGAATCTGAACTGTGGGAGCTACTATTAACTGGCATACCCCAAGCTGAGCTAACTATGGGGCTAACCTATAATCCTAGATGGGAGGGTGTTCATACCTTGCCAAGGGTACAAACAAATCTGATGTGGATCCACTAAACTGATATCTACTAGGGATAAGGGTGTCATGCCTAATCTGATGGGTGACCCCTTTATAACCTATGGTGGCACCGTAGTTTTGGGACTCGAGGACTTCTATTGAAGGTCTCAGCCTAAACTGATGGGTAAGCCTTCATCCCTTTGTCCACTCGGTGCTAAGACTACTCCCAACTGACTATATAAGCAATGAATGCAAACTAAAATACTGGGTAGCTCAAATACTGATATAACTGAGAATGCACAATAATACTGAAAACTGAAGGCATTCAAATCATGAAGCATAACTGACAGAATTATCTTACTAGTAAATATAAATTATGAGTACTGAAATTAACACATGCTAGGGTTACTGAATTTTGTACGCACGGCTATCCTAGGTTCCCAAGAAAATATGTCATGAATTTCATACAAGCAATAAAATATGAAATGCAATGATTTTATAAGGTTTAGGAACCCTAGATCTGAAGAACTAATTGAAAACTGAAGAACTAGACTGAATCTAGGGACTCAATGGGTGAAAGGGGCCCATTGATGAAATCCCACATACCTGGAATAGAATTTATGGAGAAAATACTGGGATTGAAGCTTGAACTTGAGAAAACCCTTCTGCTTGTTATTGAGGGGAAGAATCATTTCTTTTCTCTAAATTTTGCTATGTATCGGTTTAATTTGAGGGAATGAGGGGTTTGGGTAGTTTTAGGCTTAGTAATTAGGCTTAGATGAGTTAAAAAGATGTAGTTTAGGATTTAAAAGAGGTAGGAAAATTCTGGAATACCCCTGAGAATTTTAAAAGAAAACTACTAAAAATCTCAGAGTATCGATCCACGACTTGGTCGACGGATAGTGGTTATAGATGACAGACCATCGACTGAGTCGTGGTTCTATCCCTGAGTTCTACGAGTTCTCTGGTCTGATGAAACCATAAGTCACATGATGGACTATGGTTCTAAACTATGGTTTGTGGTCTAACTCATAGTTTCTGGGCCTTGAACTAAGGGTTCTCTGATAAAAAGAGAACCACGAGTCAAAGGAGGGACTGTGGTTTTAAATGATGGTCCGTGGTTTGACTCATTATTTTTGGGACTTAAGCTGAGGGTTCTTTGATCAAAAGGAACCACGGATGACAGGACAGACCGTGGTTCCAAACTATGGTCTGTGGTTCCATCCGTGGTTTTGAGATAGGAAACTGACACCTCTCTGATGACCAAGTCCATGAGTGACAGAACGAACTGTGGTTCCAAACTACGGTCCATGATCTTGATCGTGGTTTCCAACAACTTGAAGTTTTCTGCAATTTTTCCTACTGAGTGTTGTACAATAGTTGGTTCAAGTTCTGGGGTGTTACACCTCAAATCTCTTATTATATATGAATCTTTAATACATGCTTCCTTGAAATCTAGCATCCTTGTCTACTCATAATTCTCAAACCCTCAGTATATTGCATGATTCCTGATTTTGAACTATTTTATATATTGCATACTTCATTCAGATGATAGAACTGTTATGAGTAGTTCCATTCCTCAGGATGGTGGGTTATGAACACACGATCAGTTTAGGATTTTATGCATTTTCAGTCAAACATTCAGTCCTTAAGAATTAAATGATTTAGAATGCTTTCAGATTTAGAATTATCTTTCCTTCTCAGACTTTAAGTATTTTTGAGCTATCCAGTATGTCAGAAAACATATTTGGTTGGGAGTAACACTTAGCACTGAGCAGATGCAGGGATGAAGGCTCACCCTTCAGTTAGGACTGAGACCTTTAGTAGAAGTTCCTAAGTCCCAGAACTAGGGCACCAACGTAGGTTCTAAAGGATCATCCGTCAGATCAGGCTTGACACCTTAGTCCTTTTGGACATCAATTTAGTGGATCCACGCCAGCTAGTGTTCATTCCCTTGGCAAGGTATAAACACCCTTCTAGCTAGGGTAAAAGGTTGCCCCCATAGTTAGATCAACTTAGGGTATGTCTGTTAACAGTAGCTCCCACAGTTCAGACTCAGTTATTGCATGACCTTGTAGTCAGTTTATTCAGTTCATTATTGTTCAGTTGCATGTTTATCTACTTGGTCATTGAATCAGTTTACATGTTATAGTTTACATGTTAGTTTATCCTTTCATGTTCAGCATAGTTAGAATAGTGCATATCGCATATGCTCAGTACATTCAAAGTACTAATCGCATACTTCATACGCTATATTATTGGATAATATAGGTTCAGGCACTCAACATCCAGATTGCGATTAGTATGATTCTCCAGCCTTATCAAGAGTAGATTGGTGAGTCCTCATATTTCGAGGACCACATTTACATTCATTTTATTTAGTCAGTAATTCAATTTTCAGACTATTAGAGTTAGTTGGGGGCTTATCCCAGCAACTCATCTTATTAGAGGCTTTTATACATAAAGTCAATTTTTAGTTTACCTAGTCAGTTTCATATCAGAATTTATATATATATATATATACATGATGTAATGACCCTTCTGGTGATTTCCATATTTTTTCTTTCTATATACTATTAGAGCTTGCTTGTAGTGGCTCTAGGTCATTTACGGCTTGCTAGGACTGGTGGTTTGGTTCTCGGGCTGTTTGTTAGGTCGTTATGATCATTTCCCTATTTTAGAGCCTTAACTTAGGAAATCGTTGACTTTAGTTAATATTCTTAGCAAACGTGCTTGGAATGAGATTACAATAGTTCCATTAGCTCTGGAGCATGGACTTTGGTCTAGTTAGACTTTTAGTCGAGACCTGAGAACTTTAGGTATGGTTCCATCTCACTTTGTGAGATTTCAGGCCAGTTGGAGTTGGAAGTTTGACTTTGGTCAACTTTTAATGATCAGAGCGTCAAATTCAAAATCCAATGGTTCCATCAACTCCAAAATATCGAGTTTGGGTTGAGTAGGTGATTGGTTTGGGTCTCGGGTGAGTCGGGCTTATTTGGGGTGGTTGGTTGAAATTAGCAAGAGTTGACTTGGGTCAACATTTCATCAAAACAACCCCGTATAGTATAAAAGTTTTATCAATTTTGTTGAGTTTGTAACATCATTTTCACTCTAGTTACATGTTTGGTTTGCGTGTACTGGGTTTTGATTGTGCCCGAAACTCTTATCAGGTGTTTCTAGAATTACAGATTTTTTGCAGCTGAGTAGTGCTTAGCGCAATCGTGCAGGGTCACCACGATCACGCCCTTGGCACTTTTCTCCCTCAGTGCCATCGCGCCTGGGTACCACGATTGCGCTGCTGCCCATGTTGCTCTTTAGCACGGTCGTGCCTGGGCACCACGATCGCGCTACTTTGCGACCTGCACTATAGAAGTTGGTTCCCTCGAATTTTTCAACCATTTTCTCTTCTCCCCTCTCTCTCTAAACCTTCTCTCATACTAAAATCTTGGGTCAAATTATTTCTTAGCCATGGGATATCATCTATTGGTGGATTTTATCATCTCCTTCTTTGTTTTGGTAAGCCCCTCTACTCCAATCCTTCCATATCCATGGCTAAACTTCCATTAATGCTTCTTAGCTTACCGTGGGGGTCTATTCTTGTGTTTTAGCTGCTTGTTTTGGTCTGATTGTTCATTGAGATACATGTTCTGCCTTGTTGACCTTGTTTCCTCCCTCTGTGATACGTAATTTACTTTTCTATTCTTGATTATGTAAAGTTTTTGCATTTTTGATCCCTCTTCATTTTTGGGGTGTTTTAGGCCCTTTCCTTGCCCGATTTAGCCCAAACTTTGAGCATGCATTCCTGGATATGTCAGAAACCTCGTGGTAACTTTTGTTTCTAGTTTTGAATTGTAAGGCCTAAGGGCCCGCTTTTGACCCAGATTTTGACCTAGCTAAAATAGTAGCATTATGAGTGTCGTTAGCTTCATATTAATGAGTAGATTATATTTTTGATAGTTTGATTGCTATTTGGGTCTTCTTAGAGCCGTTCGGTCTTGGACAATGTCTTTCCAGCAACTATTCATTGGACACTAGGTAGGTTATGGATTACCCACCTTAGACTTTGCGTAAATAGAATATAATCATACTATTTAGTATCTTTGGGTTGGGTTTACTAGTTTGGCACCCCATACCTTTTTTGTTTTCCTTCTGTCCGTCTTATTTACTCCAGCGGCTTTAGTATTTGAGATAGGTTGCTAGTATTACCCTGCGGCCCTATGTGGCCCTGTATTTGCCTTTGGACCATAAATGGTGGGATAATTGGGAAATGTTCGTGAGTCCTAGACATTGATTTGGGATTATGAGATGGTTATTAGTGTTGTAAAGCAGATAGAGCCTGTGTAGGGCCAGTAGGTTGATTGTCAACCATTGGGCTACTGGTTGTACTCGAGCATATTATCATTATCATAAAAAGAGTTTTTCGCATTGGTTTTTATTACTACAATGCCGAGGGCCCTACTATCACCAATTTTCTAAACCTGGCATGGCTTCGAGGGACTGTTTTCAGTATAAATGGCTTTAAACTAGTGTTATAGTTTTGTTGAGATAAAAGAGATTAAATGATGGATTTCACACTTATTCTAAACTCGGTTGGCCTGGAGTGCTAGATATGATTTTCTACTAATTTTGATACAATACTAGGCTCGGTTGGGCCGGAGCACTAGACATGCCTTTTTCTACTGATTTTTGATCGAAATAGATTTTGGGCATGAATATTAAGATTTTGAGAGTTGTATATGATCTTGGATACTTCCATGGACCTTGCTGATCTGCACTAAGGGCTATGATCCGAGAGTGTCAGAGGGGCATATGGGGGAGTAGAGGTATACGAGGCAAGCCTTCCATGGGTCCTACCTGATGGGCCTATGCGCGTCAGAGGAAGTGGATACGGTACCACTGGCATTTCATATCGTATCATACATTATTTGCACGGTTCCACCCTTGTTTGCTGTTTGTTGAGTGTACGCTCTGGTAGTATGGAATTTCAGAGGGTTTGTTTTCACTTGTATGTGTTCCTCGGGTGTAAGGGCGCTCGTTGGGACTATAGGTAGATTAGGTTACTCGCTCCTATTGTAGTACTTACTAATTATTGTTTGATTATCCTTACCTTGTGAGTGGTATTATTAGCATGATTATGTTTAGTTGTTTTTCCTTCTTTCCCTTTACTAGGTGCGTTCTCTACTCTTTCACCTATGTTCTGTGATATATCTTCTGTGGCTAGCATAGATTACTTGTATTATTTCATGTCTTCTTCCTGTTGCTAGCTTCAATATGTTTTCCTCTGTGTGTTTCTGTGACTACTTCCTTCTTATCTATTATTTACTGCTTTTATATTTTATATATTCTTAGTCAACCTATGATGCCTATTGGGTATCCGTTTCTTCGTAATTAGTGCTCATACTCCACTTCTGCATCTCCCTGGTGCAGATCCTAGTGTGGGCTATCGCCATTGATGCAAAGAATCGTGCAATGCTTTTGGACATCCGAAACTTAGGGTGAGCTCATGACGAATGGGGCTTGGCTTTTATCTCTTCTTATGCTCTATGTACTCTTTTGCTATTCAGAGACAGTTGTATATTCTTAATTTGTACCCTCTTGTACTCTGTATATTTAGTAGTGGCATCTATACTATGATACCAGGTCATGGGATAGTGTAGTTTCCTATTTATATTTATATGTATTTCCTATTGCTTTCTTCTATTTTTCATTCTTCCGCTTATTATTCTGCTTGTGCGTGCTTTGATTTGATAGTAGACCATTACTACCCATTCCAGGCTACGTGTATTGGTATACCTATAGAGGGATTGTAGGTGCCATCATGACCTGAGAAATCAGTTTGTGACATTATGGTATTAGAGCCTAGGTTCACCGGTGTCATCGGTAAAGGATCCAATGTACGGGGATCAGGGCAGAGACATCTGTACTCTATCTTCTAGAGGCTACAGTGACATTTTAGGAAATATGACTTTTCTCCTGCTTCTATATCGTGTGTCTTATCCAAGATGGTTTCTTAGAATCTCATTTATTCTAGTTCACTCTTTCGTAGATGGATCGTATGAATCTTTAGTAGCGGACAAGGGTAAGCCTTCGGCACCAGCACACCCGTTTCCAGCTAGGGGCTGGGGTGGCCGCAGAGGTAGAGGTCAAGGATGGTCTCGAGCAGTGGCAGCAGTTAGAGCTCCTGAGTCCGCGTATGAGCAGAGCCAGTTCTGGATTATCAGCCCATAGACTAGGGGAAACCCAGGTGCCACCGAGGCCAGTACTGGCATCAGTATCAGCACCAGCCCTAGCTCCTTCGGTAGATATCTAGGGTTTGCTTCTTCAGTTATTGGGTATGGTTTGGGGTCAGCCTTTTTATATGGCCCAGACATCCGCTCAAAGGGCAACCTTGGGTGCTCAGAGTTCAGGAGCACAATGTCTTACTACGACTCCCTGTGCATAGGTTTTGTTAGTGCCCACAGCTGCTCAGCCTCTTGCTCCTCACCCAGTTATGATAGAGTCAAAGCAAAAGGATTTGGGATGATTTCTAAGATTATCCCCACCGAGATTCTCTGGTGCACCTGGTCAGGATGCTTATGACTTTATTTCTACTTTCAAGGAGATGCTTCATCATCTTGGTCTATTGTATACTCACGGAGAGGGTTATACTACCTATCAGCTGGAGGGGCCAACTAAGCTTTGGTGAAGGGCCCAGGTAGCTTGCAGACCTTCCCAGTATCCTCGGTTGACTTGGAGAGAGTTCTATGAGGCCTTAATGGCTAAGTTCTTCCAGCAGAGTGACCGTGAGCGTCGTGGAGATTTGTTCACCTAATTGATGCAGGGATTTATGTCAGTGGCTGAGTATGAAACCTGTTTCCACCAATTGGCTTCATTTAGATCTATGATCATTCCTACAGAGTCAGACAGGGTGCATTGATTTTTTTGGGGGTTAAGGACTGAGGTTCGATAGATTGCAAAGATACTAGTTGCTAGTGAGCGACCATTTCAGGCTATAGTAGATCATGCCTGCACTAAGGAGGATTTGCATCATCAGGACTCTGAGGCTAGAGATAAGAGGCCACTCCATCAAGGCTGTTACAATGGTACCTATTTTTGCGGTAGAGGTGCAGGTCAGTGGGGCCGAGGGTATCATCCACAACAGCATCAAGGCTGTGCTATGAGTGTGGTATCATTGGTTACTATGCTAGAGCGTGCCCCCAGTAGGGTATAGTTCAGCCAGCCACTCAGTCGGCTCAGCCTTTGAGATCAGTGCAACCACCAGTCAGGGGGGTGGTGTTCAGGGTACGGGTAGTGCCCAACATGGCAGGTCAAGTGGTCAAGATGGAGGTTAGTCAGGTGGTGGTCGATGTCAGTCTATGCGGTCTCTGGTAGACCAAAGTTAGAGGCCTCAGATGCGGTGATCACAGGTATGATTTCTGTCTGCCGCCAGTTAGCTCTAGTATTGTTTGATCCTGGATATTCATGTTCATATGTTTCTGCCTACTTTGTTCCTTTTGGGGTTGGCTAATGAGCCATTATCTTTTCCTATATCTGTTTCTATCCCGGTAGGCGATTCATTAATAGTGGATCATATTGTTAGATCCTGCTTGATAGTTATTAGTGATCTTAAGACTTGGGCTAACTTGTGATTTTAGATATGTTGGATTTTGATGTGATTTTGGGCATGGACTGGTTATTCCCTCACCGAGTAGTTTTGGATTGTTACACCAAGACCGTTACTATAGCCATGCCAAGCATATCCCCGGTTCTGTGGTAGGGTTTTGTTAGCCGTGCACCGTCTGGGATCATCTCTTGCCTTCTAGATAGGAAGTTGATTTTGCATGGGTATTTGGATTATCTAGCTTATGTACTGGATGTTAGCACTGGCACTTCTTCTACTAAGTCGGTCCCTGTGGTTAGGGATTTCTTAGATGTCTTTCTGACTGATAAGCCAAGCCTTCCACCTTAGCGTGATATAGACTTTGCCATTGAGTTAGAGACGGGTACCAGGCCCATTTCCATTACTCCATATCGTATTGCTCCAACTGAGTTGAGAGAGCTTAAGGTTTAGCTTCAGGACTTGTAAGCTAAGTATTTCATTAGATTGAGTGTGTCACCTTGGGGTGCTCCAGTTCTGTTTGTAAAACACAAAGATAGTTCGATGCAGATGTATATTGATTATCAGCAGCTGAATAAGGTGACTATAAAGAACAAGTATCCGATGTCATGTATAGATGACTTATTTGATAAGCTCTAGGGTTTAACAGTGTTCTCTAAGATAGATCTGAGGTCAAGCTACCACTAGTTGAGGATTATGGGGGAGGACATCCCTAAGAGAGCATTCAGGACACGTTATGGCCATTATGAGTTCCTAGTGATGTCTTTTGGGTTTACTAATGCCCCCACATCTTTCAAGGACTTGATGCACAGAGTGCTCAAGACATACTTGGATCTATTTGTTATAGACATCATTGATGAAATATTGACATACTCGTAGAGTAGGGAAGAGCATGGGTAGTACTTGAGGATCGTACTCCAGACTTTGAGAGATCATCAACTTTATGTTAAGTTCTCAAAGTGCGAGTTTGGCTTGAGTCAGTAGAATTCCTAGGACACGTGGTGTCTAAGGATGGGATTAGAGTGGACTCAGGGAAGATTGTAGTTGTTCGTGATTGGTTGAGGCCTACTACTCCTATCGAGGTTTGCAGCTTTATTGGGTTCGCATGGTATTATAGGCGGTTCATTGAGGGAGTTTCTTCCATAGCAACACCGTTGACTAGGCTGACTAGGAAGGATGTCCCATTTCAGTGGTCTGATCAATGGGAGGATAGTTTCCAGAGGCTTAAGGCCTTATTTACTTCAGCTCCAGTGTTGACATTTCCACTTGAGGGTCAGGGCTTCTCCATGTATTGTGATGCTTCATCAGTTAGTCTTGGTTATGTGTTGATGTAGCAAGGTCGTGTAATAGCATATGCATTGAAGCAACTGAAGAATCACGAGTGCAACTACCTCACTCATGACTTGGAGTTAGCAGTGGTAGTCTTCGCGCTTATGATCTAGAGGCACTATCTATATGGAGTTCACTGTGAGATTTACACCAACCATCGTAGTCTTCAGTACATCACGAGTTAGCAAGAGCTGAACTTCAGGCAGCGGAGATAGGTTGAGTTACTGAAGGACTATGACTTCACTATTCTGCACCATCCAGGTAAGGCAAATGTTGTAACGAATGCCTTGAGCTAAAAGTCAGTGAGTATGGGCAGCTTGGCTTCTCTTTCAGTTTTGGAGCATCCATTGACCTTGGACATTTAGTACTTGGATAACCATTTGGTTAGACTTGACTTGTCAGATCCTAGCAGAGTTTTTGCCAGTGTTGAGGTCCGTTATACTCTGGTTGATTAGATTTGGCAGCATCAGATTGACAATCAATAGTTATGTGATATTTGTAATCAAGTTCTATGGGGTGAGGCCAGCAGGGCTACTTTAGATTTTGATGGTGTTTTAAGGTTTGATAGTTGCCTTTGTGTTCCAAGAGTTGGGGATTTGTTTCAGTTGATTCTGCCTGAGGCTCATTATTCTATATATTCCATCCAACTGGGCACAACTAAGATGTATAAAGACTTGAGACAACTTTATGGTGGAATGGTATGAAGAGGGACATAGCGGAGTTTGTATCTTAGTGTTGGAACTGTTAGTAGGTTAAGTTCGAGCAAATGAGACTTGGTGGATTAATGAAGAGACTTCCCGTTCTTGAGTGGAAATGGGAAGAGATCACTATGGACTTCATAGCATGACTACCACATACTTCTCGAGGGTTTGACTCTATTTGGGTTATTTTTGATAGGTTGACTAAGTTTTCACACTTCTTGCTGGTTTATTCTTCCTATAGTGCAGAGATGTTGGATCAGATTTATCTCCGTAAGGTGGTTCATTTGCATGGGGTTCCATCTTCTATCATTTAGGACCATGGTACTCAGTGTACATGTAATTTTTGGAGGACTATTTAGCGAGATATGGGTACAAAGGTTCAGCTTAGCACTGCATTCCACCCTCAGACAAATGGCTAGTTCGATAGGACTATCCAGGTCTTGGAAAACATGTTACGGGCCTGTATTCTTGACTTTGGAGGTTCATGGGATCAGTATATGCCTTTGGTGGAGTTTGCATATAATAAAATTCATTACTCGAGCATTGGCATGACACTTTTTTAGGCATCATATGGTAGGCATTGCAGATCGCCAGTGGGTTGGTTCAGTGGTTTGGAGTCCAGGACGCAGAGTACAGACTTGCTTTGTGATTCCTTAGATAGAGTTTGGGTGATTCAGGACAAACTTTGGGCAGACCAGAGTAGGCAGAAAAGCTATGCAGATCGTAGACTTCGTGCCTCAGAGTTTAGTGTTGGTAATTTGGTGTTTCTTTGAATGTCGCCCATGAAGGGCGTGATGAGGTTTGCCAGGCACGGAAAGCTTAGCCCCAGGTATATTGGGCCATTTGAGATTCTTCAGAGGGTTGGTAGTGTTGCTTATCTATTAGATTTACCTCCTATATTTCTAGCTATACACCCGGTCTTCCACATGTCTATGTTGCGACATTATGTTCCAGACGAGTCATATGTGTTAAAGTGGGATTCAGTGCAGTTGGATGAGAGTTTGACCTTTGTTAAGAAGCCATTAGCCATTCTACCCAGCGATGTCAGAAGATTGAGGTCTAGAGACATTCATGTGGAAGCACCATCCGGTTGAGGAGGCTACCTGGGAGACTGAGAAAGAGATGTGGGCTCAGTATCCACAGTTGTTTGGGCCTTCAGGTACTCTCTCTTTCTTGACTTTCAAGGACGAAATACCTTTTGTAGTAGTGGATGATGTAATGACCCTTCCAGTCATGCCCCATTATCATTTTCTTTCTACTATTAGAGCTTGCCTGTAGTGGCCCCAAGTCATTTATGGCTTGCTGGGACCGGTGGTTTGGTGCCCGGGCAATTTGTTAGGTTGTTATGATCATTTTCCTGTTTTGGAGCCTTAACTTAGAAAATCATTGACTTTAGTCAACATTCTTAGCAATTGTGCTCTGAATCAGATTTCAATAATTTTGTTAGCTTTAAAGCATGGACTTTGGTCTAGTTGGACCTTTAGTCGGGGTCCGAGAACTTCCGGTATGGTTCCATCTCACTTTTTGAGATTTTAGGCCTGTTGGAGTTGAAAGTTTTACTTTGGTCAACTTTCGATGATATGAGCATGGGATTCAAAATCCAATAGTTCCGTCGGCTCCCAAATGTCGAGTTTGAGTTAGGTAGGTAGTTGCTTTGGGTCTTGGATGAGCTGGGCTCTTTTTGGGTGGTTGGTTGGAATTACCAAGAGTTGACTTGGGTCAAACTTTCATCGAAATGACCTCGTATGAAAGTTTTATAAATTTTGTTGAGTCTAGAATGTCGTTTCCACTCTAGTTACATATTTGGTTTGTGTGTATTGGGTTTTGATTATGCTCCAAACTCTCGTGGGAGTGTTTTTAAAATTGCAAATTTTCTACAGCTGAGCAGTGCTTAGCGCGATCGCATAGGGTCACCATGATTGCTCCCTTGGCGCTTTACTCCTTCATCACCATTGCGCTTGGGCACTATGATAGCGCAGGTGCTCATGTTGCCCTTCAGCGAGATCGTGCCTGGGGACCACGATCGCGCCGCTCTGCGACCTGCACTATAAATGTTGGTTCCCTCAAATTTTTCGGCCATTTTCTCTTATCCCCCCTCACTCTAAACTTTATCTCACACCAGAATCTTGGACCAAATCATTTTCTAGCTTGGCTAAACTTCCATTAATGTTTTTTAGCTGAGTTTGATTTTTATTCTTGATTATGTAAAGTTTTTGCATTTTTTATCCCTCTTCATCTTTAGGCTGCTTTAGTCCTTTCCTTTCCTGTTTTGGGCTCAAACTTCAAGCATGTGTTCCTGGCTATGTCGGAAACCTCGTGGTAACTTTCATTTCTAGTTTCAGATTGTGGGGCCTATGGGTCTGCTTTTGACTCAGATTTTAACCCGGCTTAATTATTAGCATTATGGGTGTCATTAGCTTCATATTAACGAGTAAATTTTATTTTTAATAGTTTGATTGCTATTATGGACTTCTCAGAGCAGTTTGGGCTTGGTCGATGTCTTTCCCGTAGCTATTCATTAGATGCAAAGTAGGTTACAACTTACCCACCTTAGACTTTGCGTATATTGAATATAATCATATTATTTAGCATCTTTTGGTTGGGATTACTAGGTTGGCACCCCAGACCTTGTTCGCTTTCCTTTGGTTCATCTTATTTACTTCGTTAGATTTAGTATTTGAGATAGGTTGCTAGTATTATCGTGCGGCCTTATATGGCCCTATATTTTCCTTTGGACCATAGATGCTGGGATAATTGGGAAATGTTCGTGAGTCCCAGACATCGATTTGCGATTATGAGCTAGTTATCTGAGCTATAGAGCGGATTGAGGCTGTGTAGGGCTGGTAGGTTAATTTTTAGCCATTGGGCTACTGGTTGTACTCGAGCATATTATCATTATCATGAAAAGAGTTTTTTGCATTGGTTTTTATTACTACAAGGGCGAGGGCCCGACTATCACCAATTTTCTAAACCTTGTATGTCCTCGAGGGCCCATTTTCAATATAAATGGCTTAAAATGGATTTAAATTGGTTTTATGGTTTTCTTTAGATAAAAGAGATTAAACTATGGATTTCACACTGATTCTAGACTCGACTGGGCCAGGGTGCTAGAAGTGATTTTCTACTAATTTTGATACAATACTAGGCTCGACTGTGTCGGAGTGCTAGTCATGCCTTTTTTCTACTAATTTTAGACCCAGATAGATTTTAGGCATGGATATTGAGATATTGAGAGTTGTATGTTGTCTTGGAGACCTCTATTTACTTTGTCGATCCATACTAGGGGCTACAGGCCAAGAGTTCCGGAGGAGGGGTATATGAGGGAGTAGAGGTATACGGGGGAAGCATTCCATGGGTCCTACCTGCTTGGCCTATAGGAGCTGGAGGAGGTGCATATGGTACCACTGGCATTTCATGTCATGCCATACATTTTTTTCACTGTTCCACCCTTGTTTGCTATTTGTTGAGTGTACGCTCCGGTAATATGGGAGGCCAGAGGGTTTGTTTTGACTTGTATTTGTTCCTCTGGTATATGGGCGCCCATTAGGACTGTAGGTAGATTAGGTTACTCGCTCCTATTTTAGTACTTGTTACTTATTATTCGATCATCCTTACCTTGTGAGTGGTATTGTTAGCATGACTATGTTTAGTTGCTTTTCCTTCTTTCCCTTTATTTGAGGTTACCGATATACCGCCATGTTCGTTAAATATTTTATATATATTATTGTTGCAAGGATCCAAGTGCATTCTCTATTCTTTCACCTATGTTCTGTGATATATATTTTGTGGCTAGCATAACTTACTTGTGTTCTTTCATCTCTTTTTCCTGTTTCTAGCTTCCGTGTGTTTTCCTCTATTTGTTTTTGTGACTACTTCCTTCTTATATGCTATTTACTGCTTTTATATTTTATATAAGCTCAGTCGGCCTATGATGCCTACTGGGTACCCGCTTCTTTGAAATTGGTGCTCATACTACACTTCTGCATCTCCCTGGTGTAGATCCTAGTATGGACCATCGTCATTGATGCGAAGACTCGTGTAATGCTTTTGGACGTTCGAGACTTAGAGTGATCTCCTGACGATCGGGGCTTGACTTTTATCTCTTTTTTGGATCTATGTACTCCTTTTCTATTCATAGAAAGTTGTATATTCTTATTTTGTACCCTCTTGTACTCTGTATATTTAGTAGTGGCTTCTATACTATGATACCACGTCGTGGGATGGTGTAGTTTCCTGTTTATATTTATATGTATTTCCCGTTGCTTTCTTCTATTTTTCATTCTTCCGCTTATTATTCTGCTTGTGCGTGCTTTGCTTAGATAGTAGCTCATTACTAACCATTCCAGTCTACGGGGATCGGTACGCCTATAAGGGGATTGTAGGTGCCATCATGACCTGAGAAATCAAGTCGTGACATATATATATATATATATATATATATATATCAGTGATTTTCAATTTGCATTCCAAACTTATGTTTTTATACAATTTGACTTCTGCTTAGATATTATTGTTATTCACCAGAATGTACAGTATATGCCTAACCATGGGTTAGCTTGGGGTCACTTATGATTCTAAGAACCGTATCGCATCTAGGGTGTAGACTCGGGGCATGACAAACTTGGTATTAGAGCATCAGGTTTAATGTGTCCTAGGGTGTGTGAAAGCCACGTCAAGTAGAGTATTTTTCATAGGTGTGAAGCGCACCACACTTATGAGGAAGAGACTACCAGATATTTTCAGGAAAGGTCTTCCTTCTTTCTTTTCCGTTATCGTACGATAGAGTGTGAAATATATTTAATCTCCTTCTAACTCGTGCACTACGTGTTATAGAAAATGCCTCCCAGAGGAGCAAACGGAAAGAGGAACGAAAATAGAAATGGAAACCAGCAAGCACCACTAGCTCCAGTATACCCTTTGAACAAATAAGTCTCTCAAGACGAGTTCAGCGTTGCTTTCTAGGTGCTAGCCCAGGCCATGACCACTCAGGTGAACCAGCAGGATATTGCACTGGTCAATCCATAGAACAACAAGACAACGGCTAGAGTCTGGGATTTCACTCGGATGAATACTCTTGAGTTCCATAGTTCTAAGGTTGAGGAGGATCCACAGAAATTCCTTGATGACATTCAGAAGGTTACTAAGATCATGGGTGTCACTCCAATTGAGAATGCAGACTTGATTGCTTATTAGTTGAAAGGAGTGGCTCACACATGGTATAAATAGTGGAAGGAAGCTTGGGGTACAGATGCATGCCCAATAGATTGGGATTAGTTCATGGCTGCATTTCTGGACATGCTCTTTCCACTTGAATTAAGGGAAGCCAATGTTCAGGAGTTCATCAAGTTGGGGCAAGGTGAGATGAATGTGAATGAGTATTCTCTTAATTTCACTCAGCTTTTGAAGTATGCTCCAGCAATGGTGGCTGACTCCAGAGCCCGCATGAGTAAGTTTGTATCAGGAGTTTCTTAAGATCTGGTTAAAAAATGCAGAATTGCTATGTTGATTAAAGAGATGGACATCTCCAGATTGATGACTCATGCCCAGCAAATTTAGGAGGAGAAGATAAAGGAGCGAGAAGTTGAGGAGGGTCAAAGTAAGAAGGCAAGATCAACAGACTATGAGGGGAGCCTTAAAAAGAATGGTAATAGGTCTTTCCTCCCTAAGAGATCGTCTGGTCCAACCCCATCTTCAGCTAGCACAGCTGCGCGTGATTTTCAGTCTTTTGGTAGTGTTTCTCAGAGGTCCTCTAAGTACCTTCCTTGTGCTAAGTGTGGTAGGTCTCACCTTGGAGAGTGTAGGGTTGGTATAGATGGATGTTTCAGATGCGGTCAGCTGGGTCACTTTCTAAAGGATTGTCCATCTATAAAGCAAAGAAATGGGGGTAGATGTACAACTCCAACATCATCCTCTCCAGCAGGTCAAGTTACCCAGAAAGGGACTATTTTAGGAATAGGCAGAGGCCAAAACTTTTTGTTTTCCTTGACCAGTCAGCATGACCTAGAAAACTCTCCGGATGACATGATCAGTACGCTATTTGACTTTCCTTGTGTGTAGTAAAGTTAGTGTCCCTAGGCCCCTAGTGTTTGATTTGAGTTGTCCTATCTTAGAATTTAGAGGAGTGGTAAAGGGGAGCAGTAGTATGAGGGTTGTAGTGTTGATGTCATTGATTTAATTTGTGTAAGTTTGATATGGAACTTGTGAGAAGCAAGTTGATAAGTGGTGAATGTGGTAGATAAAACCCTTAGCATGAGATGGGAAGATGGTACCTATGTCGATAGGTGAAGAAGAGCTTTAGGTCTTAGAAGAAGAAGTGGGTCTAGAATGGTATGTTGTTCCATGATATTTCAAATAATAAGCATCATGTGTGAATTGATAGTGAACTAATGTTGAGTGTTTGCATGTAGGGTGATGCCTCAATTGATTTTGGTGTGCATATTGATACCCTAACTGTGCAGGATATTGTGTTTATAAATCAATTTAGAGAATAGGTCTGTAGGCCTGGGTTTGCGGCTTTTGAGCTAAGGGAGAGATGTTAGTCAACAACTTGGTTTGGATACTTCTCACTTTTTCCTGAGATTCCTTCACCAAATAAATGCCCAGAGGCTTCACATCACCTACCTCAAACCATCCTATAGGCGATCTACACCCGCTCCTATATAGCGCCTCGAACGGTGCCATGTCAATGCTAGAGTGATAATTATTGTTATATGAGAATTCACACAATGACAAGAACTGATCCCAATGGCCTCTGAAGTGCATCACACATGTCCTCAACATGTCCTCAAGCACCTGAATCAGCCTCTCCAACTGTCCATCAGTCTAAGGATGAAAGGCTGTGGTAAAAGTGAGCTGGGTGTCAAACTCTTCATACAACTTGCCCATGAATTTAGAAGTAAACTGCATACCTCTGTCTGAAATAATCGAAAGTGGCACCACATGTAACCTCACTATCTCCTTGACAGAGATCTTGGCCAACTACTTAGAGTTGTAGTCTACCCTAACCGAAATAAAATGGGCTGACTTAGTCAGCTTATCTACGATTACCCAAATTGAGTCATACTTTCCCAAGGTCTTAGGAAGACCAGCTACGAAGTTCACGTCTATCCTTTCCCACTTCCACTCAGGAATGGGCATCCGTTGAAGCAAACCTGTAGACCTTTGATGTTCATACCTTACCGCTGACAATTGTGGCACTTGGATACATATTCCATTATATCTTTCTTCATCCCAAGACACCAATAAATCTACCTCAAGTCCTGGTACATTTTTCCCTGGAAGGCATAACAATGAGCTCTATCATCAAGACAGGCGACCTCCTTAGCAGGCTACTCCCCACCCTTCCCTACATTACCATTACCTCTGTTTCCACCACGACCTCCCTGATATTACCTCGCCCACCCTGTAGATGACCCCTACTATTGCCACCTTCACCTGCTGGAACCACAGCCCTGGCCTGCTGCTGCACCTGGTTACTTGCCTATCTCAGAGGGCACTCTCTCTTGAAATGACCCACATCACCATAATAAAAACAACCTCGATCAAGATAGGGCTTGCAAGCCTAATTATTGGAATCCCCATGACAACTAGTATCTACAGACTGTTGAATAGCCCCTAAATGACCACCTGTAGAAACTGGCAAGGATGACTGAATAGGGAGAGATGAATGAATCTGCTGGCTGGGACCTATGGAATAAGAACCACTGTTATTACCCACACTCTAGGACTTCTTGGATAATACCTTAGCTTGCCCAACTTGCTTAACTTCCTCCTGTTTCTTCATATAAACAGTCATCTCATTGAAGCTCCTTCCCACAGATGTCATATGACCAGACATAACTTGCAAATCAGTATTCAGTACCTTAACATATAAATGAATCCTCTCCTCCTCAGTGCCCAACAACTGGGTAGAATAGCGAGAAAATGCATGAAACTTAGCCTCCTAAGCTGCAACAGACATATTGCCCGATTCAAGGGCAAGAAATTCATCCTTCTTGTGATCCTTAAGAGTACGGGGCACATACTTATCCCAAAATAGGGCATGGAACTTAGCCCAAGTCATTGGAAGCAAAGATGACAAATGACACTCCACATAGGCTCTCCACCACTGCTTGGCATCCTCTTGTAGTTGGAAAGTCACAAACTTAACCCCATGTTGCTGTAAAATTCCCAACTTGTGTAGCCTCTTATAGCAATCCAAAATAAACTCAAAAGCATCCTCATCTTTTGTACCATGGAATGATAGATGTTTCATCTTCAGGATATTAGTCAACAACTCATGCTCGATCCCGATCATGATACGACCTAACACCGGATGGAAGAATGCATCTGTACCTGAAGCCTTATCCATGCTAGGAGCTAAAGAAGCAATAGGATGGGCACCCAAAACTTGAGTAGCTGGTATAGTGGGAGTGGATCCAGTACCATTTATCCCACTCATATATGCCAACACCTGATGAATGGCCTCAGAAGATATAGGAGGAAAGCCTACACCCCCAACCAGTGCTACCACCTCTGATTCCTTACCATCTTTGTACACTACCTCAACATCCTCAACATGATCCTGGGGTGGTTGAGGTGTCACTAGCCTCTGCTCAGCTACCTCCTGAGCTCCACCCCTGGTAGGTGTTGCTCTACTTCTTCCCCTAACCCTACCTCTCCCTCAAACCATTAGTCCCGCAGCTGGAGTTGCTTTCCTTGCTCCATTCTGCCTAGTGTTCACCATCTGTGGACAAAAGAATGAAGGAGGTCAAATACCAATTTGGATTGACAGATACCAATTGGAATCAAGTTATAACATGAATGAAGAAAGAAAGGATAGTTTTCTAAAGTCCTGTATCCTCTCGAAGAAATGTAAAGACGTCTCCATACCATTCTACAAGACTCTACTAGACCCATTTTTGTACGATGAGATTAATGAACCTAGGGCTCTGATACCCATCTTTGTCATGACCTAAACATCCACGGTGGCATCTAAACCCCCAGTGGGAGAACAAATTAACCAAGCCATCACTTAGCCAAAACTATGCAACTAAAGTCATCTTCAATAATTAAAAGTCAAGATTCACATCTTAAATGAAAAATAGAAAACTTGCGGAAAATAAACCCCTAGAATATAGAAGTCGTGTATCAAAACTCTACTCAAGTCTGAAAGACGAGGATGCAACCCAAAAATATAAAGAGTCTTAGTCCGAACAAAGGACTAGAAATAGATGAAGAATCCATGGTATCCTGGAAGATGCAACTCATCCTTGAATTTGAAAGTCGTCTGATTTATAGTTGAGGTCTCGAAGAAGCTGCCGGAATGTGCCCTGTACTCAACAAAAGAAGAGAAAGTGCATTATTAGAACACAAGAACAATAGTGTACTGGTAGGATCATAGACCAGCTACAAGATACGAAAGATGAACATAAAACCCTAATATAGTGTAACAGGACATACATGCAATAAGACAAGTCAAATGAATACCAGTAAGACTCCCAGTCAACAAACTGACTCATCAATCACATAAATCATGTCCCACTATGCATGTAAATAGTTCACATATAACCCTATCACTGCTTGTAAGTAACCTGGACCACCCAAGGATCCCTAGGACATCATTTATGGCACATAACATGCAACCCTAATTTACATAAGAACCCACCTTAGCATTGAAACATACCAACCCGGCCACTCAGGGACCAACATTTATGTCAAGTAGGAATAAATCCTGGTCCTCTCAAGGAACCAACACATATGAATAACATCAATAATAGATAAGCTCGATTCACTCAAGAAATAAATACATAATGAATAACAAGTAAACCTGTACCAGGCGTGGTACCCGAGCTAACCATGAATAAACCTGTATCAGGCATGGTACTCGAGCCAACTAATGAATAATACTAAACCAGGTGTGGTATCCAAGCCAACCAATGCAAAACTTGTACCAAGCATAGTACCCAGCCAACTAATGCAACATAGATATCACAATAATCATAACAATAATGATAGCATACAACACTTGTAAAACCAACAAGTTTCCACAATAGACCCATTGCATGTGATTAACACTTAGGATATCATTTAACAGTCATTTCCTTTTCTTCCTGAACACGTATTGTACAAGTAATACTTAAAATACAATTACTATGCACACATAATGCGAGTTGGGTTACAAGTAACCATCATGTACCTCAATCCAAACCTGAAATGCTCTACCAAACCTGAGCCTTTAGCTCTCTTGAAGCTTTGGCTTGGTTGTGGTCTAAAAATAAAAATGCAATAATGTTTTAACCAATTACATTAATTATCATAGATTATAGCCTAATTCTGAACCTCAAGGACAAATTCATGATCATTCTATCCATCCTAGGGTCTTCCCATTAATGATTCACCTAGAAACTATCAATTCCATGGTTACAATAGCGAATTACGGTAATGAAATCACGAATAAACAACTTAAATCACGATATCACTGATTTTGATAGTGAATTAGAAAAGGGTGTCTATTGTTTCTCTTGGTGATATGGAGCTGGACTCCTCTTTTGATATTGAGGTTTGTAGCCAATACTTGAAAGGTGATTGTGATCTTGAGATTTCTGATATTGTGGTTATACCCGGTTCCTATTTATCTTTGTGTTCATGCATATGCATAAATCTCATGGTTCATGAAAGAAATAAATGATTTGGTTTTTGGAAAGAAATTCCTTTAAAAGGCTTATTTTACTATTTCAGTATATATATTCGCCATGGGTAAATATCCAGATAACAAGACTGTAGGCAAAGATCTGGCTTGGTTACTATTTATATATTAAATTTCCCGTGGGAAAAGATTCGGCTAACAAGAGTGTAGGTAAAGATCCGGCTTATTTACTATTTATATATTATATTTTCCATGGCAAAGATCCAGCTAATAAGACCGTGGGTGTCACCACCCAGATCGTCGTGAGTGGCACCCACCCAACCTCTGGCTGAGCGAACCAATAGAGTTCAACCCTTTTCCTAGACTAACAGCCTAAAACCAGCAAAACAGAAGTAAACTAGCAATTTAATAAGTAAGAACTATAGCATTAATATCATCCTGCGGAAAATCCCCCTAGAAACTTAAAGTCGCAGTACCAAACATTACTACAAATATCTAGAATACGGGGATGCAACCCCAAAGGAAATACAAAAGTAGTTTTAAACCCAAAATAAGTGGGCTGAAACTCTAGAGATAAATCCATGGTAGCTTGATCAAGCAGCTCACCCTTGAAGTCAGAAATCGCCGGTGCTATAGATGAGGTCGCGTCTCAGCCGCTAGAAGATTTCCTGTACTCACCAAAAGGAAATCAAGTGCAATATCAATACACCACCACTGTGTACTGGTAGGATCATCAACCAGTTTTAAGATAATTAGTGTATAAATAGTACGACAATATCAAGTAAAAGGTATGAAAGACATGCAACAATATTAACAGACACACTTAGACTACAAGTCTCTACTTTGCTTGTTCCCGCATGAAATCCACCACCGATACTCTAAGCCACAAACATATACCAATAACTATACCTTCCTGTCTAGCCCAGACCCACGCTGGGATCCCCTCTAGACAACATAAAATGTCAATTCACAACCCGGCCTAAACCAAGACTATCACAATAGTTATACAAAAATTCCTGGCCACTCAAGGACCACCAAACCAATAACAAATTTCAATAATCAGCTCGGTCCACTCACGGAACCAATATCAATAAATGTAACACAATGATAAAAATGCAATGATGCAACAAAAGTAAACCCGTACCAGTCTTAGTACCCGAGCTAACCATTAGTATACCCATACCAGGCGTGGTAGCCGTTCCAACAATTTGTTATACCCATACCACGCGTGGTACCTGATCCAACCAAATGTCAACAACTCACGGTCAAATAGATGATCAAACAACTTGTAAACCAACAAGCAACATCCTTCAACCACAGACTGTAAAGCAAGAACCTTAGACATTCTACACAACTCCCCTAAGCAATATAATTCATACAAGCACTTAGATATGAGTACAAGAATATACAACATTCATAGAAATCGTAAGCCATCACCTACCTCGAAATAAGCCAAGCTCTATTTAACCCGAGCTTTCCCGTGTTCTGGATTCCTTTCTCGTTCTTGGTCTAAAATAACACACAAATACATACAATTAACACACAAGGCCTGCACAATACCCGGATTACACTAAATCCCCAAACCCCAGGCCACCCATAATCATCCCACCCATTTCCCGGGTTTTCTACCATTAATTCACCTACTTCTATCATTTTTATGGATAAAAATAGAGAATATAACAACCTAGGATCATGATAACATAATTTTAACAATGCCCAAGAACATTCATGCTTAGAATCCCTTTCCTTCCCCGGATTCTAGCATTCCTATGTTATTCCAACCTTTCCCCAAGTTCCCTCCTAGCAATTATACCGCATAGGAAACGTAGTACAAAGATTGGGGAGAAGAAACCTTACCTTAGGGAAGAAAATTGAAGGAAAAAGGAGGAAAATTGCCTAGAATTGCCTAGCCCCGTCTCCCAAAATGAAATTGTGAAAATTGAATGTTTTGGGGAATGTTTCTGCATTAAAATCCAGTCGTCCCTCTATAGCAGTCCCCGCTCCGCTATAGCGATCCCGCTATAGCAGACAACCCACGCTATAGCGGTCTTAAGCGGTGTTGACCGCCTTGACCGCTATAGCGGTATTTTCCACCGCTATAGCGGAGGCCTCTACCGCAGACAGTTGCGCTCGTCAAGGATAGAATGTCCGGAAATCTCCTAGTTTTGGCCATTTTACAACACACTTGTTTCTCCCGATGACCCGAAACAACCCCTTCACGTCAAACACGATTCTGGGAGTTCTACATACCCAAATTCAATTCCAAATAGTCCCCCGAACTCCTTTATTTCTTAGCTACGTGGAAGACTAGCTTAACGCAAGACACATAAACCAATCCTTACCCGAATTTCCCTAGAATCCACCTCACTCCAAAACTGGCTGAGGCTAGCCTAGTCCAGAATTTCAAACTCCTAAACCTAGAGTTTTCTAACTCTAAAACTTGGCATGATTGGACTACCCATAACGACGGACTCGGTCGTTACAACAGATACCAATTTACCTATCGTTTATCCCTGAATGATCAAACTCGAAATTAGGGAAATAAAAGGAGGGAAGTGTAGTACCTGAGTCCTCAAATAGTTGAGGGTACTTGTCTCGCATGTCCTTCTCGGTTTCCCAAGTGGCTTCCTCAACCTGATGATGCTTCCACTGAACCTTTACCATGTAAATCACCTTTGTCCTCAACCTCCGAACATCCCGAGCAAGAATCAAAATCGGTTCCTCTTCATAATGAAGGTCCTTATCAAAAAGTACCTCATACCACTTGATGATGTAATCCCCATCTCCATGGTATCGCTTAAGCATGGATACATAGAATGCCGGATGGACGCTCGACAAACTAGGTGGAAGTGCTAACTTTTAAGCTACTGACCCCATAATTTCAAGAACTTCAAATGGACCGATGAACCGAGCGCTAAGCTTGCCCTTCTTACCAAATTACATAACCCCTTTCATTGGTGACACCTTCAACATTACCTGTTCACCAGCCTGAAAGTCCATGTCCCGGACCTTGCGATCTGCATACTCCTTCTGCCTGCTTTGAGTAGCTAGAAACTTGATCTGAATGCCCCTTACATCGTCTTTCTCAAACCACCCAACCGGTGATCTGCAGTTCCTCCCATACAATGCCTCGAATGGTGCCATGTCAATACTGGAGTGGTAACTATTATTGTACGAGAATTCGCACAATGGTAGAAACTGGTCCCAATGACCCCCGAAGTCCATCACACATGCTCTCAGCATATCCTCCAATACCTGGATCACCCTTTTCAACTGACCATCAGTCTGAAGATGGAAGGCTGTGCTAAAAGTGAGTTGAGTACCCAAATATTCATGTAACTTTCCCCAAAACTTAGAAGTAAACTGCGTACCTCTGTCTGAAATGATGGACAGTGGTACCCCATGCAGTCTCACAATCTCCTTCATGTAGATCTTAGCCAATTGCTGAGAATTGAAATCTACCCTGACCAAAATGAAATGAGAGGACTTGGTCAGCCTGTCAATAATGACCCAAATTGAGTCGTACTTCCCCAATGTCTTGGGAAGACCCACCACGAAATCCATGACTATCCTTTTCCACTTCCACTCTGGAATTGGCATTCTCTTAAGTAGTCCTGCAGGTCTCTGATGTTCGTACTTTACCTGCTGGCAGTTTGGACATTTGGACACAAAATCAATTATGTCCCCTTTCATCCCGGGCCACCATTAACGCTGCCTCAAGTTCCTGTACATTTTAGTCACACCCGGATGAATTGAGTACCGCGAACCATGAGCTTCTGCCAGGATTTTCTGAATCATATCATCTACCCCAGGAACACAAATCCTCTCTCTGAAATGCAACATCCCACCAGAGTCTAGGATAACGTTTCTGGACTCCTCGGATATTGCCTTACCTCGCAACTTACTCAGTTTCGGATCCTGAAACTGTTTCTCCTTTATTTTGTCTATGAAGGTTGCCTTGACCTCAAAGCTGGCCAACAACCCACCTCGATTTAAAACACCCAAGTGCATGAACTTGGCCTCCAAAGCCCAAATTTCCTTAGCTAGTGGTCATTTGGACACCCCCAAACAAGCCAAGCTACCCATGCTAACATTTTTCTGGCTTAATGCATCTGCCACCACATTAGCCTTACCCGGATGGTACTGAATGGTCACATCATAGTCCTTCAATAGCTCCATCCACCTTCACTACCTCAAATTCAAATCCTTCTGGGTGAATACATGTTGCAGACTGCGATGATCTGTGAATACCTCACACTTGACACCATAAAGGTAGTGTCTCTAAATTTTTAATGCAAAAACCACCGCTGCCAACTCTAAGTCGTGAGTCGGGTAATTCCTCTCATGCACCTTCAACTGCCTGGATGCATAGGCTATCACATTCCTATCCTGCATCAATATAGCACCCAAACTAGAATGTGAAGCATCACAATAAACAACAAAGCCTTTACCTTTAACCGGCAAGGACAAAATAGGGGTTGTGGTCAAAAGTGTCTTGAGATTTTAGAAGCTCTCCCCACACTTGTCGGACCATACGAACGGTACATCTTTTGGTGTCAGCTTGGTCAGGTGAGTAGCAATAGAAGCAAAATTCTTAACAACCCTCTGGTAGTACCCCGCGAGCCCAACAAAACTCCTCACCTCTGTCACAGAGCTAGGCCGAACCCAATTCTTGACTACCTTAATTTTCTGGGAATCTACCATCACCCCTTGTTCTGACACTACATGCCTTAGAAATACAACTGAAGTCAACAAAAACTCACACTTAGTGAATTTTGCATAAAGCTTTTGGTGTCTCAAGATATCCAGCACAATATGAAGATGATTAGCATGCTCCTCCCTACTTTTAGAGTAGATCAAAATATCATCGATGAACACGATAACGAAGGAATTCAAGTAGGACTTAAACACCCCATTCATGAAACTCATGCATGCTACCAGCGCATTGGTCAAAACAAACAACATTACTAGAAACTCATAATGTCCATATCGAGTATGGAAAGCAGTTTTTGGAATGTCCTCAGGCCTAATATTTAACTGGTGGTACCCCGACATCAAGTTGATTTTTGAAAACACCAATGCACCCTGAAGATGGTCAAACAAATCATCTATATGGGGTAGAAGGTACTTATTTCAGATGTTCACCTTGTTTAAATGCCTATAATATATACACATCCGCATACTACCATCCTTCTCCTCCCTACTTTTAGAGTAGATCAAAATATCATCGATGAACACGATAACGAAGGAATTCAAGTAGGACTTAAACACCCCATTCATGAAACTCATGCATGCTACCAGCGCATTGGTCAAAACAAACAACATTACTAGAAACTCATAATGTCCATATCGAGTCTGGAAAGCAGTTTTTGGAATGTCCTCAGGCCTAATATTTAACTGGTGGTACCCCGACATCAAGTTGATTTTTGAAAACACTAATGCACCCTGAAGATGGTCAAACAAATCATCTATATGGGGTAGAAGGTACTTATTTCAGATGTTCACCTTGTTTAAATGCCTATAATATATACACATCCACATACTACCATCCTTCTTCTTTACAAATAAGACCGGCGCACCCCAAGGTGAAGCACTGGGATGTATAAATCCCTTATCTAGGAGTTCCTGCAGGTGTGTCTTAAGTTCCCTTAACTCTTCCAGAGCCATATGATATGGAGGAATGGAAATGGGACGAGTGTCTGGCTCCAAATTAATACAAAAATCTATATCCCTGTCCGGAGGCATACCAGACAAGTCCACTAGAAACACCTCTAAAAATTCAGAAACCACTGGAACTGACTCAATAGGCGGGGACTCCAGACTATCATACCGGAGATGAGCTAAGAAGGCTAGACACCCCCTCCCCACTAGCTTCCTAGCCCAAACAAATGATATTATCTTAACTGGCTTTGGCCTGTACACACCCTCCCACTCTAGTCTATCCTTACCCGAAATCTCTAAAGTCACAGTCTTGGTGTTACAGTTCAACATAGCATGATAATGAGATAGCCAGGTCATACCCAAGATAATATCAAAATCAGCCATATCCAGAATTACAAAGTCTACCCAAGTATGCAACCCCACAAACATAACAGAACAATCACGATATACATGAGGCACAATCACAGACTCTCCAACTGGGGTATAAACATGGATAGGGGAAACAAGAATATCAAAAATCAAATCCATCCCCAAAGCAAAACTCATAGACACATAAGAATATGTAGAACCTGGGTCAAATAATACCGAAGCCATTTTATCACAGACAAGAATGGTACATGTGATCACCGTATCTGAGGCTTTCTCCTCTGTCCTCCCTGGAAAAGCATAGCAATGATCCCGATCATCCATCTGGGAAACTTCTTGAGCCGGCTGGGCTGCACCCCTACCTGCGTTGTCGTTCCCCCTGTCTCCCCGACCTCCTTAAAAATTACCTCGCCCACCCTGTGGACAACCCCTAGCATTACTGCCTCTGCCTGCCAAGACCACTGCTCTAGTCTGCTGCTGACCCTGATTACCTGCTTGCCTATGTGGACACTCCCTCTTAAAGTGGCCCAGATCACCACAATGGAAGCAACAACGATCAAGTGCAGGCCTTCTAACTGATGTATAAGACGCTCCTTGTCCTCTAGGAGCTGAAGACTGAGCTCCCTGACGACCACCTATAGTAGCTGGTAGAGAAAACTAAGTAGGACGGGCCGAGTAAGCCTGCTAATTCTGGCCCCTAGAATATGAACCAACATAGTTTCCCTCATTTTGGGGCTTCTTGGCCAAAGCCTTAGCCTGCCCCACTTGCCTAATTCCCTCTAACTTCTTCCCATAGTCCACCATATCATTAAAGCCCTTTCCTGAAGAATTCATATGCACTGACAGTACCTGCAGTTCACTATTCAGACCCTTGACAAACAACCGGACTCGTTCCTCCTCAGACCCCAACATATGTGTAGCAAAGTGAGACAAAGCATGGAACTTGGCCTCATAAGCCAAGACTGACATACCACCCTGTTCTAAGTTTAAGAACTTATCCTTCTTCTGGTCCCTCAAAGTACGGGGGACGTACTTCTCTAGAAACAATGTGTGGAACTGCTCCCAAGTCAGCGGAGGTAGAACAAAAGACCGACACTCAACATGAGACCTCCACCACTACTTGGCATCACCCTACAGCTGAAAAGTGACAAACTCAACCCCATGCTGACGTACAATACCTAACTTGTGCAACCTCTCATAGCAATCCAGGATGAACCCATAGGCATCCTCCCTGTCTGTACCCTAAAATGTCGAAGGTTTTATCTTAAGAAACTTAGTCAGCATTTCATGCTCATTTCCAGTCATAACGGGGCCTAGCATTGTCCTGAAAAGATCAGTCGTGCCCAAAGCTCCGTCCATCCTAGGCACTGTATTAGCCGCTGGCTGAGTATCCAAGGCCTGATTTGCGTAAGCTGCGGGTATAGCTCCAGCACCAACCAACCCACTCAAAATATTCCACGCCTGCTTAAAAGCTTCCGATGTCAAAGTAAGAAGGCCTGCACCCCCAACCGGTGCTGCCTCTGCTAGAGCCCCTTTACCCTCTACAACCACTTCTTCTACGTCCTCAACAATATGCTCTTGAGGTGGGGGAGGGGTTACCTCGCATGCATTAGCAGAAGCTCTAGCTCCACCCCTGGCGGGTGCGGCTCCAGCTCGTCCCCTGCCCCTTCTCCTACCTCTGACTAGAACTGTCGGGCTCGCTGCTGGGACTGCTAACCTTGCTCTGTTGTTCCTTATAGTAACCATCTGCAGATAGAAGAGTGAATGAGGTTAGATACCAATTTGTATCACTAGATACCAATTGGAATCAAGTTATAGCACGAAGGAAAGAAGGAAGAGATAGTTTTTCCTAAAGCCCCATAACCTATCGAAGAAAAGTACGGACGTCTCCGCACCATTCCTCAAGACTCTACTAGACATGTTTGGTACGATGAGATCAACGAACCTAGGGTTCTGATACCATCTTTGTCACGATCAAGACAGTCGTGAGTGGCACCCACCCAACCCTCGGATGAGCGAACCAATAGAGTTCAACCCTTTGCCTAGACTAACAGCCTAAAACCAGCAAAACAGAAGTAAACTAGCAATTTAATAAGTAAGAACTATAGCATTAATATCATCCTGCGGAAAATCCCCCTAGAAACTGAAAGTCGCAGTACCAAACATTACTACCAATATCTAGAATACGGGGATGCAACCCTAAAGGAAATATGGAAGTAGTTTTAAACCCGAAACAAGTGGGCTAAAAATCTAGAGATAAATACAAGGTAGCTTGATCAAGCAGCTCACCCTTGAAGTCAGAAATCGCCGGAGCTATAGATGAAGTCGCGTCTCAGTCGCTAGAAGATTTCCTGTACTCACCAAAAGGAAAGCAAGTGCAGTATCAGTACACCACCACTGTGTACTGGTAGGATCATCAGCCGGTTTCAGATAAATAGTGTATAAATACTATGATAATATCAAGTAAAAGGTATGGAAGACATGCAACATTATTAACAGACACACTTAGACTACAAGTCTCTACTTAGCTTGTTCCCGCATGAAATACACCACCGATACTCTAAGCCACAACCATATACCAATAACTATACCTTCCCGTCTAGCCCGGACCCACCCTGGGATCCACTCTAGATAACACAAAATGTCAATTAATAACCCAGCCTAAACCAAGACCATCATAATAGTTATACAGAAATTCCCGGCCACTCAAGGACCACCAAACCAATAACACATTTCAATAATCAGCCCGTTCCACTCACAAAACCAATATCAATCAATGCAACACAATGATAAAAATACAATAATGCAACAAAAGGAAACCCGTACTAGGCGTGGTACCCAAGCCAACCGTTAGTATACCCGTACCAGGAATGGTACCAATGCCAACCATTTGTTATACCTATACCAGGAGTGGTACCCGATCCAACCAAATGTCAACAACTCATAGTCCAATAGATGGTCAAACAACTTGTAAACCAACAAGCAACACTCTTTAATCACAGATTGTAAAGCAAGAACCTTAGACATTCTACACAAATCCCCTAAGCAATGTAATTCATACAACCATTTATATATGAGTACAAGAATATACAACATTCACAGAAATCATAAGCCATCACCTACCTCAAAATGAGCCAAACTCTATTCAACCCGAGATTTCCCGTGTTACGTATTCCTTTCTCGTTCTTGGTCTAAAATAACACACAAGTACATATGATTAACATACACGGCCTGCACAATACCTGAATTACACCAAATCCCCAAACCCCAGGCCACCCATGATCATCCGACCCTTTTCCCGAGCTTTCTACCATTAATTCACCTACTTCTATCATTTTTACGGATAAAAATAGAGAATTTAACAACCTATGATCATGATAACAAACTTTTAACAATGCACAAGAAAATTCATGCTTAGAATCCTCTTCCTTCCCCAGATTCTACCATTCCTAGGTTATTCCAACCTTTCCCCAAGTTCCCTCCTTGCAATTCTACCGCATAGGAAACATAGTACAAAGATTGGGGAGTAGAAACCTTACCTTAGGGAAGAAAATCGAAAGAAAAAAGAGGAAAATCGCCTAGCCCTTCTCCCAAAGTGAAATTGTGAAAACTAAATGTTTTGGGGAATGTTTCTGCATTAAAATCCCATCGGCCCGCTATAAAGGTCCCCGCTCCGCTATAGAGGTCCCGCTATAGCGGACAACTCTCGCTATAGCGGTCTTAAGCGGTGTTGACCGCCTTGTCCACCGCTATAGTGTAGGCCGCTACTGTGGACGGTTGCACTCGTCACTGACATAATGTCCAGAAATCTCCCAGTTTTGACCATTTTACAACACACTTGTTTCTCCCAATGACCCAAAACAACCCCTTCACGTCAAACGTGATTCCAGGAGTTTTACTTACCCAAATTTGATTCTAAAAAGTCCCCTGAACTCCTTTATGTCTTTGCTACGTGGAATACTAGCTTAACACAAGAAACATAAATTAATTCTTACCCAGATTTCTCTAGACTCCACCTTGCTCCAAAACTAGCCGAGGCTAGCCTAGCCCAAAATTTCAAACTCCCAAACCCAGAGTTTTCTAAATCTAAAACTAAGCACGATTGGACTACCCGTAATAAAGGACCTGGTCGTTATAGTGGGAAAAGATCTGACATGTTATATTTATGGGCCTCTCGAGTCCCCTGTGAGAGTATATTGTAGGCACTGGCCATTGCATCTCATCCTATATCATTAATTTGCATTATCTTTCCATTATTATTTTGATTGAGATATTTCGTGTTGTTATTGATATTGAACTGCTGGGACTTTTTTATGTGCAGGAATATTTTAGTATTCTTTAATCGATATAGTAACTATTTAAGCTCGGTCAGCCTAGGATGCCTACTGAATACAAGTGGATCATACTCACCCCTACTTTTCTGCATCATTCTGATGTAGATTTTGGTAAAAGTAGGCCCCGCAGCTAGAGTTTGTGCTTCTTGGTATCTTTGAAGATATGGTGATCTCTCGTGTTCGGAGACTATCCCAGCTTCCTCTACTATTTATCTTTGTTTTCTTTACATTGTCAAATAATTTTGTAGTATTTGGTTAGGACATTCTGTACTTAGAGTTGCTCTTGTATTCGTGACAGCTGAGACTTGGGATATTTTTGGGAGTCTTACTATTCGGTATCTTTTTATTACTGCTGAATTGAGTTACTATTGGATACTCGTGTTATTCTTCTATTTGCCTTATTTTAAGTTACTTGAATTTGTTGAGTCAGGCTAACCTACCATGGTTGGGTTGGGATAGGTGCCATCACAACCCTTGAGATTTTAGAACGTGACAAGTTGATATCAGAGCGCTAGGTTCACCAGTCTCATGAGTACAAGAACAATGTCTAATAGAGTCTCACAAATCGGTGCAGAGACGTTCTTTATTTATCTTCAGGAGGCTATAGGACTTTAGGAAATTTTCAATTTCTTGATTCCTCATCGTGCATTCTTGGTCTAATCTAACTCTTAAAATCTCCTCATTCTAATCTCTCACTTGTAGTGAGGATACGTTCTGGGATTCACACGCTTACAGTTGGGGGAGAAATCATGTGGTTTGACACAAGACTTGGTATGAAGAGAAGGTGATAGACTAGTGTAACGGATTTGCATGGCCATATCTAAATTGTATCTATGGTTCGAAGACTGATTGAGTAAGATTTTGGTTTAACTTGTACATTTTAGGGATATTCATATGGAAGTGTGAGCAATGGTTTAAATAACTCCATGATTGCCTTCTCTTCTATTGTTAGTTGTTTGGCAGTGGAAAAAGTGTATATGTGGCATAAACGGTATCTATAATAGTGTTGACAATTGGGAATGAAATGACTAAAGGAAAACTCCATAATGAGTGTGGTGACTCTAGAGGCTATAGTTAAGGAATTTTTTCATGACAAGAATGGGTTGCTCAATGTATGATGAGAACGGAGACACTTCAACAGAGATTAAAATTTCTCGTACAGTCTTATAGCATGAGTTTATTAGCAAGGATTCAATACACTATTTCAAGGAACGGTTAAAGTTGTAAGGGACCAAGGGATTGGGTAAAAGAACAGTGATCACAGTAGAGTATGAAGGAGATATTCTTACTATAAGGTTCAAGGTGGTATGACTAGTTTGCGTTTTCTATGAAAAGTATGCCTTCTACTTTGTTAAGAGGTTGTACGACAAAGAGAATTTGAATGGTTTAAGTTCTAGTATATGACTCCCATAGAATGACTGGTGTTACTTGGCTAGAGTCACAAGGTGTGCTAATTTTGCTATCAAATGAATATATGAAAGGGTAAGTTAACTATGTGTGGGGTGACATGAAGGATAAAAGAAGACCAAGTGTTAAGAGTTCTTGAAGGGAAATAGTTGATGGATTCAGGCCAAAAGTGGAAAGGTTTCTTTAATGATTGGATTCTATGGGACTATGTAATGATATTTCTTTATCAAGGGTACATATTATTTTGGGCTAGAAATTGGATAGTTCATGTAATGTGTTGTTGTTATTTGATGGGTAAAAATGTATGGTTTGATCTTGGTATGACCTTATCGATAGTTATATTATAGAAAAGTGGTGGATCTTATAGGTTTTCTTGATGTTTTACTACTAAAGTAGAGCAAGTGATGAATGGAAATAGATCTATAGGTTAACGAGTGTAAGAGGTTAATTACCTAAGGAGCTATCAGTTATTTCACCTATTTGGATATAGAGTTTGACATTACATTCAGATTTGAATGACATTACCTAAGATCTCACATTGAACTACATATAGGTAATGCCTCCAGATCTTGAGCGCGAAAACTACCGCCACCTACTCTAAGTCATGAGTGGGGTAGTTGCGCTCGTGGACCTTCAGCTGCCTTGATGCATATGCTATTACACGACCCTGCTGCATCAACACACAACCAAGACCAACCCCAGAAGCATCACAGTACACGAAGAAGCTCTGACCCTCAACCGGCAAAGTCAAAACTGGAGCTGAAGTCAATAAGGCCTTAAGCCTCTGGAAGCTATCCTCGCACTGATCCGACCATTGAAATGGGACATCTTTCCTAGTCAGCATAGTCAAGGGTGCTGCTATGGAAGAAAATCCCTCAACGAACCATCTGTAGTAACCTGCTAACCCAATAAAGCTGTGGACCTCAGTAGTAGTAGTAAGTCTAGGCCAATCACAAACCGCCGAAATCTTTCCCGGGTCAACCCTAATCCCATTCTTAGACACCACGTGCCCTAGGAATGCAACTGACTCAAGCCAAAACTCGCACTTTGAGAACTTGGCATAAAGCCGATGATCTCTCAAAGTCTGGAGTATAACCCTCAAGTGCTGCTCATGCTCATCTCTACTACGCGAGTATACCAAGATGTCATCTAATAAAACTATCATAAATGAGTCCAAATACGGGCCAAGAACCCTGTGCATCAAGTTCATAAAGGCTACGAGGCCATTAGTCAACCCAAAAGACATCACCAGGAACTCATAATGGCCATAACGTGTCCTAAATGCTGTCTTAGGGATGTCATCCGCCCTAATCCTCAACTGATGGTAGCCAGACCTCAAATCAATCTTCGAAAACACGACTGAAACCTGAAGCTAGTCATACAAGTCATCAATCCTCGTGATCGGATACCTATTCTTCACTGTCACCCTATTCAGCTGCCGATAATTAGTACACATGCGCATCGACCCATCCTTCTTCTTCACGAAGAGAACAGGAGCACTCCAAGGTGACACACTAGGTCTAATAAACCCCTTAGCTAAAAGATCCTGGAGTTGCTCCTTAAGCTCCCTCAACTCAGCAGGAGCCATACGGTAAGGAGAAATAGAAATGGGCCTAGTGCCCGGCTCTAGCTCAATAGCGAAATAAATATCGCTCTCAGGTGGAAGGCCTGGCAGGTCGGTAGGAAACACATCGAGCAAGTCTCTAACCACATGAACAGACTCAGGAGAAGTAGGGTCAGCACTAACATCTCGGACATATGCTAGATAAGCTAAACACCCACGGGAAATCAACTTCCTAGCTCGTAGACAAGAGATGATCCCAGATGGTGCATGGATAACAGAACCCTGCCATACAACCGGGGATACACCGGGCACAGCTATGGTAATGGTCTTGGCATAACAATCCAAAACCACACGGTGAGGGGATAACCAGTCCATGCCCAGTATCACATCAAAATCTAGCATATCAAGAATCATCAAATCACCCCAAGTCTCTGAATCACCAATAGATAGCATACAAGATCTCACAATCCGATCCACTACTAAAGAATCACCTACTGGGGTCAAACCAGAAACATGAACAGATAATGGCTCACTAGCCAACCCCAAACAAGGCATAAAGTAGGCAGATACATATGAACAAGTGGATCCAGGATCAAATAAAGCCATAGCAGACTGATGGCACACAAATATTGTACATGTAATCACAGCATCTGAGGCCTCTGCCTCTGGTCTCCTAGGGACCGCGTAAAAATGACGACGACCTCCACCTGCCCGACCGCTATCCCTACCACCTGCTCTGCCGCGTGGAGCACCACCTCTACCCTGATGACCACCCCCTCTAGCCAGGAGTTGAACTGCTCGTAAAGGCTCGACCAACTGAACTGTACCCTGCTGAGGGAAATCTCTAGCAAAATGACCAATCACATCACAAGTAAAACAAGCCCCTAGTGGCCTACTCGGTCGAGATGAACCAGCAGATCTCGTATAACCACCACGGCCTGATGCCCCAGAAACTGTACCCCTTGAAAACTGGCTGCCATAGCCCTGATGGTTGCTCTGACCCTGCTCGAACTGGGTACTACCGAAAGTCTGAAGGGAAGCCTGAACCGGTCAGCTGGACTGACCCTGGTGCTGCTGTGACTGATAACCCCGGCTCCACTGGCCAGAACCTCTACCACCATACCTGGAACTACTGTAGACATCCTGATGTCGAGGCCTCTTATCTCTGGACCCCTGATCATGTCGCTGTAAGTCCTCCACAGTGCGGGCATAGTCTACGATATCCTGAAATGACCGACCACCGGCAATAAATATCTCAGTTGGCTGCCTGATCTCTGGCCTCAAATCCCATACAAATCTGTGAATCCTATCTGCCTCGGTAGGAATGATCATAGCTCCGAACGGTGCTAGCTGATGAAAACGGGTCTCATACTCTGAGACAGTCGTAGACCCCTTCATAAGGTGAGTAAATTGCTCCCTGCGAACTCACGATCACTCTGAGGTAGGAACTTGGCCATAAAGGCCTCATAAAACTCAGACTAGGTCAAAGGAGGTGACGATGGTGGTCTACAAGCAACATGAGCCCTCCACCATAACTTCGCTGGGCCCTCTAACTGATAGGTAGTATAACCAACCCCGTGAGTCTCCAACAAACCCAAATAATGCAACATCTCCTCACATGTAGTAATAAAGTCATGTGGATCCTATCCAGAAGTACCAGCAAACCTCGGAGGTGCTAACCTCAAAATCCTACCTAACGCCTTCTGCTCTGACTCGGTCATAGCTGGGCGAGGAGCAAGAGGCTGTGCAACTGATGGAACCGGAATGACCTCCGCACGAGGAGCCGTAGTAGCAGGCTGCGCTCCTGAACTCTATGCACCCAGGGCTTCCCCCTGAGCGGATGTCTGCACTACCTTAGAAGGCCGCTCTCCAATCATACCCAAAAGCTGTAATAGTAATCCCCGAATAACTGGAGACTGAGCTGCGACTGGAGCTGGCACATAAATGGGCGCTGGAGCTGGTACTGAAGCTGGTGGTACCTGGGCTGCCCCCTGATCCACAGGCTGCTCGGGCTCTATCTCAACTCTAGCAGCTCTAGTAGGTGCCACTGCTCGAGGGCGTCCTCGACCCTTAGCTGGAGTGGGAGGCTCGTCTCCGCGTGATGCCGATGATCTCGTACGAACCACTTGCGGATGGATGAAGTAGAAGAAATGAGATTTCCAAAAATTTCAAGGGTTCCACGCATGACACAGAAGCAATGAAAGAGTCAAATTTCCTAAAATGTCACTGTAGCCTCCCAAAGATTGAGTACGGACGTCTCCGCCCATCCGCAGGACTCTACTAGACATTGGCTCCTATACCGATGACACCGGTGAACCTAAAGCTCTGATACCAAGTTGTCACAACCCGATTTCTCGGTCATGATGGCACCTACAACCCCCCAGTAGGCGAACCAATTCCTGTAGCCCAGGACAGTTAGTAATGAGCTACTATCTAACAAATAAGCGGAAGAATAGTTTAATAAGCAAAAGTAAGAGAGAAAGATGAGAAGAATAGACAACAGGAGTATATATATATATACATATGCGGAAACTAAACCAAACCCCTAGACCTGGTATCATAGTATAGAGCCAAAACTACATACATGGAGTGCAAACGATCCAAAACAATATATACAGATGTCTCTGAATGGTAATAGAGTACATGAAGCAAAAGATAAACTAAGGCTAAGCTCCGATCGCCAAGAGCTCACCCTCAGTCTGAAGTAGTCCCCAACAGATCTCCAAGAATGAATCACAGTGATCTAACGGCGATGGCCCACGCTAGGATCTGCACCCAAATATGCAGGGGGTAGGATGAGCACCAAATGCGAAGCATAAGGTACCCAGTAGGTATCATAGGCCGACTGGGCACATATAAGATAAAAGCATAGTAACAGACAGAATAGAAGCAAGCAATCACAGAAATCAATGAAAGGTACACAAGAACTAACCTAGAGGGAAATCAACAGAACCACATGTGAGGCCAGTAAGCAGAATATACACACCATAGGCACAGGTGAAAGTAAGAAATAACGCACCTGGGGTCCTTGAATAACAGTGTATACATAATAAGTTTACGAAATGGACGGTATACCGGTAACCTCAAGTGTAAGAAGAGGGAAAGAGTAATGATAGGCATGCTCAGAGACATGAATCAAACTCAACTAATCATATCAATCTCAATCTAGAAACTAACAGTTTAGCAGTAACCAATTTCATTCTTAACCGTAACAGGAAATAATTCTGTAAGTAAATAGCAAGAGTCTAACTACAGTCCCCCGACCGCCCATACAACCAAGGAACACAAACAAGTGGAAAAAAAATCTCCGGCATCCCATACTACCAGAGCGTACAATCAACAAACAACAAACAAGGGTGGAGCCTCAAACAATGAATGATATCATGCATGAAGATCTCAAGTGAAATGGTATCTCTGTATGTACTTCCTCCGGTGCCGATCCAGCCCAGCACGCCCGTATACCTCTACTCCACCGTATACCCTTCCTCCAACACACGCAGCCCGCAGCCCCAGGCCCGGATGGCAAGGTCCATGGAGGTCCCTGACCCCATACTAAAACTCAGTATAAAAACATGTCATCCGGAAGCAAGTCCGGGTTCAAGATAGAGACCCAGTCTCTAATATGCATGCCCAGACCCTGTCCAGGACTAAAGTAGTAGGAAAATATCTCAAAAAAAACCCTCCAAGGGTGCCCGGGCATAATCGGGTCTAAACAGTAGAAAGTCATCTCGGGTGCTCGGTCTGACCGAGGCTAAAAATTATCTCAAGTAGCAAGAAAACTCAACTAGCACCCCGGCCCTGCCGAGTCTAGCGTTAATCGTAAAACTGATGATTTAAAATCATAATTTTACCTTCTTTTACCCAAGAATATTCATAAGTTAAATCAAAACATTTCCAATTTATTCCCTTAAAAACAACGGCCCCCGGGGCCATGCAAGGTTTAGAAAATAGTGTCAGTAGGCCCGAAGCCCAAACCGTAGTAAAACATGGATAAAACCTCTTTATATGCATGGAAATGGTATGATCAAACACAATAGCTGCCCAACAGCTCACAATCAACCTATCGACCCTACACAGGCCCACAACTACTCAGCAAGCATAACCAGCCTAGAAGGATAATTCTCTGCCCGGGATTCGCAGGCATTCCCAAAATCCCACCTTCTATGTTCCAGAGTCAACAAGGTCTCACAGGACCACAAGGGTAAATAAAATATATCGGCAAGTACTACAAGCAACGGAGGAACAAAAGTAGGCGGACATGAATAAAGCGGTCGAGGTCTGTGGTACCAACCTAATAAACCAACCCAAGGATGCCCATTAATACAATTTTATCCGATATATGTGGAGTCTAGGGAAAATAAACCGTAACCTACCGTCGTCCGATGACAAGCTGCTAGAACGACGATGTCCACGCTCGAACCGCTCCGAGAAACTCCGAAATGAAATCAAACTCGAAATTAGGCTTGAATAACTTGACGTAGATAATCGATTTTCCTTTCGATGATCAAATAGTAATCGTCAAAAAAAATATTTCTCCCCACCAAACATTACCGTGCATTAAACAAGTTGTATATAACAACTGATATGCATGCTTACCCTTGTTAACAAGATTGAGAATAATCACTAAAAAGAAAACGTGTTGCTCCCAGCAACATCCTTAAACAGAGAGAATGACAAATACTATATATATATATATATATATCCAATAAAAGCCATGCTTGGCCACTAATCACCCTAAGCCTTGCTGGGCACTCCCTCCACTTCCACGTGGAGGGTAGGGGATATATCCAAAATATTTTATCCCGTTACATATATATTCGGGTATTACATAAATTCATGGTAAAATAAATATAACTTTTTAAATATACCATAACTAATAGAAAATCATTTCCAATAAAACTTACTATATTATAATAATAATTTTCAACATAACTAAATTTACTATCTCCATTAAAATATTACAATGTATACAAACCTTATAAAATAAGTACATACACAATTATATCATAATAAAAGTATTTTTCATAGACCTTTAAAATACTTTAAAAAGGTAATAAAAAAATATAACTTTTTACCACATTCAACTCCAAAATAAAATATTTCCAATTAGCACCTTGATCACTCAAGAACTCTCTTGGAACCCTCCCTTATGTTTTCTCACTGTTTCAGAACTGAAATGGCATTTTAAAACGTGAAGTTGAGGCTTAAAATCGGTTTTGACCCGACCCGGTTCGCGACCTGGTTCGCGACCCGGTTTCTGTCAGATAGTCCGCGGTAAAACAATCATAACTTTTTACTCCAAGATCAGTTGGACGTGAGGTTTTGTGGGTTGGAAAATAGACTCGTAGACCTTCGATTTGGTATTTCGGGGGACTTCTAACTCTTTATTTATTGAGAGAAAAGCTCTGAGACATTTCACCCAAAGTTCAGAAAATTTATTAAAGAAACTTACGATAACTTTTGCCGACTTGCTTGACTTCAAAAATTATCATACGACCAAACAAATGGACCCGACACTAAAATACTGATCCCGACAAGACTTAAATGACTTGGGGCCGCTACAAACAAGCTCTAACAGTACAAGGAAAACGTATACGTGGAAATAACCGGAAGGGTCATTACAGAATGATATTAGTTTTTGACTTAGTTACTTCAACTCAAGGAAACAGAACTAAGAAATTTGGAATCAGCTATATCAGCCTTGGAAAATGCTAGTTTCTGATAAGAAATGCATAGGATGGGCTTCAAAGAGTAGATATCCCTTGTCAGTAACTCTAAGTTTCATAGAATGGTAATGTGTATTCTAAGGGTGTTTAGTACTAATGACGATATTGAAATTGTGAATAAAGGATTTGTAAGGTCATGGTATTTTGTTGGTATAGATTTGGCACTAGATTTACAATTATCATCTCATGGTGTCTATGTTGGGAATTGGTGAATTGGGTATGTTTAGAAATATGGTTATGATCAACTCAGTTATTGCGTGTAGAGGTATTTCAAAAATATAAAAATCAGATATTTGAAGAAGTTTTGATTTTTGATACTAGAGATGTAGTCTTAAGGGATAAAACAGGGGAGGACTTTGACAGTTAGGGTGAACAAGTGGTACTACAGATGTAACTTTGCTCAGAAATATTTGTATAACGTCTGCGATGGGTATTTACAGTTGCTCGACAGTCTTGGTACTTTTCTTACTCTTACGTTCGAGGACAAACGTGTGTTTTAGTGGTGGATAATGTGACAACCCTCAAGTGATTTTTTATATTTGGTGTATTTTGGCCATTTTAACCCTCTTCATAGTTGTATTATGGTATTTGTAGCGTGCGGGAATGGATGGTATGGTTTTCAAGATAGTTGGTTGAGAATTATGCAAGTTTCTTATTTTAGAAGTTTGAAAAGCTGATATGGTTGACTTTAGTCAATATTTGTAGAAGTTGAGCTTATATTGAAATTATGTCAATGCCATCAGCTTTGGAATGTCATGTTTGAGTTAATAGGACTATTGGTTCAGGTCTGGAGATATTTGGATGAGCTTTGAAAGAGTTTTTGAGTTTTGAAAGTTGAAAACTTAAGAGAGTTGATCAAAGTCAATATTTGAGGTTAGAAAGGTTATTTTTGAGTTTCAATGATTCCACTAGGTCCAAAAGGTTACTTCTGGTCTAGTTGAAGGTTTGATTCATTTCCCAAGGCTTCAGAATGAGTTTTGAGTCATTGTTTTTGGACATTTAGAAATTTCTAAGTTAAGAGTTGAATTCGGTCAACATTCGGTTAAGATGGACTCTTTTGGATGTTTCAATGATTCTATCAGGTCCATAATATATTTTACAACTGGATTGCATTATTGGTTTGTGTCCGGGAGGTTTCAGATGAGTTTTGGGAACTCGTTCGGAGTTTAAAAGTTTATCATCGTGGGGTTTTATTAAAGTCACCTGAAGAAAATGATCTCTATTTGGTGTTTGAATGATACCATTAGATTTGTATTGAAATTTTGAAACTAACACAAAAAGAATCATTGCATTTGGAGCTCGAATGAGGAAGATATGATCGTTTTACTACGGACAGTTGTTGCTGGTGCGACTAAGGTCACAATATCGAGCCTTTTCTCGCGACCGCAAAGGGTCGCCATCAAAGGTCATCGCGAAAGTGAGACTTTTTGTCGCGATTATGGCTGTCACCGGCACCGGTACCGGTACCAGAGTAATCTTCCGCCGGTTGGACGGGAACCGGGATGGTACCGGTACCAGTAGTACCAGGAATTTTTCCCTTTCGTCCCGGACCGGTACCTACCGAGACCGGTATACCGGGTCCCGCTCCCTTTTTTAAATTTTTTTTAATTAAATTAAAATTTGGTTATTTATAATTGAAAAAGTTTCAAAATATATAAGTTATTTTATATTTCTTTTAAAAGTATAACTTAATAAATTAGACTTTTTTTGGAGTTTAAATTTTAAACACTAAAAGTTTAAAACTTTAAATTTCAAATTTTAAACTCTTAAAAACTTTTCAAACTCTTAAGTCTTAAGTCTTAAACGTTTAAATTTAAATTTTTAAACTATAACTAACTTAATAACTTACTTACTTAAGTTTGAAACTTTTTAAACTATATCAAACATTCATTTGTTAAACTTTTTTAAATTTCAAATTGTAACTTAAGTTTGAAACATTTAAAAATTGAAATATATAAAAAAGACTTGTATTAAATTGAAGACAATAATTAAAAAAATTTAAGGAGAATAGCCTATAATTTTATTCATAAAAATTGAATAATACAATTTGTATTACAAATATTAGAAGATGACCTAATCTACGCAGCCACCTTCTAGGAAGGGTTCTGTTTGAATTAGGCCTCGAACTATCATACTAATATTTGAATCGTTGAAAATAGTCTTGACGTAGAGTTTCTAACAATTCCCTGGTAACATTTTATGGAAGTGGTTGTTGTGCTTGATCCTCCAATGCATCCATGCCGTCTTCACTAGAATTTACCAAAATATTATCTATATCATATTCAAATTGGACAGGTAAACTAGGACGCCCATAATTCTTTCGCTCGGCATTGATCCAATCTCTAAACAATACTGATATCTCCAAGCTGTCTGATGCTAATGAATACCTATGCTCCCCAATTTGATATCTTGCTACACTAAAAGCGCCCTCCGAAACTACTGAAGATGCTTGAATAGCTAGCAAATCTCGAACCACCGGTTGAAGTTTTGGAAATGACTTGCCGCGAGTCTTCCACCATTCCAAAAGTTGAGGTTTGCCTTGTGCATCCTTAATGCTTTCCATTCCCTGATTAAGATATTCATCAAAATCATTCCTTTCATTAGAAGTAAGACGAAAATAATTTTCTGTAATGACCCTTCCGGTCATTTTCACGTATAAGTTTGAAGTCAAGCAAATCGACAAAACTTATCGGAAAATCTTTGACAAATTTCCTGAACTTTGGATCAAATGTCTCGAGGCTTTTCTCCCAATATATAAAGAGTTAGAAGTCCCCCGAAATACCAAATTGAAGGTCTACGAGTCTAGTTTCCAACGCATAAAACCGCACGTCCAAATAATCTCGGAGAAAAGAGTTATGACTGTTTTACCGCGGACTGTCTGGCAGAAAATGGGTTGCGAACCGGGTCGCGAATCGGGTCGGGTTAAACTCGATTTAAGCCTCAATTTCACGTTTTAAAATGCCATTTCAGTTCCGAAACAGTGATAAAATATAAGGGAGGATCCCGAGAGAATTCTTGAATATCGAAATCGTGCGTAGGCGAATTACGAGCCTAAATTTAAGAACTTTATTAGCATCGTGCGTGTATTTGAAATATTTATTTAAAAGTTGAATTTGGTAAAAATTATATTATTATTACCTTTTCAAAATATTGTAAAGGTTTATGGAAAATGTTTTTGTTACGATATAATGGTATACGTATTTATTTTATAAGGTTTTTATACTCCATAATATTTTAACGGAGATAGTAAATTTAGTTATGTTAAAATTTATTATTATAATATAGTAGGTTTTATTCGAAATAATTTTCTATGAATTACGGTATATTTAAAATATTATATTTATTTTACCACGAATTTACGCAATACCCGAGTATATAAATAACGGGATAGGAATTTTATTTTGGCACCTTGTAAGTGCCACCTCCACTCCACGTGTAGGTGGAGGGAGTGTCCAGCAATCAAAAGGGTAAGAGGTGGCAACATAAATACACTAAGTTGGCAGCATATATACTTATGTATATTTGGCTGATTTGAGCCATGTATGCTGAAAGGCATACCACTACTAAACGTTACTTAGTGCATATGCACATATATGCTTACAATTATTGAAGAGTGTTGATGGGAAGAAAATGTTGTCACGTTTTATTTAATATCTGAAAGAAAATCAATTATCTACGTCAATTTATTCCGTCCCAAATCCGAATCCGATTCCGATTTAGTTGTGGATTTTCTCGGAGTGGTTCGAGCTTGGGCATCGTTGTTCCAGCAGCTTATCGTCGGACGACAGGTAGGTTACGGTTTATTTTCCCTAGACTCCGTATATATAAAATAAAATTGTATTAATGGGCATCCTTGGGTTGGTTTATTAGGTTGGTACCACAGACCCTGACCGCTTTATTCATGTCCGCCTATTTTTATTCCTCCGTTGCTTGTAGTATTTGCGGATATATTTTATTTACCCTTGTGGTCCTGTGAGGCCTTGTTGACTCTGGAACATAGAAGGTGGGGTTTTTGGGAATGTCCGCGAGTCCCGGACATAGAATTATCCTTCTAGGCTGGTTATGCTTGCTGAGTAGCTGTGGGCCTGTGCAGGTCGATAGGGTTGATGTGAGCTGCGGGCCAGCTATTGTGTGTGATCATACCATTTCCATGCTATTAAAGCAGGTTTTATTCAGCGTTTTACTGTGGTTTGGCTTCGGGCCTACTGGCACTATTTTCTAAACCTTGCATGGCCCGGGGGGCCCGTTTTTGATGGAAATGATTTGGAAATGGTTGATTTCACTTGTGGAGATTTTTGGGCAAAAAAGTAAAATTATGTTTAAAATCATCAGTTTTATGATTATCGCTAGACTCGGCAGGGCCGGGGTGCTAGTTGAGTTTTCTTGTTACTTGAGATAATTTTTAGCCTCGGTCGGACCGAGCACCTGAGATGACTTTTTACTGTTTAGACCCGGCTACGCCCGGGCACCCTTGGAGGGGTTTTTGAGATATTTCCTACTATTTTTAGTCCTGGACAGGGTCTGGGCATGCATATTCGAGACTGGGTCTCTATCTTGATATCGAGACTGGGTCTCTATCTTGATACATGTTCTGATACTGAGTTTGAGTATGGGGTCTGGGACCTCCATGGACCTTGCTATCCGGGCCAGGGGCTACGGGCTGCGTGTGCCGGAAGAGGGGTATACGGGGGGAGTAGAGGTATACGGGCAGAGGCCTTCCATGGAACCTACCATGGAACCTACCTGCGGGGCCGGATCGGCGCCGGAGGAGGTACATACAGAGATACCATGGCACTTGAAATCTTCATGCATCATATCATTCATGGTTCGAGGTTCCACCCTTGTTTGTTGTTTGCTGATTGTACGCTCCGGTAGTATGGGATGCCGGAGGGTTTGTTTTCACTTGTTTGTGTTCCTCGGTTGTATGGGCGGCCGGGGGACTGTAGGTAGACTTTTGCTTTTACTTACAGAATTGTTCTCTATTATGGATAAGTATGAGATTGGTATGATTAGTTGAGTTGATTCATGTCTCTGAGCATGCCTATTATTACTCTTTCTCTCTTCTTCTTACACTTGAGGTTACCGGTATACCGTCCATTTCGTAAACTTATTTTATATACACTGTTATTGCCAGGACCCCAGGTGCGTTATTTCTTACTTTCACCGTTCCTTTTGGTGTGTATATTCTGCCTTACTAGCCCTATATGTGTTTTGTTGATTCCCTCTGGGCTAGTTCCTGTGTACCTTTCCGGTTGATTTCTGTGACTACTTGCTTCTATTCTGTCTGTTACTACATTTTTATCTTATATGTGCCCAGTCGGCCTATGATACCTACTGGGTACCTTATGCTTCACATTTGGTGCTCACCCCTACCCCCTGCATCTTTGGGTGCAGATCCTAGCGTGGGCCATCACCGTTAGATCGCTGCGATTCGTGCTTGGAGATCTGTTGGAGACTACTTCAGGCTGAGGGTGAGCTCTTGGCGATCAGAGCTTAGCTTTAGTTTATCTTTTGCTTCATGTACTCTATTACCATTCGGAGACATCTGTATATATAGTTTTGGTTTATTTGCACTCCATGTATGTAGTTTGGCTCTGTACTATGATACCAGGTCTTAGGGTTTGGTTAAGTTTCCGCATATATATATATATTTATATCCCTGTTATCTATTTTATTCATCTTATTCCCTTATTTGCTAGATAGTACCCCATTACTAACTGTTCTGGGCTACGGGGATCGGTTCACCTACCGGGGGTTGTAGGTGCCATCATGACCGAGAAATCGGGTCGTGACAACTTGGTATCAGAGCTTTAGGTTCACCGGTGTCATCGGTATAGGAGCCAATGTCTAGTAGAGTCCTGCGGATCGGGGCGGAGACGTCCGTACTCAATCTTTGGGAGGCTACAGTGACATTTTAGGAAATTTGACTCTTTCATTGCCTCTGTGTCATGCGTATAGCCCTTGAAGTTTCTAGATATCTCATTTGTTCTACTTCATTCTTCCGCAGATGGTTCGTACGAGATCATCGGCAGCACGCGAGGATGAGCCTCCCACTCTAGCTAGGTGTCGAGGACGCCCTCGATCAGTGGCACCTGCTAGTGCTGCTAGCGTGGAGATAGAGCCCGAGCAGCATGTGGTTCAGGGGGCAGCCCAGGTACCACCAGCTCCAGTGCCAGCTCCAGCGCCAGCTCCAGTACCAGCTCCAGTGCACACTTCTGTGCCAGCTTCAGCCGCAGCTCAGTCTCCGGATATTCGGGGATTACTGTTACAGCTTTTGGGTGTGATTGGAGAGCGGCCTTCTGAGGTAGCGCAGACATCCGCTCAGGGGGCAGCCCTGGGTGCACAGAGCTCAGGAGCGCAGCCTGCTACTATGGCTCCCCGTGCGGAGGTCATTCCGGTCCCATCTGTTGCACAGCCTCTTGCTCCTCGCCCAGTTATGACAGAGACAGAGCAGAAGGCGTTGGGCAGATTTTTGAGGTTAGCACCTCCGAGATTTGCGGGTACTTCTGGGCAGGATCCACATGATTTTATTACCACCTGTGAGGAGATGTTGCATCATCTAGGTTTGTTGGAGACTCATGGGGTTGGTTATACTACCTACCAGTTGGAGGGCCCAGCGAAGTTATGGTGGAGGGCTCAGGTTGCTTGTAGACCATCGTCATCACCTCCTTTGACCTGGTCTGAGTTTTACGAGGCCTTTATGGCCAAGTTCCTACCCCAGAGTGATCGGGAGCGTCGCAGGGAGCAGTTTACTCATCTTACGCAGGGATCTATGAATATTTCGGAGTATGAGACCCGCTTTCATCAGCTAGCACCGTTCGGAGCTATGATCATCCCTACCGAGGCTGATAGGATTCGCAGATTTGTATGGGGTCTTTAGAGGCACAGAGATTCTCAGACAGCCAGCTGAGATATTGATTGCACACGTGGCGGTCATTCCAGGCTATGTAAGTGTACTATTGCCCGCACTTGTGCCGGAGGACTTACAAGCGGACATGATCAGGGGTCCAGAGATAAGAGGCCTCGACATCAGGGTGTCTATAGTGGTTCCAGATATGGTGGTAGAGGTCCTGGCCAGTGGAGCCGGAGTTATCAGCCACAGCAGTACCAGGGTCAGTCCAGCCGACCGATTCAGGCTTCTCTTCAGCCTTTTGGTAGTACCCAGTTCGAGCAGGGTCAGAGCAGCCATCAGGGCTATAGCGACCAGTCTTCGAGGGGTACAATTTCTAGGGCATCAGGTCGTGGTGGTCATTCGGGATTTGCGGGTTCATCTCGACTGAGTAGGCATCAGGGGCTTGTTTTACTTGTGGTGCGATAAGTCACTTTTGCTAGAGATTGCCTTCAGCAGGGTACAGTCCAGTTGGCCGAGCCTTTACGGGTAGTTCAGCCCCCGGCTAGAGGGGGTGGTCGTCAGAGTAGAGGTAGTGCTCTGCGTGGCAGAGCAGGTGGTAGGGATGGCGGTCGGGCAGGTGGAGGTCGTCGTCAGTTTTACGCGGTCCCTAGGAGACCAGAGGCAGAGGCCTCAGATGCTGTGATTACAGGTACGATTTCTGTGTGCCATCAGTCTGCTATGGCTTTATTTGATCCTGGATCCACTTGTTCATATGTATCTGCCTACTTTGTGCCTTGTTTGGGGTTGGCTAGTGAGCCATTATCTGTTCCTGTTTCTGTTTCGACCCCAGAAGGAGATTCTTTAGTAGTGGATCGGATTGTGAGATCCTGTATGTTATCTATTGGTGATTCAGAGACTTGGGGAGACTTGATGATTCTTGATATGCTAGATTTTGATGTGATACTGGGCATGGACTGGTTATCCCCTCACCGTGTGGTTTTGGATTGTTATGCCATGACCATTACCATAGCCGTGCCCGGTGTATCCCCGGTTATGTGGCAGGGTTCTGTTAGCCATGCACCATCTGGGATCATCTCTTGTTTTCGAGCTAGGAAGTTGATTTCCCGTGGGTGTTTAGCTTATCTAGCATATGTCCAAGATGTTAGTGCTGACCCCACTTCCCCTGAGTCTGTTCCTGTGGTTAGAGACTTCCTCGATGTATTTCCTACTGACCTGCCAGGCCTTCCACCTGAGAGAGATATTGATTTTTCTATTGAGTTGGAGCCGGGCACTAGGCCCATTTTTATTTCTCCTTACCGTATAGCTCCTGCTGAGCTGAGGGAGCTTAAGGAGCAGCTCCAGGATCTGTTAGCTAAGGGGTTTATTAGACCTAGTGTGTTGCCTTGGGGTGCTCCTGTTCTCTTCGTGAAGAAGAAGGATGGGTCGATGCGCATGTGTATTGATTACCGGCAGCTGAATAGGGTGACAGTGAAGAATAGGTATCCGTTGCCGAGGATTGATGATTTGTTCGACCAGCTTCAGGGTTCAGTCGTGTTTTCGAAGATTGATTTGAGGTCTGGCTACCATCAGTTGAGGATTAGGGCGGAGGACATCCCTAAGACAGCATTCAGGACACGTTATGGCCATTATGAGTTCCTGGTGATGTCTTTCGGGTTGACTAATGCCCCCGCACCTTTATGAACTTGATGCACAGGGTTCTTGGCCGTATTTGGACTCGTTTGTGATAGTTTTTATAGACGACATCTTGGTATACTCGCGTAGTAGAGATGAGCATGAGAAGCATTTGAGGGTTATACTCCAGACTTTGAGAGATCATCGGCTTTATGCCAAGTTCTCAAAGTGTGAGTTTTGGCTTGAGTCAGTTGTATTCCTAGGGCACGTGGTGTCTAAGGATGGGATTAGGGTTGATCCGGGAAAGATTTCAGCGGTTTGTGAGTGGCCTAGACCTACTACTGTTACTGAGGTTCGCAGCTTTATTGGGTTAGCGGGTTACTACAGACGGTTCGTTGAGGGATTTTCTTCCATAGCAGCACCTTTGACTATGCTGACTAGGAAGGATGTCCTATTTCAGTGGTCGGATCAGTGTGAGGATAGCTTCCAGAGGCTTAAGGCCTTATTGACTTCAGCCCCAGTTTTGACTTTGCCGGTTGAGGGTCAGAGCTTCTCCGTGTATTGTTATGCTTCTGGGGTTGGTCTTGGTTGTGTGTTGATGCAACATGGTCGAGTAGTAGCATATGCGTCGAGGCAGCTGAAGGCTCACGAGCGCAACTACCCCACTCATGACTTAGAGTTGGCGGCAGTAGTTTTCGCGCTCAAGATCTGGAGGCATTATTTATATGGAGTTCACTGTGATATCTTCACCGATCACCGTAGTCTTCAGTATATCACGAGTCAGCGGGAGTTGAACTCGAGGCAGAGAAGATGGGTCGAGTTACTGAAGGACTATGACTTCACTATTCTGTATCATCCGGGCAAGGCAAACGTGGTAGCGGATGCCTTGAGTCGGAAGACAGTGAGTATGGGTAGCCTAGCTTCTCTTTAAGTTTCAGAGCGGCCGTTGGCCTTGGACATCCAGTCCTTGGCTAACCGTTTGGTTAGGCTTGACTTGTCGGATCCTAGCAGAGTTCTTGCCAGTGTTGAGGTTCGTTCTACTTTGATTGATCAGATTCAGAGCCGTCAGTTTGAGGATCAGCAGTTGTGTGACCTTCGTGATCGCGTTGTTCAGGGTGAGACCAGTCGGGCTACTCTAGATTCAGATGGGGTTCTGAGGTATGATAGTCGCCTTTGTGTTCCGAGGGTTAGTGATTTGATTCAGTTGATACTTCGTGAGGCACATTGTACTAGATATTCCATTCACCCTGGCACAACGAAGATGTATAGAGACGTGAGGCAGCTTTACTGGTGGAGTGGTATGAAGCGGGATATAGCGGAGTTTGTATCTCGGTGCTTGAACTGTCAGCAGGTTAAGTTCGGGCACATGAGACCTGGTGGTTTGATGCAGCGACTTCCCATTCCTGAGTGGAAGTGGGAAGGGATTACTATGGACTTTGTTGTTTGTTTGCCTCGTACTTCTCATGGGTTTGATTCCATATGGGTGGTGGTTGATAGGCTGACCAAGTCAGCACATTTCTTTCCGGTTCAGACTTCTTATGGTGCAGAGAGGTTAGCTCAGATCTACCTTCGTGAGATTGTTCGGTTGCACGGGGTCCCAGCTTCTATCATTTCAGACCGTGGCACTCAGTTCACATCTCAGTTCTGGAGGGCTATTCAGCGAGATTTGGGTACAGAGGTTCATCTTAGTACCTCTTTCCACCCTCAGACAGATGGCCAGTCCGAGAGGACCATTCAGATTTTGGAGGACATGCTTCGAGCTTGTGTCCTTGACTTTGGAGGTTCTTGGGATCAGTTTGTTCCCTTGACAGAGTTTGCTTATAATAACAGCTTCCATTCGAGTATCGGCATGGCACCTTTTGAGGCTTTGTATGGCAGGCGTTGCAGATCACCGGTAGGTTGGTTTGATGGTGTTAGTGCTGGGCCACAGAGCACAGATTTGCTTCGGGATTCCTTAGACCGAGTCCGAGTGATTCAGGACAGACTTTGGGCAGCTCAGAGCAGGCAGAAGAGTTATGCTGATCGTCGGCTTCGTGCCTTGGAGTTTAGCGTCGGTGACTTGGTGTTTCTCTGTATATCGCCCATGAAGGGCGTGATGAGATTTGGTAGGCAGGGCAAGCTTAGCCCCAGGTACATTGGGCCATTTGAGATTCTTCAGAGGGTTGGTAGCGTTGCCTATCAGTTAGCCTTACCTCCGATGTTTTCAGCTATACATCATGTGTTTCATGTTTCGATGCTGCGTCGGTATATCCCAGATGAGTCTCATGTGTTGCAGTGGGATTCATTTCAGTTGGATGAGGGTTTAGCCATTGTTGAGGAGCCGACAGCTATTTTGGCCAGAGATGTCAGGAGATTGAGGTCTCGAGAGATCCCGGTTGTTAAGGTTCAGTGGAGGCACCGTCCAGTCGAGGAGGCTACCTGGGAAACCGAGAGAGATATGCGGGATCAGTATCCGCAGCTATTTTATCCTTCAGGTACCCTCTTGACCTTGACTTTCGAGGACGAAAGCCCTTTTTAGTAGTGGATGATGTAATGACCCTTCCGGTCATTTTCACGTATAAGTTTGAAGTCAAGCAAATCGACAAAACTTATCGGAAAATCTTTGACAAATTTCCTGAACTTTGGGTCAAATGTCTCGAGGCTTTTCTCCCAATATATAAAGAGTTAGAAGTCCCCCGAAATACCAAATTGAAGGTCTACGAGTCTAGTTTCCAACGCACAAAAACGCACGTCCAAATAATCTCGGAGCAAAGAGTTATGACTGTTTTACCGCGGACTGTCTGGCAGAAAATGGGTTGCGAACCGGGTCGCGAATCGGGTCGGGTTAAACTCGATTTAAGCCTCAATTTCACGTTTTAAAATGCCATTTCAGTTCCGAAACAGTGATAAAATATAAGGGAGGATCCCGAGAGAATTCTTGAATATCAAAATCGTGCGTAGGCGAATTACGAGCCTAAACTTAAGAACTTTATTAGCATCGTGCGTGTATTTGAAATATTATTTAAAAGTTGAATTTGGTAAAAATTATATTATTATTACCTTTTCAAAATATTTTAAAGGTTTATGGAAAATGTTTTTGTTACGATATAATGGTATAAGTATTTATTTTATAAGGTTTTTATACTCCGTAATATTTTAATGGAGATAGTAAATTTAGTTATGTTAAAATTTATTATTATAATATAGTAGGTTTTATTCGAAATAATTTTCTATGAATTACGGTATATTTAAAATATTATATTTATTTTACCACGAATTTACGCAATACCCGAGTATATAAATAACGGGATAGGAATTTTATTTTGGCACCTTGTAAGTGCCACCTCCACTCCACGTGTAGGTGGAGGGAGTGTCCAGCAATCAAAAGGGTAAGAGGTGGCAACATAAATACACTAAGTTGGCAGCATATATACTTATGTATATTTGGCTGATTTGAGCCATGTATGCTGAAAGGCATACCACTACTAAACGTTACTTAGTGCATATGCACATATATGCTTACAATTATTGAAGAGTGTTGATGGAAAGAAAATGTTGTCACGTTTTATTTAATATCCGAAAGAAAATCAATTATCTACGTCAATTTATTCCGTCCCAAATCCGAATTTGATTTCGATTTAGTTGTGGATTTTCTCGGAGTGGTTCGAGCTTGGACATCGTTGTTCCAGCAGCTTGTCGTCGGACGACAGATAGGTTACGGTTTATTTTCCCTAGACTCCGTATATATAAAATAAAATTGTATTAATGGGCATCCTTGGGTTGGTTTATTAGGTTGGTACCACAGACCCTGACCGCTTTATTCATGTCTGCCTATTTTTATTCCTCCGTTGCTTGTAGTATTTGCGGATATATTTTATTTACCATTGTGGTCCTGTGAGGCCTTGTTGACTCTGGAACATAGAAGGTGGGATTTTTGGGAATGTCCGCGAGTCCCGGACATAGAATTATCCTTCTAGGTTGGTTATGCTTGCTGAGTAGCTGTGGGCCTGTGCATGGTCGATAGGTTGATTGTGAGCTGCGGGACAGCTATTGTGTGTGATCATACCATTTCCATGCATATAAAGAGGTTTTATTCAGGTTTTACTTTGGTTTTGGCTTCGGGCCTACTGGCACTGTTTTCTAAACGTTGCATGGCCCAGGGGGGCCATTTTTGATGGAAATGATTTGGAAATGGTTGATTTCACTTGTGGAGATTTTTGGGCAAGAAAGTAAAATTATGTTTAAAATCATCAGTTTTATGATTATCGCTAGACTCGGCAGGGCCGGGGTGCTAGTTGAGTTTTCTTGTTACTTGAGATAATTTTTAGCCTCGGTCGGACCGAGCACCTGAGATGACATTTTACTGTTTAGACCCGGTTACGCTCAGGCACCCTTGGAGGGGTTTTTGAGATATTTTCCTACTATTTTTAGTCCTGGACAGGGTCTGGGCATGCATATTCGAGACTGGGTCTCTATCTTGATATCGAGACTGGGTCTCTATCTTGATATCGAGACTGGGTCTCTATCTTGATACATGTTCTGATACTGAGTTTTAGTATGGGGTCTGGGACCTCCATGGACCTTGCTATCCGGGCCAGGGGCTACGGGCTGCGTGTGCCGGAGGAGGGGTATACGGTGGAGTAGAGGTATACGGGCAGAGTCCTTCCATGGAACCTACCTGCTGGGCCGGATCGGCGCCGAAGGAGGTACATACAGAGATACCATGGCACTTGAGATCTTCATGCATCATATCATTCATTGTTTGAGGCTCCACCCTTGTTTGCTGTTTGCTGATTGTACGCTCCGGTAGTATGGGATGCCGGAGGGTTTGTTTTCACTTGTTTGTGTTCCTCGGTTGTATGGGCGGCCGGGGGACTGTAGGTAGACTTTTGCTTTTTACTTACAAAATTGTTCTCTATTATGGATAAGTATGAGATTGGTATGATTAGTTGAGTTGATTCATGTCTCTGAGCATGCCTATTATTACTCTTTCTCTCTTCTTCTTACACTTGAGGTTACCGGTATACCGTCCATTTCGTAAACTTATTTTGTATACACTGTTGTTGCAAGGACCCCAGGTGCGTTGTTCTTACTTTCACCTGTGCCTTTGGTGTGTATATTCTGCTTACTAGCCTCACATGTGGTTCTGTTGATTTCCCTCTGGGCTAGTTCCTGTGTACCTTTCGTTGATTTCTGTGACTACTTGCTTCTATTCTGTCTGTTACTACGCTTTTATCTTATATGTGCCCAGTCGGCCTATGATACCTACTGGGTACCTTATGCTTCGCATTTGGTGCTCACCCCTACCCCCTGCATCTTTGGGTGCAGATCCTAGCGTGGGCCATCGCCGTTAGATCGCTGCGATTCGTGCTTGGAGATCTGTTGGAGACTACTTCAGGCTGAGGGTGAGCTCTTGGCGATCAGAGCTTAGCTTTAGTTTATCTTTTGCTTCATGTACTCTATTACTATTCGGAGACATCTGTATATATAGTTTTGGTTTATTTGCACTCCATGTATGTAGTTTGGCTCTGTACTATGATACCAGGTCTTGGGGTTTGGTTAAGTTTCCGCATATGTATATATTTATATCCCTGTTATCTATTTTATTCATCTTATTCCCTTATTTGCTAGATAGTAGCCCATTACTAACTGTTCTGGGCTACGGGGATCGGTTCACCTACCGGGGGTTGTAGGTGCCATCATGACCGAGAAATCGGGTCGTGACATTTTCCATCATATCATCAATATCATCTTCATTTGAATATCTACGCCTAGAAATTGAAGGTTCTACATTATGTACTTCATCATTTATTCTACTAGAATTATACAAGTCATACAATTTTCTAGCTTCAATTCTTATGCTATCTTTAACATCAGACAAACTATGTATTTTGTCCTCTTCGGCAACTTCGTCACTTTGGATACTTTGCTGATATATAATCTCTAAAATATCTAAATTTGAATATATTCTTTCAACCATTCATGATGCACCTATTTCTTTGTAAGTTGGATTTAATAAACAAGCAATTATATAAATTTGAGAAATAGGAATAAAATATTTTCTAAATTTTTTAATCATTGCATTAATAGAATCTTTAAACCGTGGAATATTTTTGTATTGAAAAAATTTATCAGAAATAGCACATATATTTGGTAAAACTGAACAAATAGTTGGATAATAAAGTCCAGATATTTGTTTTGTAGCTAAATAAAAAACTTTTAAAAATTCTTTAAGTTCATATACTTCTTTCCAATCAGTGTCAGTAATTCTATAATCATTATCTGAATTGTGAGCATTCCAAACCATTTGTAAAGGCTTTCTATATTCATAAGCAACTTTAAGCATTTCATATAAAGAATTTCTTCTAGTAGACACTGTTTTGGGAATTTTTCTAGAGGGGAGTTCTAATTCACGACACCGATTTTCAAACTCTACACGTCTAGACTTTACTTGACATTTAAAAATAAAATGGCATGCATCTTCACATTTTATACAACCATTATTATACATTGCTATACCATCTCTAATAATTAAATTATATATGTGTGCAGCACACCTAATATGAAAACCGTCATTATAAATAGGGAAAATTGTCGGTTTTAGTTTATCAACAACATTTGTATTATTAGAAGCATTATCAAGGGTGACACTAATTACTTTTTTATAAATTCCATAAAATTGTAAAACATCTATAATAGTTTGAGCTATGTAACTACCGGTTTTCAGCATTTCACAACATTTATAACCTAAAATTCTTTTTTGCATGTTCCAATTTTCATCAATCCAATGACCAATAATAGTGAAATAATCGTTACCATTAAGACTATGACCCATATCAGAAGTGATAGCCATTCTACAAGTATTATAGTTAAATAAACAATGAAGATATTGTACATGTTGTCCTTGATAATCAAAAATAGCTTTTTTAATAGTATTTCTTGAAAACCCTGTGAAAGAAGGATTATACACTATTTGAATATAATGAACAAAATCGGGATTTTCAGCAAATTTAAAAGGCAAGCCACAAAGAACAATCATTTTAGCTAATTATTCAAGATCTCTTTCTCTACTATAACTGCGATGTGTACTAGGGCCAACAACAATAGAAGGGTTTAACTGTGTTTGGATCATGTTAGAGGCCCCTACTCCTACAGATGCATCGGGAAGGGGAGTACCATATTTTTTTGCATCGGCTATAGCCTGAGCTTGCAAAAATTCATTTTTACAACATACCATTAAATGATTTCTTAAATGTCCCGTCCCACCCGACTATCCCGTAGTTTTATGATTCAAAATATATTTACATATTTTACAAATAGCTTGAGTTTTATCCTCACTTTGAGTCATAAATTGCCACACAACAGATTTTTTAGGACGTTCAATCTTTGGCTTAGCCCTAGTAGGATGTACAGGGGGAGTGGGAGTGGGAGCGGGAGCGGGAGCAGGAGTGGGACTAGTAGCCGTAGGCGGCTCTGTTTCATCATCATCATAAGTATCATTACCATCATATTCATTATCATATTCTACTTCTTCATCTAGTTCTTCATTAAAATTACCAAACCCTGTCTGTAAAAATTCATGATCTAATTGAGTATTGCTATCAATATTAAAAGGAGTTTCATCAACATGTGTAAAATCATCCGTATTTATTCTTAATTGAGGCTCTTGGCTAGTTTTAGATTTGGATTTAGAAGAACTATCGACTTTAGTTTTTCCGGTTACTGCATTAGTCAACCTACCAAAAAGTTTTTTTTACCTTGGCCAACATTTTTATCACCGGATTCCATATTAAAATATTAAAAGTAAGCAAATAAATAAGTACAAAAATTAAATGCAAAAAACTAAATAAGTAAAGAGATGAAAGTTGGAACGAATGTACCAAACGTCTGCGTAAAAATAGACGCGTATAACCAAGAGCCGAAATTGATAGATGAAACTTGAAGCTTGAAAATTGCTCCAAAATAATCCAACAAATAAAATTAACAATTTAATAGAGACTATTAGAGAATAGAGGGTAGAAGAGTAGAAAATTGAGAGTTGAGAGAGGAGATGAAGAAGAAGAAATTTTGTGTAATAAATAATGAAGGGGTGGGGGGTTTTTATAGTTAAGATTTAAGACTAAAATGTATTTTTAAAAACTTTGGGGTATTAAAAAAAGTTTGGGGGTAGGGGGTGTTTTGGCTGAAATAGCCGTTGGGTGGGGCCCACTGGCCGTTCCCAACGGCTATTTAATTAAAAAATATTTTTTGGAACTTTCCCACCGGATAGAACCGGATCGAACCGGACTGGACCGGACCGGTACCGGGACGGACCGGATCGGGACGATCCGGTAATTTTACCCCTTCCGTCCCGTTACCCCTACCGGCCAACCCCTACACCGGACGGAATCGGAGTCTACCGGACCGGTAATAGACCGGAACCGGTACCGGCACCTCCCGGTTCCGTTGCCACTCTTAGTCGCGATCACGAGAATAGCCAGTGTTTATTTAAAGTTGCAGATTTCGTATTTTTGACATTTTGGGAGCTAGAAAACTCTGATTGAGATGATTTTTGATGTATTTTTCTCGTACAATCATTGGACATGTGTTTCTAACTTCATTTTATTCATTTTCCAAGAATATCCTATTTGTTTTTCATGATTTTGATTCATAAATCGAGATTTAAAACCCCAAAGATTATGAAATAAAAAATTCTTGATTTGAGAATCAATTTATGATGGGTTTTCGTTGATTTTAGTAATATAAGACCCTTGCAGTATGGATAATCTGATTTTTGCATAAATTTATTGATTTTTCTTGTTTTAAACCGCGTTTCAACTTGAAATTTTGGGGTTTTCCCGAGTAAAGTTAAAGTTTGATAAAATGGTGATTTTGAGTTTGATTTTAACTACATTTCTGATGAAATTTTAGATTTAAACTCCTTAATCTATGGGTAAATTGTTTTTCAAATAAATTTCTGATTTTTCCCTTTCGAGCTTGGGGTTGAATTTTGAGTTGACTTTTTGGACCCGATTTAGAACCTTAGCAATATGAGTATCGTTAAAAATGTGTCTATGCATAGAACTCAATTTTGATAGAGTGGTTGCGTTTGGAGTTTCCTTGTAAAGGGAAGGCTCAAGTATGATCCCTTAGAGTTTTATTGTTCGGCATTGATACGCCCAAATTACGACTTCAAATATGAAGCGTAAGCGGTAGCTGTCAAATATAGAACCCAACTAAGGTTGGGGTCGATCCCACAGGGAATAAGGTGCAAATTAAATCGATAGTGAATTAAATGACTAGTAGTCGATAGTTTCCGGTAAATTGGGGGGGTTTTGTGTGAACAATATTTAACCAAAGCAAATAATAATGTGCGATTAATAATCAATATGAGAGTGAACTAGGGAAGTGTTCACCATGGCGTCGTAACAATTTCGACTCAAGGCTTAACCGGGTTCTCTCTATATGCATATCACGATGTGATTGAATTCATGGTATCGTCTAAACGTTTCTCAACCAATTAGACAAATTTCCGTTTCAATTCTCTTGAACTTGAAAAGGTGAACTTTCTTATTTCAATCCTAAACATCAAGTAGATTAATCTAGTTACAGCATTAATCATGAGACGAGAGTTGGTAGTCTCGAATCCTTGTAGTTAATCAAATTTCCCGGTTTTAATCTCTTTACTCAAGCAAATTAAACCTAGGCATGTTCTAATGTTTGCAACCACTAGAAAACATTAGTAAGTGAATGATTAACCACGTGCCAACATAAAGATTGAACCCTACGCTACCCAGAATCTATATTGCTACTTTTTCCATGGCTCCCACAACCCTAGTTGTGGGAAGTTAGTTACTCATGTTTGCAAAACGAAAGAATGAAGAAATAGTATTCATAATAATAAGAAAGAGTTCTTACAAAAGAGATGAACACAAGCTTCAAGCTTTTCAAGAACAAGAGTCTAAAATCCCAAGAACGATCAAGAACAAGATGATCAAGAAGAAAACGTGATTGTGTAGTGTTTTCCTCTCGAATTCTCGCTCAAAAATAATCCTAGAACTATTGGGTAATGAATTTGTAATGCATGAATAAAATAAACATAACTTAGGGTATTTATAGGAGTCTAGGAAATAAACCCAAAAACATTCGGAATCCACATCGCGCGTACTGCCTCAACTTGACGGTCTGGGTGACGGACCGTCACATGCTTGACGGACCATCACAGTGGCCGTCGCCACTAGGCAGTGTGCTGCCTCAACTTGACGGTCTGGGTGATGGACCGTCACAGTGGCCGTCGCCACTAGGCAGTGTGCTGCCTGAACTTGACGGTCTACTTGACGGACCATCACATGTGTGACGGCCCATCATGGTGGCTGTCACTCTTAACCAGTGGCGCTCTTTTGATCGTAGTTCCTTTCTTTTCTACGTTTGTCGCTATTTCCTACAATTCCAACATAAAAACATCAAAAACGACAACGGTTGCTTGAAAACTCACAATTATTCTTAGTTAAAGGAGTCAAATGTGCCGTAGAATGGCGGCACATCAACACCCTCAACTTAAAATGTTCGCTTGTCCTCAAGCAACATGACAACAAAAACAAAAAGATGACTTAACTAAGACTCGTGTCACTAGAAAATCATGGCCTTTCAACAGTTCATCCGATTTTAAATCAAGCCACCCCCCGGTAGCACACAAATGTATGCAACATTAACTTGCAAGGATCCAGACATGTCATTCCGATATGATAGAACATTATGCATACACACGCGCAGCTACCCTAACAGTCAATAGATAATACAGAGATCTTGGTGCCCTCACCACAAAGAAGTCCCACACACAAAATTTAGGACTAGGTAAGACGCTCGCACTCAAAAACGATTTCAAACAATGCACATGCGATGCCATAGGCTTGCCCTTACTATTCTATTTCAGTTCTTTAGAAAGCCGTTGGGGATCACTACAAGACTTGTTTTGGCTTGTAATGAGGCTTCGGGTGTAGGTAGGATACGTTTGGGGAATAATGACTAAACCCTCCTTGGAATCACCGACCTACTATTTCCACATAACTTTACTTTGTCCATCCTTATTCACCTCTTTATTCCCTTGTTTCTAGCTACAGGTGCGGCCTCTTTATTTTGACAACTCTTTTTATTTCTTTTTCGTTCTTTTCTTAGATCTCCTTTTTGTTTATTTTTCTTTCTTTTCTTAGACACACACCCGGAGTTTTCATTCTATTCACAACCAATCTTATCCATCCTAATTTTCTTATCATTTACCTCTATAGTAGCCTCCCTCAAGTTAGGCTGATTGCCTGAGTTGAGGTGCACGATGTCCAAGGAAGGACCAGGGCCAAAATAATGATTCAAAGTTTAAACAAGGAACGGTGACTGGTTATTGAAAGAACATGGTCAATTATGGCTCAAATAGGGATCAAAGGGATTATTTACATTTGGACGGTCTTATAGGCTAGGTGGACTGCACACAAAAAGGGCCTGTGATCCTTTCCTAAGCAACCAAATTCAAACTTAACAAAATAGACCGGGCAAGTTCTAGATGCATGCACAGAGTAAGAATTTATAACAATATGCTCACACACACTTGGCACCAAGAACCATACCACTACCAACTATCAAGACAACAACTCGGCTTAAGCATACTTATTCCAATCATAACCACACAATGACATCCAAGGATCCAGACAGTCAATCGTTTCAAACATAAGTACAAAATCTTTTTCAGAGGGGGCTTCTTTTAGTTAAATTTTCAAAAAAAACCATGCTTGCTACGAACATCACAATTTTTAAAATTTAAACGACAACTTAAACATGCCAGTTCTACTAGATAGCACACCGGAGGAAAAGAAACACGGCAACAAAAACCTCCGGTGGTGGTACTCCTACCCCTAACAAAAGAATTTAGCATTGTCCTCAATGCTCAAGGAAACATATATTCAGAATAAAGGAATAGGGGTACCTGGGAAACCTAGGTTTCCGTACGCGGCTCATCATCATCCTTGGGCATGCACTCTTTCCTATCGCAGCTGCTCATCTATTATCGACCGCTGCTTCGCGACCTCTAACTCGTCATCCTCAGCTGATATCTTTTTGTGCTTCCTCTTCTTTGATTTCATTACCCCACTTTCACCTATTTGGGGTTCACTAATTTTCAGTGGCCGACCCATCAAATCCACTATCGTGGTTTCTTCGTCCAAGTCCACGAACTCTGACGTCTCCTCATAAAATGCTTTTTCTTGCTTGAGGACTGTGATATCATTTTTTACCTTCTTTAGCTCCGCATCAAATCTCGCCAGGTCCGGGATGCTCATTTCGTTTAGCCTTGCATCCATTCGGGTTTCCATCGCATCTACCCTTGCGCGCAGCCCCTCAAATTGCTTCAGAGCCTCCCGTATTGCTTCATCAATGGTGGGTTTAAACAAGTCCGTCCATGCAATAATTTATTTATCCAACTGTTTCTGCTTTTGCACCATCTTAGCAAAATTTCGGGGGTTCATGTGATATTCTGGTGGTAGAGGAGGCCTTGCCGCAGTGCCTGAGCTTTCAGCAGTAGCTCTCGCTGTCTGTGACGTTTTTGGATCAAACACTACAAGTGGCATTTATGTGCCTGATGGGGTGTCGGTTGCCTCGGAGGTGGTTGTGGTTGGCTCTTCGAAGATCTGAGGCTTGTGAATCCTCACTTCAAACTTAGTGTCATCCCTTGATTTGTCAATATTCTGCTTTGATGACGCTGTCACTTGCTTATCAATACCATCCCATATTGGCACCTCTGCACGCCTGCATAACTCAGTCACTAGACACGGGAACGGCAGCGAAGAAGTAGTTTTTATGGCCCGGGTCTGCATCTCATCTGCAATTATCATTCCGAAGTTGATGACGTACCCGTCTATCAAGCTTTCAACAAGGATGGCTCTTCCCTCATCCAAATTATTGTCTCCTCTTGTTGGAAATAACCTGAGCCGCACAATCGCCCACCAAAACTTGGCTACGAAGCTTAGTGATTGCTTCGATATCCGTCCCCTTTGAGTTAGCCAAGATGGTGAGCCATAAGTCAATGTTCGGGCTAACCATGGTCTCTGTGAGTAGGCGTTGAAAATCTTGTCATGAAACTCTGGCATATTAGGTTGAGGGATGTATTCAGGGCCAAAGAGGACTCTGTTGATCATTTCCCGTGAGATGTCCACTTGTTTACCCCGAACTGGCACCCTGTCCTGCCTTGGTGCTGTTTTAACCCCTTTTCCTGGTTCACATCTGCTCTCCAACAGAGCCAAATAGTTGGCATAGAATTCCCGGACTAGTTCTGGATAATTGAATCCTGGGGGCGAGCTCATCCACTCGAGCTAATACCTCTGAAACTGTGACTGGAGAAATGGGTATTCAGGCAGATCCGTGGTCATGATTTGCACTTCTTCGGCTATCGGTCTTTTGTGGCTTCTTGACATCGTTTTGGTAAGACCGTCAAGATAGTGCTTCTGAGCATCCTTTAATGCCCACCAGATCGATTCTCTATCTATGGGTGCACTCCCTGCAATTTTGGTAGTTTCAGGACCACCTACATCCTCCGGATTGGGGCTGGAGCTACCACTTTCATCCGATCCACTACCGCTCCCCGACTCACTGCAAGATGACCCACTCTCCTCTTCAGACTGGGAGACTTGGGTGGTTCTTCGTTTAGCTAGCCTAGTCTGGTAAGTCGGGGCTTCAACTGCTTGTTCGTTGCTACTCGATTCATCAATTAGGGTCCGCGTTGTAGCGATCCTTTCTTTCTTCTTTTGTGCTTGACCGCGAGGCAGTTGTTGTTTGGGAGCCATGTACCTGCACGAGAACAAGTTCGAACATATGAGAAAAGGATACACTAAATTGTCGCCACTGTCTTGGAGTGACGGTATGGGTGACGGTCAGTCGCATGAGCGACGGACCGTCACACCGGCCGTCTCTTTAAGACAGTGAACTGTCTCAACCTGACGGTTCAACTGGCGGTTTGTCACATGTGTGACGGGCCTTCATGCCAACCGTCAAGTTGAGACAGCGTGTTTTCACTCTCTTTGAGGCATTTCCTCGAACATCTTGTGCTTAATTACGGGTTTTCTCCTTTTTTGTGGGATTTGGTTTCCCAAAGTCACCACCCATCATGTATTTGATCTCATGGGTTACTCAAGACTTCACCCATGTCACACTTAAAATTTCAAACAACAATTTCACCCTCTCATACCCAACAACATTTACACTATCATGATTTCACAAATATATTAAACCCAACAATTTCCTCCGAGAATTCGCCCCATGTTACTCACTAATTTCAACTAGGAAGAGTTTAGAATCATACCTTGATCTTGTTAGTGAGAATAAATCGCTATTTCCTCTGATTTATATGAACCGATGGACAACTAGCGGGACTTTGTTGGTTTGGGGCGTTTTGAACGATGGTGAAGAAAGGAAAATGGGGGTGTGGTACTTGGGAGCAAATTGTAGACTTTCTTGGAGAAGAGACGGATTGTGATTTTTAATGGAGGTTTGGAGTTTGAGATTAGAAGATAAGTGGTAAAATGATGAAGATGAAATTAATATACCCGAACGGGTCGCGTTGGTTTTGGGTTGGGTCGCTATAACATAAAAACTTACCTGATGCGGCTGCCTGGAGTGACGGTCCATCAAATACTCGACGGTCCATCACTTGGGGCGTCACAATTAGGCAGTGAGCCCGTGTGAGGATTATGGGTGACGGTCAGAGATGACGATCCGTCAAGTCTTTGACGGTCCGTCGAAAACACCGTCACCTTAAAGCAGTGGGCATGAATATTTGTCAATTATGTGACGGTCCGTGTGACGGTCCATCGTACAGTTGACGGCCCGTCAACAGTCACCATCACTCTTAGACAGAACCTCTGTTACGTTCACTGTTTGTACCTGCACACTCAACGCACATATTAACCAATTCTAACAAATCAAATTTTTCTACGACTATAATACAACAACAATTTATGGGTTGCCTCCCATACAACGCCTGATTTAACGTCGCGGCACGACGCGGGTGTCTTGATTACTCAGACTTCATCAAGATACACCAGAGACAAAACATGTACCTCCTTCGGGAGGCCCAGATAGTGCTTTACCCTCTGCCCATTTGCTTTGAACAACTCACCATCTTTGTTTTCGAGTTCGACCACACCGGATGGAAACACTTGGTGTACTTTGAATGGTCCGGACCATTTGGATTTGAGCTTCCCGGGAAATAATTTGAACCTGGAGTTGAACAACAATACCAAGTCCCCTACTTTGAACTCCCTTTTCTCAATCTTCTTGTCATGGTACAACTTCATTCGTTCCTTGTAGAGAGCGGGCCTCTCATATGCTCGCAATCGGAACTCGTCCATCTCATTCAATTGTTCCAACCTTAGTTCTGATGCCTCTTTCCAACTGAGATTTAACTTTTTGAGCGCCCAACGGGCCTTGTGCTCAAGTTCCACGGGCAAGTGACATGCTTTACCAAAAACAAATTGGTAAGGAGACATACCTATTGGCGTCTTAAATGCTGTTCGGTACGCCCAGAGTGCATCATCCAGCTTCCTCGCCCAATCTCGCTGGTTCACATTCACAGACTTAGCCAAGATCTCTTTAATCTCCCGGTTCGACACCTCGACTTGCCCACTGGTTTCGGGGTGATAAGGTGTGGCTACCTTGTGTTGCTTCACTCCATATTTTGCTAGAGCAGCCCGGAACACCTTATTAAAAAAATGTGAACCTCCATCACTGATGATTGTGCGAGGGGTGCCAAACCGAGCAAAGATGTTTCTTTTTAAGAACGCCACCACACTTCTCCCTTCGTTATCGGCCAAAGCAACCGCCTCTACCCACTTTGACACATAATCCACCGCTACCAAGATGTAGCAGTTCCCGTAAGAACTTTCAAAAAGGCCCATGAAATCTATTCCCCATACGTCGAACAATTCAACCTCCAAAATAGTGGACATGGGTAGCTCTTATCAGCGAGAGATTGCTCCTCTTCGTTGGCATTGATCACAGAACTTGGCAAATTCATATGAATCTTTCTGGATTGTCGGCCAATAATAACCACACTGTAAGATTTTTCGGGCGGTTCGATTACCCGCATGATGTCCTCCAACTGGGGACGAATGGCAAGATTGCAAGATGCTTGTCATTTCCGCTTCCAGTACACATCTCCTCACTATGTTGTCAGCACACAACCAGAATAAATACGGCTCATCCCAGAAAAACTTACTTGCATCATGGAGAAACTTCTTTTTCTGGTGGAAGTTCAAATCTTCCGGGATCATGTCACTCACTGCATAATTTGCGAAGTCAGCGTACCAAGGCACCATATCACGTGACGCAACCATCACCTGCTCATCTGGGAATGAATCATCAATCTCCGGTTCCTCTATTACGTTCTCTTCCCTCTCAAGCCTGGACAGATGATCCGCTACCTGGTTCTCACATCCTTTCCGATCTTTGACTTCAAAGTCAAATTCCTGCAATAATAGCACCCATCGGATTAGTCGAGGTTTTGCATCATTTTTGGTCATCAGATACCTCTATGCTGCATGATCTGTGTGCACCACCACTTTTGTACCAAGTAAGTATGCTCTGAATTTCTCAAAGGCGTATACAACAGCCAACAACTCCTGTTCTGTCACTGTGTAGTTCTTTTGCGCCCCATTCAATGCTTTACTAGCATAATAAATGGGGTGACAAAGTTTGTCTCGCTTCTGTCCCAGAACAGCTCCAAGCGCCACACCACATCGCACATTACTTCGAATGGTTTGGACCAATCCGGGGCAATTATAATAGGAGCATCCACTAACTTTTGTTTCAGGCATTCAAACGCCTTCAAACACTCAGCATCAAATACAAACTTCGTCTCCTTTTCAAGCAACTTGCACAATGGGGTAGCAACCTTAGTGAAATCTTTGATGAACCTTCGGTAGAAACCGGCATGACCAAGAAAACTCCTCACACCCTATACTGAAATGGGTGGAGGTAGTTTCTCGATGACTTCAATCTTGGCTCTATCCACCTCTAGACCTCTCATAGATATTTTGTGTCCTAATACAATGCCTTCTTTCACCATGAAATGACATTTCTCCCAATTTAGCACGAGGTTTGACTCTTCACATCTTTGCAATGCCTGACTCAGATTAGCCAAGCAATCATCAAATGCATCACCCACTATCGAAAAGACATCCATGAAGACTTCCAACGTGTTCTCCACCATATCAGAAAAGATAGACATCATGCATCTTTGGAAGGTTGCAGGAGCATTGCAAAGACCAAAGGGCATGCGTCTAAAAGCAAACGTACCATAGGGACAGGTGAACGTGGTCTTCTCCGGATCTTCCGGGGATAGATATTTGGTTGTACCCTGAATATCCATCTAAAAAGCAATACAAACCTCTTCCAGCTAATCTATCCAACATCTGATCCATAAAAGGCATGGGGAAATGATCACGGAGAGTACAGGAGTTTAGCTTCCGGTAATCCATACAGACTCGCCAGCCCGTGACAGGTCTTAATGGAATCAGCTCATTTTTGTCATTTGCTACCACAGTCATTCCTCCCTTCTTAGGAACACATTGCACTGGGCTTACCCATTTGCTATCAGAGATTGGGTAAACCACTCCAGCATCGAGCCATTTGATGATCTCTTTCTTCACCACCTCTTGCATTGGCGGATTCAGTCTCCGCTGGTGCTCGGTGGTGGGAGTGCAATTTTCTTCTAGCTGTATCTTATGAGTACAAATACCTGGTGGGATGCCAATAATATCTGCAATGGTCCAGCCGATTGCTCTCTTGTGTCTCCTCAGAGTGGATAATAATGCTTCAACTTGAGATTGCACAAGGTCTGTCGCGATGATTACCGGTAAGGTATCTTTGTCACCCAGAAATGCATACTTCAGATGGCCTGGCAACTCTTTCAACTCTAATACCGGCGCTTCCTCAATAGAAGGCTTTGCAGGAGGTGTTGGTCTGTTCTTTAAATCGAGATCCAATTTCTTTGGGGCGTAACCATATGACCCCATTCCAACCATAGCATTTACAATTTCCTCATAATCTTCGACGCCATCATCATCGAAATTCATCATAACTGCTGCCAATGTCTCTACAGCAAGTCTCTCTTCAACAAAAACGATCACATCAGATTCTGCAACAACATCAATAACCGAGACGACATTCATGTCCCTTGGTTGCTTCATTGATCTGCACACATTAAACTTCACTACCTCATCGTTCAACCTGAAAGTCAACTTGTTGCTCTCCATATCTACCAATACTCTTCCGGTTGCCAAGAAGGGTCGTCCCAAAATAATAGGGACTTCGAAGTCCACTTCGCAGTCCAAAATCACGAAGTCTGCCAGAAATATGAACTTCCCCACCTTCACAAGTACATCATACAAAATACCAACCGGGCGTTTCACCGATCTATCAGCCATCAATAACCTCATAGTCGTCGGTTTGGGGGCTCCTAAGCCCAACTGCCGGTAGATGGCTAACGGCATCAAGTTTATGCTAGCCCCCAAGTCACAAAGAGCCTTGGCAAAGTTAAACTCCCCTATGGTGCAAGGAATATTGAACGCACCCGGGTCTTCTTTCTTTTGGACCAGCGACCTTGATGAAATGGCGCTACAATGGTGGAGGTTATCTTCCGGTTCAAAACTTACCTACCTCTTCTTTGTGATCAAGTCCTTCATGAACTTGGCATAACCGGGCATTTGTTCAAGCGCATCCACCAGAGGGATCTTTACTGATATCTGTTTGAGCATGGTCATGAAGTTCAGGAACTTTCTATCTTCCACTTTCTTCTTCAACCGCTGTGGGAAAGGAGGTGGTGGCCGAGGCATCGTAGTTGGAAGTTTTTCAACTTCCTTGCTTTTATCCGTGAGCACTTGAGTAGCATCTTCTTCCGTGCCGGGTTTTTTAACAGACACTTTCACACCCTCATCGACCATATTTTCAGCATCTACTAACTCTTCTTTCTCAGCAACGCTACCTTTCTGGGTCTGAATTACCGGATGTGATTCTGATAATGTCTTACTGCTTCTGGTGGTGATTGCCATACAATTTCCGTCGTTTCTCGGATTTTGAATGGTGTCACTCGGCAATGTTCCAGCTTTCCTTTGATTTAGAGACGCCGAGACTTGAATCATTTGTTGCTCTAACTACTTGATTGAGGTGGAATGAGAATTAACCAACTGACTCAATGATGATAATTCAGATTTCATTTCCTTGACTCCGGAGTCAGTAGATTCCACCTTCAACAACATCTTTGCCATCATATTCTCTAACTTGGACGTCCCTGTATCATTGCTACTTCTTTCTCGGTTACCAGGTGGTATGTACAACCCACCTCTATCAGTTTTATTCATCCAGTTCCCCTGATCATGGTCTCGGTAGCCAGCTTTTTCATAATAGTTGTCCTTCTGATAGTTCCGACCTTGGTTTCCATGGCCATTGGCCTGGAAACCCCCCAAATAATTCGCCTCCTCATCAGACTCGAACTCTGCTGCTCTACTTTGGGAACCCACAACTTTCACTTTCTCCATGTCTCCAGACAGCAAATGTTTTGTCAATAGGTCCATTTGCGTTTTCAAATGGGCCATATCTTGGTCCTGCTCTTCCTCTCTCCTGTGTTGATCTGCTGACATACCAATTGCATGAGTGCTAGCAGCCATCTCTGTGTCCCGTGTATGCCAGGCCCTATTGGTTTTAGTGAGCCGGTCCAGAATAGCTGTGGCATCGATAAAAGTGAGACCCATGAACGCTCCACCTGCTGCATTATCCAGTGTCGGCTTGGTAGCCAAATTTAGTGCCCTGTAAAATGTCTGCATCAGAAAATTGTCGGTCAACTGATGGTTAGGGCATTGTGTCAACTTCTTCTTGAACCGCAACCACGTCTCATGTAACGCCTCGTGAGGTTGTTGTCTGAAATTGCTAATTTCATCCCTCAACTGTATCATCCTAGAGGGAGGAAAGAACCTTTCTAGGAAAGCTCCTTTCAACTCTCCCCAAGTTGCGATAGAGTCGGGGGTTAGCTCTGTCAACCATAATGCTGCCTCATCAGATAGAGACAATGGAAACAACCTGAGTCTGATCGCGGTCTGACTTACTCCAGGCAATTCAAACGACTTGCAGATACCCACGAAATTCATCAGGTGCCGGTTTGGATCATCACCAGCCATACCACGGAACAGTCCCTTTAAGTTCAACAGCTGAAGCATAGTGCTAGTTATGTTGAACTTGGCCCCGGGCGCTAGTGGAGGAAGAACAATGACGCCCGTAGCACCAACTCCGTCTAATGTAGTATCATCTTATATATCTTCAGCATTCAAGTGATGCTGATCATGTTGAGCCTGCTGCTCTGCAGCGAGCCTTGCTGCCTCCGTTTGTTGTGCAACCATGGTTTGCCTTAGTGTTCTTGCGAGCTCGGGGTCGTAGGGTAATATTGGTTCTCCCGAGCATCGGGTACTTGGCATGCACAAATCAGTACCCTGTAATAAACAAAAACAACAAATAAAAGTAAAATCAGGAAGTATGACTAAGAGTCAAATAAACACACGAGACTTAATAGACAACCGTATTCCCCGGCAACGGTGCCAAAATTTGATACTCCCAAATTACGACTCCAAATACAAAGCGTAAGCGTTCGCTGTCAAATATAGAACCCAACTAAGGTTGGGGTCGATCCCACAGGGAATAAGGTGCAAATTAAATCGATAGTGAATTAAATGACTAGTAGTTGATAGTTTCCGGTAAATTGGGGGGGGGGGGTTTGTGTGAACAATATTTAACCAAAGCAAATAATAATGTGCGATTAATAATCAATATGAGAGTGAACTAGGGAAGTGTTCACCATGGCGTCATAACAATTTCGACTCAAGGCTTGACCGGGTTCTCTCTATATGCATATCACGATGTGATTGAATTCATGGTGTCGTCTAAACGTTTCTCAACCAATTAGACAATTTCCTTTTCAATTCTCTCGAACTTGAAAAGGTAAACTTTATTATTTCAATCCTAAACATCAAGTAGATTAATCTAGTTACAACATTAATCATGAGATGAGAGTTGGTAGTCTCGAATCCTTGTAGTTAATCAAATTTCTCGATTTTAATCTCTTTACTCAAGCAAATTAAACCTAGGTATGTTCTAATGTTTGCAACCACTAGAAAACGTTAGTAAGTGAATGATTAACCACGTGACAACATAAAGATTGAACCCTACGCTACCCGGAATCTATATTGCTACTTTTGCCATGGCTCCCACAACCCTAGTTGTGGGAAGTTAGTTACTCATGTTTGCAAAACGAAAGAATGAAGTAATTGTATTCATAATAATAAGAAAGAGTTCTTACAAAATAGATGAACACAAGCTTCAAGCTTTTCAAGAACAAGAGTCTAAGATCCCAAGAACGATCAAGAACAAGATGATCAAGAAGAAAACGTGATTGTGTAGTGTTTTCCTCTCAAATTCTCGCTCAAAATAATCCTAGAACTATTGGGTAATGAATTTGTAATGAATGAATAAAATAAACCTAACTTAGGGTATTTATAGGAGTCCAGGAAATAAACCCAAAAACGTTCGGAATCCGCGTCGCACGTACTGCCTCAACTTGACGGTCTGGGTGACGGACCGTCACATGCTTGACGGACCATCACAGTGGACGTCGCCACTAGGCAGTGTGCTGCCTCAACTTGACGGTCTGGGTGATGGACCGTCACATGCTTGACGGACCGTCACAGTGGCCGTCGCCACTAGGCAGTGTGCTGCCTCAACTTGATGGTCTACTTGACGGACCGTCACATGTGTGACGGCCCGTCATGGTGGCCTTCACTCTTAACCAGTGGCGCTCTTTTGATCGTATTTCCTTCCTTTTCTACGTTTGTCGCTATTTCCTGCAATTCCAACATAAAAACATCAAAAACGACAACGGTTGCTTGAAAACTCACGATTATTCTTAGTTAAAGGAGTCAAATGTGCCGTAGAATGGAGGCACATCATAACGCTGGCCGCGTCCAACCTTATAAAATCCTCCACCTTCAATTTTTTAGCCAATATTTCATAATCCCTCAACTCTAAATCAGTGTTTTCTCTCTAGAATTTGCTCCCATCAGTTCTTAGCTCTGGGGGATTCATTTAGTTGGCGGATTTTATTGCCCCCCCATTGTTTTAGTAAGCTTATTCTTCCCGAATATTTTTGCTCCTTCTCCATTAATGGACTCCATTGTTATATCTCTTAGTCTTGGGGAAAACTCCATGTGGTGACAACTCTTTTTTGGGTTGCATGGTTGTGGGTTTGGGGAATTCACTCCGTTAGCTTGCTTCATCCCATTGTGGTAAGTAGTTTCTTGCTTTAAATTTCGGTTTTATTCTCCAAATTCCTTCTTTATTTCATTACTTGTGCGGGCTGTTTTGTCCCCTTTTCCTTGGCCAAATTCGCTTAAATTTAGAGCATGTACTCACGGGATTAGTGTGTTCATTTTGCGACTTTCCATTTCTAATTTCAGCTTGTAGGCCTTGTGGGCCCGCCTTTGACCCTAATTTTGGCCCGGCTATAATTATGGAAATATGGGTATCATTGATATTGTTTTAAAGTGTTGTTTATATTTATGATAGTTTAATTTCATTTTGGAGCTTCTCGGAGCGGTTCGAGCTTGGACATCGTCGTTCTAGCAGCTTGTCATCGAACAATAGGTAGGTTACATTTAAATCTTCTAGACTTAGCGTATATAGGCTATAATTGTACTAATTAGCATACTTGGATGGGTTTATTAGCTTGGTACCCCAGACCTTTCCCGTTCTTTCATGTCCATATTATTTCGCTCGTTTGGTTGTAGAATTCGTTGTAGTTGCTTATATCACCCTTGTGGTCCTGTGTGGCCTTGTAATTGACTCTGAACCATATATGGTGGGTTATTTGGGAATGTCCGTGAGTCTCGAACATCGATATTCATTTGTCAAGCTGGCTATATGTGCTGTAGAGCGATCAGATCCTGTGCAAGGCCGATAGGTTTATTGTGAGCCATTTGTCTACTGATTGTGATTGATCATGCCATTATCATGCATATAAAGTAGTTTTTCACATATTTTAGTATGGTTTTGGCTTCAGGCCTACTATTGATGGTTTTCTAAACCTTGCATGGCCCTGAGGGCTCATTTTCTACTACATACTTCTCTTATCTCTTATATGCACCCAGTCAGCCTATGATACCTACTAGGAACCCATTGTTCAGCAATTACTGCTCATACTACACTCTGCATCTTCCTAGTGCAGATCCTAGTGTGGGCCATTGCCATTGATCCATTAGAGACTCATGCGAGTTGATCTTTTGGACTATTCGAGGCTGAGAGTGAGCTCTTGATGGCCGGTGTTAGCTTTTAGCTCTTCTTTTGTATTATGTACTCTTTTACTATTTAGGAGACATATGTATATATTATTTTGGATCCTTTTGTACTCTGTATACTTAGTCCTAGCTCTTATACTATGATACCAGGTTTTAGGTATGGTTTAGCTTCTGCTTATGCATTCCTGTTGCTTATTTCATTATCTTATTTCCCTTGCTTCCGCTTATGTTATGATTCTTGTGCTTGCTTGTTGGGTAGTAGCCCATTACTAACTGTTCCAAGCTACGGAGATTGGTTCGCCTACTAGGGGGTTATAGGTGCCATCATGACCGAGAAATCAGGTCATGACAGCTTGGTATCAGATCCTAGGTTCACTGGTGTTATCAGTATAGGAGCTAATGTTTAGTAGAGTCCTGCGGATTAGGGCAGAGATGTTCGTACTCAATCTTTGGGGGCTACCGTGTCATCTTAGGAAGCATGGACCTTTTTTTGCTTCTATCTCATGCGTAGTATCCTTGAAAGTTTCTTGAAATGTCACTTGTTCTAGTTCACTCTTCCGCAGATGGTTCATACGAGATTATTGGCATCAGGCAGAGAAGAGCCTTCGACCCCAGCACCCCCTACTTCAGCTAGGGGCCAAGGAGGTCACAGAGGTTGAGCTAGGGGATGTGCTTGAGAAGAGGCACCAATTAGAGCTCCTAGGGTCAAGGTTGAGCCCGAGTTTGTTCCAGAGAAACAACATGTGGACCAGGGGATAACCCAGGTGCCACCAACTCCAGTGCCAGCTCCAGTATCAACTTCAGTGCCAGTATCAGCCCCAGCTCAGTCTTTAGGTATTCGGGGTTTATTTCTACAGTTGTTGGGTATGATCAGGGATCAACGTGCTGAGATAGCACAAACATCTGCTTAGGGGGAAGCCCTGGGTACACAGAGTGTAAGGGCGCAACCTGCTACTGTGGCTCCTTGTGCTGAGGTTCTTCTGATTCCATCTGTTGCACAACCTCTTGCTCCTCGCCCAACTATGACAGAGACAGAGCAGAAGGCGTTGGGTAGATTCTGAGATTGGCACCTCCGATATTTGCAGGTACTTCTGGTCAGGATCCATATGATTTCATTACTACCTGTGAGGAGATGCTATACTATTTCATTACCCAGTGGGGTACAGTTCAGTTGGCCCAGCCTATTTATGCAGTTCAGCCACTGGCTAGAGGAGGTGGTGGTCAGGATAGAAGTGGTGGCTGACATGGTAGGACAGGTGGTAAGGATGTTAGTCGTTCAGGATTTGGTCTTTGCCAGTTTTATGCGGTCCGTGGGAGACCGGAGGCAGAGGCCTCAGATGATGTGATCACAAGTATGATATTTATATGCCGTCAGTCTGCTTTGGCTTTATTGATCCTGGATACACTTGCTTGTATGTTTTTACCTACTATTTGCCTTATTTGGGGTTGGCTAGTAAGCCATTATCTGTTCCTATATCTGTTTTGACCCCAATAGGAGATTCTTTAGTAATGGATAAAATTGTGAGATCCTGTATGATTTCTGTTGGAGATATTAAGACTTGGGAAGATTTGATGATTCTTGATATGTTAGACTTTGATGTGATTCTGGGCATGGATTGGTTATCCTCTCACCGTGCGATTTTGGAATGTTATGCCAAAACCGTTACCATAGCCATGCCCGGCGTATCCCTAGTTGTATGGCAGTGTTCTATCAGCCGCACACCATCTGGGATCATCTTTTGTCTTCGAGCTAGGAGGTTGATTTCTTACAGGTGTTTAGCTTATCTAGCATATGTCCGAGATGCTAGTGCTGACACTTTTTCTCCTGAGTCAGTTCCTATGGTTAGAGATTTTCTAGATATGTTTCCTACTGACCTTCCAGGCCTTCCACCTGAGATAGATATCGACTTTTATATTGAGTTAGAGCCGGGCACCAGGCCCATTTCTATTTCTCCTTACCTTATGGCTCCAACTGAGTTGAGAGAGCTTAAGGAGCAGCTCCAGGACTTGTTAGCTAAGGGTTTTATTAGGCTGAGTGTATCACTTTGGGGTGCTCCAGTTCTGTTTGTGAAGAAGAAAGATGGGTCGATGAAGATGTGTATTGATTATAGGCAGCTAAATAAGGTGACTGTTAAGAATAGGTATCCGATACCGCGCATAGATGACTTGTTTGATCAGCTTTAGGGTTCTCCCGTGTTTTCAGAGATAGATCTGAGGTCAGGCTACCACCAGTTGAGGATTATGGCGGAGGACATCCCTAAGATAACATTCAGGACATGTTATGGCCACTATGAGTTCTTGGTGATGTCTTTTGGGTTGACTAATGCCCCCGCAAATTTCATGGACTTGATGCACAAGGTGCTTAGCCAGTACTTGGACTCATTTGTGATAATTTTCATAGATGACATCCTAATATACTCACGGAGTAGAGATGAGCATGAGCAGCACTTAATGATTATACTCCAGACTTTGAGAGATCATCAGCTTGATGCCAAGTTCTCAAAGTGCGAGTTTTGGCTTGAGTCAGTTGAATTCCTAGGACATGTGGTGTCTAAGGATGGGATTAGAGTGGACCCGGGTAAGATTTTAGCTATTCATGATTGGCTGAGACCTACTACTCCTGCCAAGGTTTACAACTTTATTGGGTTAACAGGGTACTACAGATGGTTCATCGAGGGGTTTCTTTCATAGCAACACCTTTGACTAGGCTGACTAGGAAGGGTGTCCCATTTTAGTGGTCAGATCAGTGCGAGGATATCTTTCAGAGGCTTAAGGCCTTGTTGACTTCAGCTCTAGTGTTGACTTTGCTAGTTGAGGGTCAGAGCTTCTTGGTATATTGTGATGCTTCAGGGGTTGGTCTTGGTTGTGTGTTGATACAGAAGGGTCATATGATAGCATATGCATCGAGACAGCTAAAGGTTCACGAGCGCAACTACCCCACTCACGACTTGGAGTTGGCATCGATAGTCTTCACGCTCAAGATTTGGAGGCACTACTTATATGGGGTTCACTCTGAGATATTCACCGATCACCATATCTTCAGTACATCGCGAGTAAGCGAGAGCTGAACTCGAGGAAGTGGAGATGGATCAAGCTACTGAAGGACTATAACTTCACTATTCTATATCATCCGGGCAAGGCAAACATGGTAGCGGATGCCTTGAGTCAGAAGATGGTGAGTATGGGCAACCTAGCTTTACTTTCAATTTCTAAGCGACTGTTGGCCTTGGACATTCAACCCTTGGCTAACTATTTGGTTAGGCTTGACTTATTGGATCCTAGCAGAGTTCTCGCCAGTGTTGAGGTTTGATCTACCTTGATTGATCAAATTCAGAGCCATCAGTTTGAGAATCAATGGTTGTGTGACCTTTGTGATCAGGTTGTTTGAGGTGAGGCCAATGGGCTACTCTAGATTCAGATAGGGTTTTGAGGTTTGACAGTCATTTTTGTGTTCTGAGAGTTGGGGATTTAATTTAGTTGATTCTTCAGGAGGCACATTGATCTAGATATTTCATCCATCCTGGCAGTCAAGATGTACATAGATTTGAGACAACTTTACTAGTGGAGTGGTATGAAGCAGGATGTAGTGGAGTTTGTATCTTGGTGCTTGAACTGTCAGTAGGTGAAGTTCGAGCACATAAAACCTAGTGGTTTAATGCAGTGACTTCCCATTCCTGAGTGGAAGTGGGAGGGGATCACTATGGACTTCGTAATTGAATTGCCTCGTACTTCTCAAGAGTTTGACTCTATTTGGGTGATTGTTGATAGGCTGACTAAGTTAGCGCACTTCTTGCCAGTTCAGACTACTTACAACGCATAGAGGTTAGCCTAGGTTTACCTTCTTGAAATTGTTCGGCTGCATGGGGTCCCAACTTCTATCATTTTAGACCACGACACTGAGTTCACATCTCAGTTTTGGAGGGCTATTCAGTGAATTTGGGTACAGAGGTTAAACTTAGTATCACATTTCACCCTCAGACAGATGGCCAGTACGAGTGGACTATTCAGGTCCTGGAGGACATGCTTCGAGCCTGTGTTCTTGACTTTGGAGGTTTTAGGGATCAGTTTGTGCCTTTGGACGAGTTTGCTTATAATAATAGTTTCCATTTGAGCATTGGCGTGACACGTTTTGAGGCATTGCAGATCGTTGGTGGGTTGGTTTAATGGTTTGGAGTCTAGGCCATAGAGTACAAACTTGCTTTGTGATTCCTTAGATAGAGTCAAAGTGATTCAGCACAGACTTTAGGCAGCTCAGAGTAAGCAGAAGGGCTATGCTAATAGTAGACTTTGTGCCTTAGAGTTCAGTGTTGGTGACTTGGTGTTTCTTTATGTATCACCCATAACGGGCGTGATGAGATTTGGTAGGCAGGACAAGATTAGGCCTGGGTACATTGGGCCATTTGAGATTCTTCAGAGGGTGGGTAGTGTTGCATACATGTTAGCTTTTTCTCTAATGTTTTCAGCTATGCACCCACTTTTCCATGTATCGATGTTGAGATGATATGTTCCATATGAGTCTCATGTATTGTAGTAGGACTCGGTCCAGTTGAATGAGAGTTTAGCCTTTGTTGAGGAGCCAGTAGCTGTTTTGGCCAGAAATGTCAGGAGATTGAGATCTAAGTAGATTTCAGTTGTTAAGGTTCAGTGGAGGCACCAACCAATTAAGGAGGCTACTTGGGAGATAGAGAGAGAGATGCGGGCTCAGTATCTGCAACTGTTTGAGCCTTCAGGTACTCCCTTGTTTTTGACTTTCAACGGCAAAAGTCCCTTTTAGTAGTGGATGATGTGATGACCCTTCCGGTCATCCCTGCATTTACGCTTTCCTTGTACTGTTAGAGCTTACCTGTAGCGGCTCCAAGTCATTTATAACTTGCTAGGACCGTTGGTTTGGTGCCCTGGCCGTTCATTAGGTCTTTATGATCATTTCCCTATATTAGAGCCTTAACTTAGGAATTCGTTGACTTTAGTCAACATTCTTAGCTAACATGCTTGGAATTAAATTTGGACAGTTCCATTAGCTTCGGAGCGTGGTGTTTGGTGTAGTTGGACCTTTAGTTGAGGCTTGAGAGCTTTTGGTATGGGTTTTGTGTTGCTTTTTCTATTTCCAGGCCATTTAGAGTTGGAAGTGTGACTTGGGTCAGCTTTCAATGATCAGAGCGTTAGATTCGAAAGCTGACGATTCCATCAGCTCTGGAATGTTAAGTTTGGGTTAGGTAGGTAGTTGGTTTGGGTCTCGGGTGAGCTGAGCTCATTTTGGGTGTTTGGTTGATTTTAGTTAGCATTGACTTGGGTCAACATTCCTCCGAAATAACCTCGTATAGAAGTTTCGTCGATTCTGTTGAGTCCGAAACATTATTTCCACTCTAATAACATTATTGGTTTTTGAGTATCAGGTTCTGATTGTGCTAGGAATGCCCTGTGGAAGTTTTTAGCTCATCTGGTTGCTGCAACTGGTAGCCTTCAGCGCAATGGCGCCCAAGCAGCGATGGCGCTAGCCAGCCGCCTAGCATTCAGCGCGTTCACGCCCGGCCAACGCAATAGCGCCCGCCCACCAGCCCGCCTACCAATGTGATGGTGCCTGCCTACGTGATGGCGCCTCATCGCCTGGCCACTTATCCTTCGACGTGATGGCGCCAAGCCTTTGTAATGGCACCTCGGTGCCTGCCTGCCCTTCAGCACGATGGTGCCCCTTTAGCGCTATAGCGTTAGCCTGCGCTCACCCTTATAAAATCCTCCACCTTTGATTTTTCAGGCAACATTTCATAATACCTCAACTCCAAGTTGGTGTTTTCTCTCTAGAAATTGCTCCCATCAGTTCTTAGCTCTGGGGGATTCATTTAGGTTGCGGATTTTAGTGCTCCCTCATTGTTTTGGTAAGCTTCTTCTTCTCCAATTTTTTTGCTCCTTCTCCATTAATGGACTCCATTGTTATATCTCATAATCTTGGGGAAAAATCCATGTGGTAACAACTTGTTTTTGGGTTGCATGCTTGGGGGTTTGAGGAATTCACTCCGTTAGCTTGCTTCATCCCATTGTGGTAAGTAGTTTCTTTCTTTAAATTCCTGTTTCATTCTCCAAATTCCTTCTTTATTTCATTACTTGAGCGGGCTATTTTATCCCCTTTTTCTTGGCCAAATCCGCTCAAATTTGGAGCATTCACTCACGGGAGTAATGTGTTCATCGTGCGACTTTCCATTTATGATTTCAGGTTATGGGCCTCGCGAGCCTGTTTTTGACCCGAATTTTGATCTGGCTATAATTAGGCAATATAGGTATCGTTGGTCTTGTTTTAACGTGTAGTTTATGTTTATAATAGTTTGATTTCATTTTGAAGCTTCTTGGAGCAATTTGGGCTTGGACATCATCGTTCTAGCAGCTTGTCATCAGATAACAGATAGGTTACAGTTTAACTCTTCTAGACTTTGCGTATATAGGCTATAATTGTACTAATTGGCATCCTTGGGTGGGTTTATTAACTTGGTACCCCAGACCTTGCCTGTTCTTTAATGTCTGTATTATTTCACTCATTTGGTTGTAAATTTTGTTGTAGTTGCTTATATCACCCTTGTGGTCCTGTGTGGCCTTGTAATTGACTCAAGACCATAGATGGTGGGTTATTCGGGAATGTCTGTGAGTCCTAAATATCGATATTCATTTATAGAGCTGACTATATGTGCTGTAGAGCGATTAGAGCATGTGCAGGGATGATAGGTTGATTATGAGTTGTTTGGCTACTGGGATGATTGAGCATGCCATTATCATGAATATAAAGAGGGTTTTCACATGTTTTACTACGATTTTGGCTTTGGGCCTACTATTGATGGTTTTAAAAACCTTGCATGGTCCCGAGGGCCCGTTTTTGGTAAAAATGGTTGTAAAAGGTTTGGAATTGTTTTCATGGATCTTCTTGGGGTAAAAACGTTAAGGGGTTGATTTTATCACTATTTTCAGACTGCTACTAGACTTGGTGAGGCAAGAGTGCTAGATATGTTTTACTGTTGATTTGGGATGATAATAGACTCAGCTAGGCCTAGCATCAGACTTGTTTTACTGCTGTTTTAGACTTGGTTATGTCCGGGCACCCTTGTAGGGGCTTTTGAGGTTTATTTCATCAATTTAGACCAGATAGACTCCGGGCATGCATTGTCGAGATTTGGTTACTAGTTTGGATCTAGATTTATTCTGGACTGTTATATTGAGGTTATGAGAGTTAGTATATGGTCGATGACCTCTATGGACCTTACTAATCCAGACCAGAGGCTACGTGATGAGTGTGCCAGAAGAGGGGTATACAGTGCAGTTGAGTTTATACGGGCTGTGTCCTTCCATAGATCCTACCTACTATGCCAATAGGCGCCAGAGGAGGTACATGCAGGGTTACTGTTCCATATGGTTTTCAACTATTGCATCATATCATTCATGTGTGTTCGATTCCACCCTTGTTTTCTGTTTGTTGAGTGTACACTCCGGTATTATGGGATGTCAGAGGGTTTGTCTTTACTTGTATGCGTTCCTCAGATGTATGGGCACCTGTTGGGACTGTAGGTAGACTTATCATTATTTTATCGCAATATTGATCTTTATTATGGTTGCATTTAGGTGATTGGTAATTAAGAGTGGTATTACTAGGATGACTTGGTTTTAGTCTTGTTATCAAGCATGGTTATCGTTATTTCCTTTCCTCCTTCCCTTTTTACTTGAGGTTACCGGTATATCGCATACTCCTTTAAACTCTCTTTATATATTGCTATTACATGGACCCCAGGTGCATTCTTCCCTATCTTTCACCTGTGTCTGTGAGATATATAATTATATTAGCTAGCCAAGCATGATTATTTTCTCCTTGTATTCCTTCTGTACTAGCTTCCATGTGCTTATTCGTTGTTTCTGTGACTACTTACTTCTTTTCTGCTACATTACTGCTCTTATATCTTATATGCGCTAAGTCAGCCTATGATACCTACTGGTATCCGTTTCTTAGCTATTGGTTCTCATACTACAATCTGCATCTTTCTAGTGCAAATACTAGTGTGGGCCATTGCCATTGATCCATTAGAGACTCATGCGGGCTGATTTTTTAGACTATACGAGGCTGAGGGTGAGCTTTTGACGGTTGGGCTTAGCTTTTAGCTAGTCTTTTTGTATTATGTACTCTTTTTCTATTTAGGAGACATATGTATATATTATTTTGGATCCTTTTGTACTCTGTATACTTAGTCTCGGCTCTTACACTATGATACCAGGTTTTGGGTGTGGTTTAGATTCTGCTTATGCATTCCTATTGCTTATTTTGTTATCTTATTTCCCTTGCTTCCGCTTATGTTATGCTTCTCCTGCTTGCTTGTTATCTAGTAGCCCATTACTAACCATTTCAAGCTACGTGGATTGGTTCGCCTACTGGGGGGTTGTAGGTGCCATCATGAATGAGAAATTGTGTCATGATAGAAAGAGTTGACTTTGTTCAATATTCAGAGAAAACGGCCTCGAATGGAATTCCATCAGCACTGTCAGCTCCAAAATATTGACTTTGGGCTAAAGGGACCTTTCGTTTGGGTCTCAAGGCTTCCTGACTCATTTTGAGCTGCTGGATTCCTTTTGGTAAAAAGTTTGTTTTTAGGCATGGGCCTACTTTTTGTTAAATCAATCTCCATTGGGAATTGCTTTGACTCTGTTGAGTCTGGAATGCTATTTCTGGAGAGGTAGCATAGTTCATTTGCTTGCGCGAGGTCCCGGATGAACCCTGTGGGCCTATTCAGTGACTTTTCAACTTAAGAAATTTGCTGGTTGCTATTGCAGGTGCAGGTTTCAGACCTTAATAGCGACCGCAAGGAAGGCCAAGCGATCGCGATGGTCTGTCTCTTTAGGCATTGCAACCGCGAGGTCTCTTTCATGCGATTGTGATAAAAGACCTGTGGACTCAAAAGTCATTTGCTCTTCGCGACCATGTGGACCGACCATTATGATCACGATGGTCTAGCCCGCATGGTCATCGCGACCATATGGGGTCCTTTGCGATCGCGATGAAGGACCCCTGGCAGTATATATAGCTTCCTCCTTCGTTTTCATACAATCAAATCGATTTCCTCCATTTCCATTGAGCTCTAAACTCCGAATTGCAGTGTGGGATCACTTTAGTCTAGTTGGATGATTTATTTCTGGCCCGTGGCCAATTCTCATCATCAATTGTATGTTTTTGGCCCTTAATTCCGTTAAATCTCTTAGTTAAATTCTTGAATTGTTCTTGGGGTTTGGGGGCTGATTTGAGCTCGAGTTTAGATCTGGGTTTACTCAATAAATTGAGCATGCGATCCTTATCCCACGAGGGATATTTTCCTCGGTATCATTTTCAAAATTCACATGTGGGTCTCATGTGTGATTTTTCAGCCGATTTTCGATCCGAATTGTTAAATTGCAGTATGGGTGTTATTTTCATGTTTTAAAGAGTAGATTATTATTATAATAGTGTGGCAGCAGTTGGAGGCTTCCCAAAAAGGAAAAGCTCCGGTCTAGTGGGTGCGAGCGCGCGTGATTGACTTTGAGGTAGGCTACGACTTACTTACTTCTAGATTAGCTCGTATAAGATGATTGTATGGGTTGTGCTAATTGTTGGTGGGAATTTATGGATTGAATAGTGATTTTAAGGGATTTTGACTCTCGTAGTTGATTTAGGGCATTAGCTTTGAATCGGGGATTGGGATCCTTAGTATTACCTTTCTTGTACCTGTAGGTCTTAGCATAGCCGGTGTAGTGCCTTTAGTTGTAATTAGTTATATGTATATCTTTTATTGCCTTAGCTTAGTTAGTCGGCCTTGAGGTGTTGGGGTGGTTAGCTTAGATATCCATAGTATGGAATTTTCGACATTTCTTGAGATAGGTTCGAAACTTGTTTAATATTTCCGCTTAATCATTCTGTCTTTGCATTGTTATTCGTAATTATATATTTGTGGGCACGAGGCTATATACGCTAGAATTGCTAGACCCTAGGTTAGTTTACTTATCCCCTAACTCCTTTTTTATTCGTTTCTTCTTTTAGCCAGTTTAGGATGAATTATCCGCATTAGTAGATTCGAGGTAGCTGCTACCTTAGAGTAAGTTCCTGTAGGAGGTGGTTAAGAGTTTGGTTCTTTTAGGTGCTATTTTTTGAATGTTCACCTTCCCCTTTTACTTGTCAACTTATTTTCCTTAGTGCGAGTTGACTAGACTTGATTATTCTTCTGTGTCCTTGTGTTTTGGCTATTTCTTAATGGCATATGAACGACTTGGTTTAAAAACATCATTTTCAGTTTCAGAAATGGATTTTTGTGAACAAGTTTTGGGTACTTTGACCTTCTTACAAAAAAATTGGTATAATTTATGAAGTATTGTTTTGAAATAAACTTGCATGCCCAAGGGAAAGTGTTCCGGAAGGTTTTACTGGTATTTTAAACTTGTATGCCTGAGGGAAAATGTACAGGGTGGTTTCAATGGTAGTTTAAACTTGCCTGCCCTAAGGAAAGTGTTCCGGGTGGTTTTACTGGTAATTTAAACATGCATGCCAGAGGGAAAGTATTCCAGGTGGTTTTTCTGATTATTATCATGGCATGGTTATTGAGATACGATTTGGAAATATAGTTCAGAATTTGTATATGAATTTTGCGTGTCCCACATGGGTCCTGCTTATGTAAGCTATGAATGGAGGAGGAGTGTATGGTACTATTGGCACTTGGAACGAATCATGTCATGCCTCGAGGTTACCCCCTAGACGTAACACAGGACTTGGGACCACAAGTTCCCCAAGCTAACCCTTGGTCATAACATACTCAAGCATAACGAAGATAAGCAAAAACAAAATAAATAAATTCAGAATCACATACATAGGTAATCAAGTCGAATAGAAATACAAAATCCGGAAAGAGACCCGAACACCGTCTATGTCAGAAAGCCTCTACATGACATAAGGAGTTGCTAGGACAAAACCCAAGCTAACTTGAAGTACGAAACTAAGAAATCAACACTCTAAAATATAACTGGTCCTCGACCTAAGAGGACTCACCAAAAACTGACAGAAAGTGGCCTGGAAGATCTAGCCACGTGTCTGGGAAGGACCACCTAAATCTGTATCATCAAAGGATGCAGAGCAAGATATGCATCAGTACTATAGGATGCACCGAGTATGCGAGTAATGCATGAATCACGATAAAAATAGTTTAAACCATGCTTAAGAATGAACTTGTTACGTAAGGAAGGAACATGAATAAATATCAAGGTATAAAGCATGAAACATGAAATAAAGCTTGATTTTCATAGTATAGAATCATATAACTTCATAGCTTAAAAATAAACATGTGGGAGTTTCTCTTAACCGAAATTAAACCATGCTGAGCTACATGGAGTCCAGTGTCATGTACCCCCACTAAAAAGAGTTTTCCTAACCGGCCAAAGTTAGAACCATGTCATACCAGGATCCTGTCAAGATAAGCCACAGAGGGCAACCTACGGCGGCAACGTAGTTTTGGACATGGGTTATCTGAACCCTCGTCTGTCGGTGCTAAATACTACTCTCAAAACATATAACATGAGCTCATATACATGTGACATATCTAATTCCAAACTTGTTCATAATATGTTCATACCCCGGATCGTCATACTACTCATGAATTATAGTTTAGAAATCGATTCATGAGCATTGATGGAACATCGGGTGTCTTGTCTTACATAATACTTCATAACATGAGAAATCATGGCTCTAGTTCAATTTCATAAAACATATATTTTCATAGAACATAGGAACTAGGCATGCACATGCTTGAAAATCCATGAAAAATATGCTATCAAACGCAATTTGCTTAAATCAATTTCATGCATGTAGCAATTTCCATAATTAGACTTCAATCCATGAAATAAGAATTCACATGTAAAAACCCATGTAAAATCATGCAATTCAGTAGTAATTTCATAATAAAATCATGAGGAAGCAATTTATAGCAAACCCATAAGAATTGGATAAGAACCCCAATTTGAAGATCCATGAAATCAAAAATAGAGTTTGGGGTTTTGGGCACAAGGGTGAAAAGAACCCATTGTTGATTACCCACATACCTAAGACTTAGGAGGACTGAACTTGGAGCTTGAGACTTGAAGCTCGGAGGAGAATTTTCCCTTTTTGGGAGAAGAATGAAGTAGTGAGAAGGAACTTAGGCTAATGAGGGTGAAACCCTTCTTGAAATAGTCAAAACGACATCATTTAGGAGTTAAAAGAGTGGGTAATGGCTAAAATACCCCTGGGACTTAATTAAGAAAAGCTGTCTTAAAAACCCGGCTTCAGGTTCCACGAGTCCCTTCCATGGATCGTAGAACTAACCACGGCTCGTGGACTTGAGTTGTGGTTCCTAAGCCAAGGTTTCAGGTTGCAGATCAGGTCCTACAGTTTAACAGGACGACCCATGGAAACTCCCACGAGTTGTAGAACCCAATCATGGTTCTAGGCAACTTGGCTGGTCTCAGGTCCAGTTCCACGAGTCAACAGAACTACCCGTAGAAACTTCTACGAGTCGTGGAACAGACTCGTAGTTCCTGGGGAACTTGAACACTCTCTGTCTGAGTTCCACGGGTTGGTTCCATGACTCATGGAAACTTTCACGAACCGTGAAATTGACTCGTGGTTCTTAGACCTGAGGTTGGTCTGAAGGACTGGAATCACGAGTCACTTCCACGACTCGTGGAACTATCCATGTCTCGTGGACTTGACCCGTAATCCCTGGAAGTTTAAAATTTTCTACAAGCCCTGAGTTAAAAATTGAATTGACTTTCTGGGTGTTACAATATCTCCCCCTTGGGATCATTCGTCCTCTAATGAAGACTAAGCAAGGGAAGCTGAAGAGTAAACAACCCAACCAACAACAAAACATGGAAATCAAGGAATAAACATGAAAACTAAACTTTCCAACTTAAAACATGGTTAAATCAACTTCAAAAACATGAATGCATGCTAGGATCATGAGAGTAACTGATGGAATAGGATTGGAGGAACATACTAAGGATAGAACTATTACCTCAAGCCAGAACGGAATCGGAAGGAATGAGTGGTGATATTTGGCCTTCATGGCCTCTTTTGCTTCCCAAGTAGCTCCTTCAACAAGCTGATTTCTCCAAAGAACCTTTACCGAAGCAACTTCTTTATTTCTCAACCTCCGAATATGATGATCAAGGATCTCTACGAGAACCTCCTCATAGGTGAGACTATCCTTCACACCCACATACTCCAAGGGAACAATCAAGCTCGGATCACCAACACACTTCTTCAACAAGGAAACATGAAAAACGGGATGAATCGCTCAACTCTGTTGGCAACTCCAACTCATAAGCAACGCTACCAACTCTCTTCAAAATCCGATAAGGACCTACAAAATAGGTACTAAGATTTCCTTTCTTGCCAAATCTCATCACAACCTTCATGGGTGACACCTTAAGGAAAACCCAATCATCAACTTCAAATTCCAACTCCCTTCTCCTCACATCCGCATAAGATTTCTGTCAAATCTGAGCAGTCTTCAACCTTTCCCTAATAAGCTAAACCTTCTCCATAGTCTCATGAACCGTATCTGGACCAATCAAGGCTACCTCACCTACCTCAAACCAACCAATAGGAGATCTACACCTCCGGTCATAAAGTGCCTCATATGGAGCCATCTGGATGCTAGAGTGAAAGCTATTGTTGTAGGCAAACTCAATAAGAGGTAAGTGATAATCACAATTACCTTTGAAGTCAATCACACAAGCTCTCAACATATCCTCCAAAGTCTGAATAGTGTGCTCTGCCTGGCCGTTTGTCTGAGGGTGAAAAGCTGTGCTAAGCTTCACCTGGGTACCAAGACCTTTCTGAAACGATATCCAAAACTAAGATGTAAACTGAGGACCTCTATCAGAAAGGATAGACAAGGGAACACCATGCAATCGAACTATCTCCCGGATGTAGAGTCGGGCATAATCGTCTGCTGAATCAGTTGAATTAGTAGTCTTAACAACCAAGAAGTGGGATGACTTGGTCAAATAGAATCATGTTGCCTTCGAGTACGAGTCAAACCAGTAATAAAGTCCATATTGATCGCTTCCCATTTCCAAGTGGGAAGGTCAATATCTTGAATCATGCCACCCAACCTTTGATGCTCTACCTTTACTTATTGACAGTTGGGACACTTAGCCACAAACCCAGCTATGTCCCTCTTCATACCATTCCACCAAAAGACTTCCCGTAGATCACGGTACATCTTAGTAGCACCCATATGAATGGAATATCTAGAACTATGAGCCTCAGTCAAAATCTGCTGTCACAACATATCTACATCTGGCACACATAAGTGACCCTGATAACAAAGCACACCATCTCCCCCTTAGGAGAAAACCTCTACCCGCTGCTGATGAACTGCACCCTTAAGCTGAAGTAGAATAAGATCCTTGTCTTGCTTTGCCTTCACCTCAGCTACTAAAGATGATTCAACACTATTTTGTACAATCACACCACCTTCTGTCGAGTCCATAAGGCGAACTCCCAACCGAGCAAGCCTATGAACCTCCTTAGCCAATTCCTTCTTCCCATCTTTAACGGAAGACACATTTCCCATGGACAGTCTACTCAAGGCATCCACCACGATATTAGCCTTACCCGGATGGTAAAGCACACTCACATCATAATCCTTAAGGAGCTCAAGCTATCTCCTTTGTTGCAAATTCAATTCCTTCTGAGTGAACACATACTGAAGACTCTTATGATCGGTGAATACATCCACATGCACACCATACAAATAATATCTCCAAATATTCAAAGAAAAGACCACGGCTGCCAACTCAAGATCATAAGTAGAATAGTTCTTCTCATGAATCTTAAGTTATCTCAAAGCATAAGCAATCACCCTACCACGCTGCATCAAAATACAACCCAAACTAATCCTAGAAGCATCACAATACACAACAAAATCATTAGGCCCTCGGGTATAGCTAACACTGGAGCTATGGTCAATCTAGTCTTTAATTCCTGAAAGTTCTTCTCACACAAGTCGGACTACTGGAATTTTACCTTCTTCTGAGTCAATCGGGTCAAAGGGGAAGCAATGGAAGAAAATCCTTCCACAAACCTCCTGTAGTATCCAGCCAAACCCAAAAAGCTTCTAATATCAGATGGGGAGGTGGTTCTAGGCCAGTTCTTTACTGCCTCTATCTTTTGAGAATCAACTCGGATACCATCACTAGTCATAATGTGACCCAGAAAGGAAACTGAATGCATCCAGAACTCACACTTGCTAAATTTAGCAAACAACTGTCTATCCTTGAGAGTTTGCAACACAACCCTCAAGTGGTCTACATGCTCCTCCTCACTCCGAGAGTAGATGAGGATGTCATCAATGAAAACAATCACAAACATATCCAGGTACTGTTTGAACACGTGGTTCATCAAATCCATAAAAGCTGCAGGAGCATTCATTAGACCAAAAGACATAACAACAAACTCATAATGACCATATCGAGTTCTGAAGGCTATGTTTGAAATATCACACTCTCTAACACGAAGCTGATGATAATCGGATCTAAGGTCAATTTTAGAGAAGAAACTAGCACCCTGAAGCTGATCGAACAAGTCATCAATCCTAGGAATGGGATACTTATTCTTGATTGTGACCTTGTTCAACTGATGGTAGTCAATACACATTCTAAGAGAACCATCTTTCTTCCAAATAAACAAAACTGGGGCACCCCATGAAAAAATGCTAGGCCTGATGAAACCTTTATCAAGAAGACCCTTCAGCTGATCTTTCAACTCTTTAAGTTCCGCGGGAGCCATTCTATAGGGAGGAATAGAGATAGGATTCGTATCTGGTAGAAGATCTATCCCAAAGTCTATTTCCCGCTCGGGAGGGACTCTGGGCAAATCCTTGAGAAATACATCTTGAAACTCATTCATAATAAGAACATACTGAAGGGATGGGGTTTCGAACTCCGTGTCCATAACCCACACTATGTGATAGACATACCCCTTTGAAATCATCTTTCTAGACTTAAGATAAGATATGGAACAACCTTTTGAGGAAGGGGGACTACCTTGCCATTCTAAACTGGGTTCATTTGGAAACTTGAAACTAAAAACCCAAGTACGACAATCAACAGAAACATAACATGCATACAACCAATCAATACCAAGAATGACATCAAAATTAGTCATCTCCAACTCTACTAGATCTGCTGAAGTGAATCTATGAAGGACTGAGATAGGGCAATTTTGGTAGATTCTTTTGGCTAAGACTGACTTACCAACAGGAGTAGAAACATAGAAGGGTTCTAAAAACAATTCAGAACAAACTTCAAACTTGCATGACACATAAGGGGTCACAAAAGATAAAGAAGCACCAGAATCCAACAAAGCATACACATCAAAAGAGAAGACTTTCAGCATACCAATACCAATATCTGGGGAACCATCCTGATCCTGACAAGAGGACATAACATAAAGGTAGTTCTGGCGCTGACCACCAGAACTAGAACCTGTTCCCTGCTGGGCTGGTCTACCTCCTGAAGCTGCTGGGGTAGACTGAGTCCTACCACCTCCCTGCCCCTTCTTAGCTGAAGGGCAATCTCTAATCAAGTGTCCATCCTGTCCACACCGAAAGCATGCACTCGTTCCCAAACGAAACTCTCCCGGGTGATTCTTCCCACACTTACTGCAACTAGGGTGGGAAGGTCCCTTAGAAACACTCCTCTGAGACTGGGAATAGGAACCAGGTCCTCTCCCACCCTAATCATGATGAGGCCTCTGATCCTGGGTAGGAGCACTAGCAGAAGAATACACGGATCCTGATGACTTCTTCTGGAAATAAGAGTGATGTCCACCTCCGGACTGGTGATGACCAAAACCTTATCCCTTGGATGTAGCTCTCTTGTTCTCCCTAGCCATCTCCCTTATCTTGTCACCCTCAATCTATTGGGCATGAGTCATGAGTCGGTAAATGTTCATATCACTCAATAGCAAAGCAGACCTACACTCTTTCTTCACCACATCAGAAACCCCATAGATGAACTTGCTCATTTGATCATGCGGGTCCGCTACCATGGAGGGAGCATATCTAGACAAATAATTGAACTTCAGACTATACTCTTGAACCAACATCGACCCCTATCTCAAGTTCACAAATTCCTCCACCTTCGCTTACCTCAAATCTCGGGGAAAGAACCTATCAAGGAAGGCCCTCTCAAAATACTCCCAAGTCATGGGGACCGCGTCCCTCACCCTAGCCTCCTTCCATTGCGTGAACCAAATAAGAGCCACATCTTTGAGTTGATAGGATGCAAGCTCAACACAATCGACCCCAACCACTTGCATAACCTCAAATATCTTCTTCACTTTATCAATAAAGTTGAGCGGGTCCTCACTCACTTTCAAACCCTAGAATTCAGGCGGGTTCATACAGATAAAGTCATGAACTCGGGCCACTACGTCACCTTGAGGATGAATGAGGGCAGGAGCCTACTGATTGGCCTGAGTGGCCAAAGTCTGGTAGCAAATGGATGGAATTTCTGAACTCCTCATTCGTGACATCGGAGACCAGAACGGGAGGAGCAGCATTCCGAGCGGCTCGGGGACGCATAGCACATCGAGAAGGCATAATCTAAAACATACACGATAAGGATTAGAGGAATATAAGAGTTAAGCTCTACCGTACGATGTGATTATGAAAGAAGTGAAGTTTTCTAATACACCTCATAACTTCCCTCTCATATGTGTGGCGCGCTTCACACATATGAAAATGACTCTACTCAATGCGGCTTTCAGACATCCTAGGAATTTTGAACCTGAGGCTCTGATACCAAGTTTGTCACACCCCGAGGTTACCCCCTAGATGTAACATGGGACTTGGGACCACAAGTTCCCAAGCTAACCCTTGGTCATATCATACTCAAGCATAACAAAGATAAGCGGAAACAAAATAGATAATTCCGAAATCACATACATAGGTAATCAAGTCAAATAGAAATACAAAATCTGGAAAGAGACCTGAACACTGTCTATGTCTGAAAGCCTCTACATGACATAAGGAGTTACTAGGACAAGACCCTAGCTAACTCGAAGTACGAAAGTAAGAAATCAACACTCTAAAATATAACTGGTCCTCGACCTAAGAGGACTCACCAACAGCTGACAGAAAGTGGTCTGGAAGCTCTAGCCACGTGTCTTGGAAGGAGCACCTAAATCTGCATCATCAAAGGATGCAACGCAAGATATGCTTCAGTACTATAGGTTGTATCGAGTATGCAAGCAATGCATGAATCATGATAAAAATAGTTTAAAGCATGCTTAAGAATGAACTTGTTATGTAAGGAAGGAACATGAATAAATATCAAGGTATAAAACATGAAACATGAAATAAAGCTTGAGTTTCATAGTATAGAATCATATAACTTTATAGCTTGAAAATAAACATGTGGGAGTTTCTCTTAACTGACATTAAACCATGCTGAGCTACATGGAGTCTAGTGTCATGTACCGCTACTGAAAAAAGCTATCCTAACCGGCCAAAGTTAGAACCATGTCATACCAGGATCCTGTCATGATAAGCCACAGAGGGTAATCTATGGTGACAATGTAGTTTTGGACTTGGGTTATCTGAACCCTCGTCTCATGGTGCTAAATACTACACCCAAAACATATAACATGAGCTCATATACATGTGACATATCTAATGCCAAACTTGTTCATAACATGTTCATAACCCAGATCATCATACTACTCATGAATTATAGTTTAGAAATCAATTCATGAGCATTGATGGAACATCGGGTGTCTTGTCTTACATAATACTTCATAACATGAGAAATTTGCATGGCTCTAGTTCAATTTCATAAAACATATATTTTCATAGAACATAGGAACTAGGCATGCACATGCTTGAAAATCCATGAAAAACATGCTATCAAACCCAATTTGCTTAAATCAATTTCATGCATGTAGAAATTTCCATAATTAGACTTCAATCCATGAAATAAGAATTCACATGTAAAAACCTATGTAAAATTATACAATTTAGTAGTAATTTCGTAATAGAATCACGAGGAAGCAATTTATAGCAAAACCCATAAGAATTGGATAAGAACCCTAATTTGAAGATCCATGAAATCAAAAATAGAGTTTGGGGTTTTGGGCACAAGGGTGAAAGAAACCCATTGTTGATTACCCACATACCTTGATTGAAGATAACCCACTTGAATTGGAAAGTCTTAGGAGTCTTGAACTTGGAGCTTGAGACTTGAAGCTTGGAGAAGAATTTTCCCTTTTTGGGAGAAGAATGAAGTAGTGAGAAGGAACTTAGGCTAATGAGGGTGAAACCCTTCTTGAAATAGTCAAAACGACATTATTTAGGAGTTAAAAGAGTGGGTAATGACTAAAATACCCCTAGGACTTAATTAAGAAAAGCTGTCTTAAAACCTCGGCTTCAGGTTCCACGAGTCCCTTCCACGGACCATAGAACTAACCACGGCTCGTGGACTTGAGTCGTGGTTCCTAAGACAAGGTTTCAGGCTGCGGATCAAGTCCTATGATTTAACAGGATGACTCGTGGAAACTCCTACGAGTCATAGAACCCAGTCGTGGTTCTGGGGAACTTGGCTGGTCTCAGGTCCAGTTCCACGAGTCAAAAGAACGACCCGTAGAAACTTCTATTAGTCATGGAACAGACTCATGGTTCCTGGGGAACATGACCACTCTCTGTCTGAGTTCCACGGGTTGGTTCCACGACCCGTGGAAACTTCCACGAACCGTGAAACTGACTCATGGTTCTCAGACTTGAGGTTGGTCTACAGGACTGGAATCACGAGTCACTTTCATGACTCGTGGAACCATCCACGGCTCGAGGACTTGACCCATAATCCCTAGAAGTTTAAAATTTTCTGCAAGCCCTGAGTTAAAAACTGAATCAACTTTCGGGGTGTTACAAATCATATGGCATATCATGGCACGATTCCACTTGCATTACCCATTAGGTTGATTGTAGTCACTATTATCAGCTGTTTGCACCTTTCGGACTTATGGGGGGTCTGGCTGGGTCTATTGTTTGTTGTTTGTTCCTTTTGGGCTTATAAGGGTTCAATTAGGTTATTCTCTGATTATGTGTACCTTCTGGGCTTATGGGGGCTCGGTTAGGTTGTAGCTAGATTACACTACTTTGCTCTACTTTATGTCGCTCTACTTTTCATGTTTTTATGCTTCGCTCAGCTCATTATTTTCTGCCTTATTATTTTCTAGCTATGACCTGTATCCTTATACTGACTCCCTCGTTATTTCCTTTTTGTATATTCACATTTTCTATACTTTCATCTTATTTGAGCTAAGTTGGCCTATGATTCCTACTAGGCACCACATGTTTTGGTATTTATGCTACACTTCTGCATCTTTTTACCTGATGAAGACCCTAACATGAGTTATCGCCGCTGATGCTGTCTTGGTGCTGAGTTGCTGATTCAAATATCCAGGGTGAGCTTCTGGCATCCAGAGCTAACTTATCTCCTTCTACTTTGGGATTAGTCCCTTTTTTGATTATTTAGGAGACTATCATGTATATTTGTACCTATCTAGTACTCTCTATGTTGTAGTAGATTTTGTTCTAACTGATACCAGGTTTTGGGGGTTTTCTGAATGACTTACTCCTTATTTATACTTTATTCTATTTTCTGCTCTTTTTATTTCTATCGTGTATATGCTTGTTTTGATTTTATATCGTATCTTGTATTAGCCCGCTACTTAGTGTTCCAGGCTAAGGGTTTCAGCTTACCTACTGGTGGGATGTAGAAGGTGCCATCACAACCTAAAAAATGGGGTCATGACAGAATTGTATCAATGCTCTAGGTTCGATGATATCATTGGAACGACAGTAAGTGCCTTGTAGAGTCTCACGGATCATTAAGATGACGTCCATATCCTATTTTTGGGAGGCTGCAGGGCATTCTTAGGAAAAAACCCATCTTTTTTATTCTCTATCATGCATTTCTGGCTTCTATTAACTTCCAAATGTTATTTGTTTCATTCTTTCTCAAATGGTTAGGATGAGAGCCACAATAGCCGAGGGTGAGGCCTCTGCGTCAGTAGCTAGGCCACAGCCTAGGGTAGAGGTAGAGGCTAACCCTGAGGTCGAGGCCGTGCATGAGCTGCAGCACCAGCTCAAGGACATGCCAGAGATCCATCACCAGAGCTTGCATATGATCAAGAGCTTGATATTGCTCCATAATTAGTGCTAGAGAATCCGCCATCGCAACAGCCAGTGGGGCAGGGACCAGCCCAGCCTCCACCAGGACCAATAGTTACATCGGCACTTCAGACTGCTATGCTATAGTTCAGTTATTGAGTGCCTTGGGTGTCCTACCTCAAACTTTGGCCCAAGGAGCAGTACAGGGTATTCAGGGTATAGGGGCGCAGCCTGCTGCTGTGGCTCCCCATGTTGAGGTACCCCCAGTTTAGAGGATTGACCTATCGACAACATCCGTCCAATTATGACTTTTGAGGAGCAGAAGATGCTGAGTCAGTTTCTCAGATTGGCCCCACTGAGATTTAATGGCGCCTCAGGAGAGGATGCGCATGAGTTTCTTGCCAATTGCCAAGAGAGGTTGTATAACCTCAGTCTAGAAGATTCTTACGAGGCAGACTACACTGCATTTCAGCTTGATGGTTTGGCGAGATAGTGGTTGAGGGCATATTCAGAGAGTATACTATTCGGTCCCCTTCTATGACTTAGGCACAGTTTCCCAAGGTTTTCTTGGGGAAATACATGCCTCATAGTGAGTGTGAGAGACTATGGGATACATTCTCGAGGATATATCAGGGTTCCATGAGTCCGACAGAGTATGAGTTAAGGTTCCACGAGTTATCCAGACATGCCACTAATTCTGTCTACCGAGCACGAGAGAGTGTGGTGCTTCATCAAAGGGTTGAGGTTTCAGCTTTACTTAGCTACAAAGAGTATGGTGTCTTCGGGCCAGTCCTTTCTAGAGGTGGTTGATAATTCCCGCACCATTGAGTCTATTCATCATGAGGCCCACGGGAGCAGCGATAAGAGGCCTCAACACCAGGGTAGCTACAGTGGTCCCAGTTTTGTGGTAGGGGTTCCTTTAGTAGAGGTCAGCAATAGAGGTACTTTCACCCTAGTAGGCCCATTCAGGCCTCACTTTAGTTTTCTGATAGTAGAAGCTAGTCAGGGTACAATGGTCAGAGCTTCAGTCAATATTCGAGGGGTTCATATTCTGGGTTTTCAGGCCATGGTGTCCATTCTGGTTCAGCAAGTACTTCACAGTAGATAAGGGCCCCGTAGGGTTGTTATGAGTGTTGGGAATTTGGTCACTATGCTAGAGATTATCACCGGTGCGTGTCACGACCCAATTTCTTGGTCATGATGGAACCTACAACCTCCCAGTAGGCAAACCAATCCCCATAGCCCGGAACGGTTGGTAATGGGCTACTATCTAACAATTTAAGCGGAAGAACAGTTTAATAAGCGGAAGCAAGGGAACCAGATGAAGAAAATAGATAGCAGGAATATATATACATATGCGGAAGCTAAACCAATCCCAAAACCTGGTATCATAGTACAGAAGCTCCAGTCGCCAAGAGCTCACCCTCAGTCTGGATAGTCCAAAATCTCCAAGAACGACTCACAGCGATCTCTCGGTGATGTCCCACACTAGGATCTGCACCAGAATATGTAGAGTGTAGTATAAGCACCAAATGCGAAGCATAAGGTACCCAGTAGGTATCATAGGCCGACTGGGCATATATAAGATAAAAGCGTAGTAACAGACAGAGTAGAAGCAAGTAGTCATGGAAATCTACAAAAAAGTACACATGAACTAGCCCAGAGGGAAGACAACAGAACAACATACAAGGCTAGCAAGTCGAATATATACACAACAGGAACATGTGAAAGTAGAAAACGATGTACCTGGGGTCCTTGCAATAACAGTATATAGATAATAAGTTTCAGAAATGGATGGTGTATCGGTAACCTCAAGTACAAGGGAAGGGAGGAGGAGAATAAAGATAGGCAGGCTTGGGAAAACAGGAATAAATAATCCACTTAACCATACCAAACTCAAGCCAAAAACTAACAACCTCTCAGTATCCAATCTCACATAAATATAACCATAACAGGGGACAGTACCGTGATAAAGTAACAAGAGTCTACCTACAGTCCCCCGGCCGCCCATACAACCGAGGAACGCAAACAAGTGAAAACAAAACCTCCGGCCGCCCATACAATCGGAGTGTACACTCAACAAACAGAAAACAAGGGTGGAACCTCAAACAATGAATGATATGATGCATGATAACCTCTGGGTGGGATAGCAACTCTGTATGTACCTCCTCTGGTGCCAATCGGGCCTAGAAGGTAGGTTCCATAGAAGGACACTTCCCATATACCTTTACTCCGCCGTATCCCCTTCCTCCGACACACATAGCCTCAGGCCCCAGGTCCAGAACGACCAGGTCCATAGAGGTCCGGGACCCCATACTAAAACTAAGTATCGAAACATACCATCCGGAGTAAGTCGGAGTTCAAGCTAGAGACCCTGTCCAAGACTAAAGTAGTGGGAAATGTCTCAAAAACCCCTCCAAGGGTGCCCGAGCGTAATCGGGTCTAAAGCAGTAGAAAGTCAACTTAGGTGCTCGATCCGACCGAGGCTAAAATCATCTCAAATCAGTAAGAAAACTCAACTAGCACCCCGTCCCTGTCGAATCTAGCGTTAATAGTAAAACTAGTGATAGAAATCAGAATTTAACTCTCTTTTACCCCAAGAAGATCCACATGTTAAGTCAAACCATTTCCAATTCATTTCCGTAAAAAACGGCCCCCCATGGCCATGCAAAGTTTAGAAAATCAGTTTCAGTAGGCCCGAAGTCAAAATTATAGTAAAACATGGATAAATCCTCTTTATATGCATGGAAATGATATGATCAAACACAAATAGCTGCCTAGCAGCTCACAATTAACCTATCGGCCCTGCACATACTCCAATCGCTCTACAACACAGATAGCCAGCATAATATCACGATAACAATGCCTGGGACTCACGAACACCCCCAAATAACCTACCATCTATGGTCCAGAGTCAAAACAAGGCCACACAGGACCATAAGGGTGATAATATCAACTATGGAGAATACTACTCACAACGGAGGATGAAAACGAGGCGAAACATGGAAAGCGGTCAAAGTCTGCGGTACCAACCTAATAACCCAACCCAAGGATGCCAGTTAGTACAATTTTATCCGATATATGCTAAGTGTAGGGAGTTTAGACCATAACCTACCTGTCGTCCAACGACAAGCTGCTGGGAAAACAATATCCAAGCCCGAATTACTCTGAGAGACCCCGAATGATGATCAAACTATCATAAACATAAATAATACATTAAAATGAGTCTAACGATACCCATAATTCTACAGTTGTATCCATGTCAAAATTTGGGTCACCGGCGGGCCTGTGGTCCCTACAACCCAAAATCAAAAATGAAAACTCATATTATGATCCCCAAGGCCATGGGAGTACATGCCCAGAAAATCAAGGATTTTGGGAAATAAATGCGAGCTAAAAACAGCCCCTAAAGCTAGGAACCCAACAATGGAAATTTAAGGAAAGAAAACCTGAATTGGCAAGAATCACCTACCCAAACGGAAGAATTAAGCCAAGAATGTGTATAAGAATGAGCCTGCCAAGCATGCACTTCACACGGAACAGAATCTACAACTAATTTTCGAGCTTGAGAAGATGGAAACAATGGTGATTTAAACCTATGGAGAAGACAACTATGGAGAAGAGAAGAAACTTACCAAAACGCCAACGGAGCAAGAATTTATCGAGGGTACAAGAATTCTTCAAGGGTGTACTGGTTTGGAGCAGTTTAAAGAGTGTTTTGGGTGTTATAGAGTTGAGGGAAAAGAGAGATGAAGGCTAGAAAAACGAAATGGAAAAGTTATATACTGCCAGGGGTTCTTCATCACGATCGCGAAGGGACCCCTCGCCGTCGCAAGGACCACACTGGCTAGACCATCGTGATCGCAAAGGCTAGCCACGCGGTTGCAAAGAATAGCGGGGGAGAGGCTACATCGCGGTCGCAGAAAAGTACATCGCGATTGCGATGAACAAAGGACCAGGTTCTTCATCACGTTCGCGAGGGAGGAGGCTCGCGATCGTGATTAAGGCCTGAGGCCTGCACCTGCAACAACGAAAAACCTGTAACTTTTCCATGACTCTACGGGGTATTCCGGGCACAATCAGAAACTAATAGTCAAAAACTAATAATGCTAACCGAGTGGAAATGACATTTTGGACTCAACAAAATCAACAAAACTTCCATGCGAGGTCATTTCGGAGAAATGTTTCCCCAAGTCAACACTAACCAACACGCAACCATACACCTAAAATGAGCCCAGCTCACCCGTAGCCCAAACCAACAATCTACCTAACCCAAACTCAACATTCCAGAGCTGATTGAATCATCGAATTTCGAATCTGATGCTCCGATCATAGAAAGATGACCCAAGTTACACTTTCAACTCCAAATGGCCTAAAAATGGAAAAAGGAACACAAAACCCACACTTGAAGTTCTCAGGCCTCAACTTAAGGTCCAACCAGACCAAACTCAGCACTCCGGAGATACGGAACTATCGAAAATCAATTCCGAGAATGTTAGCTAAGAATGTTGACTAAAGTCAATGATATTCTAAGTTAAGGCTCTAAAATTAGCAAATGGCCAAAACAACCAAATGAACGGCCAGGGCATCAAACTATCGGTCCCAACAAGCTATAAATGATTTGGGGTCGCCACAGGAAAGATCTAACAGTACAATGAATGCGTAAATGCGAAGATGACCGAAAGGGTCATCACAACATCCACTACTAAAAAGACTTTCATGCTCGAAAGTCAAGAAGAACAGAGTACCTGAAGGCTCGAACAACTGCGGATACTAAGCACACAACTCACTCTAGGTCTCCCAAGTAGCCTCCTTTATCGGACGATGCCTCCACTGAACTTTCACAACCAAAATCTCCCTAGATCTCAATCTTCTGATATCTCTGGCCAAAATAGCTATTGGCTCCTCAACAAAAGATAAACTCTCATCTAATTGAATCGAATCCCAATGAAACACATGAGACTCATCTGGAACATACCAGTGCAATATTGAGACATGGAAAACTGGATGAACAGCTGAAAACATCGGAGGCAAAGATAACATGTAGGCAACACTACCAACCCTATGGAGAATCTCAAATGGCCCAATGAATCCTGGGCCAAGCTTACCCCACCGACCAAATCTCATCACACCGTTCACGGGCGATACTCAAAGGAAAACCAAGTCACCAACACTGAACTCCAAGGCACAAAGTCTACGATCAGCATAGCTCTTCTACCTACTCTGGGCTGCCCTAAGTCTATCCTGAATCAAACAGATTTGGTTTAAGGAATCTCTAAGAAAATCTGTACTCTGCGGTCTAGACTCTAACTTATCAAACCAACAAATCGACGATCTATAATACCTACTATACAAGGCCTCGAAAGGTGCCATGCCAATACTCGAATGAAAGCTATTATTATAAGCAAACTCGGCCAAAGGCACAAACTGATTCCATGAACATCCAAAGTCAAGAACACAAGCCTAAAGCACATCTTCCAGGACCCGAATAGTCCTCTAAGACTGGCCATCTGTCTAAGGGTGGAAAGCTGTACTAAGCTTAACCTCTGTACCCAAATCTCACTGAATAGCTCTCCAAAACTGAGATGTGAACTGAGTGCCGCAGTCTGATATGATAGAAGCTGGGACCTGTGCAACTGAACAATCAAACAACCTCACGAATATAGATCTGAGCTAACCTCTTGGCACTGTAGGAAGTCTGAATCAACAAGAAGCGGGCTGACTTAGTCAGCCGATCCATAATCACCCAAATTGAATCAAAACCCCGCAAAATACGAGGCAAACCAACAATGAAGTTCAGAGTAATACCTTCCCACTTCCACTCAGGAATGCAAAGTTGCTGCATCAAACCACCCGGTCTCATGTGCTTGAACTTCACCTGCTGACAATTCAAGCATCGAGATACAAACTCTGCTACATCCCACTTCATACTGCTCCACCAGTAAAGCTGTCTCAAATCTCTATACATCTTCACTGCGCCAGGATGAATGAAGTATCTAGTACAATGCACCTCACAAAGTATCAACTGAATCAAATCTCCAATCCTCGGAACACAAAGACGACTGTCAAATCTCAGAATACCATCAGAACCCAAAGTAGCCCAGCTGGCCTCACCCCAAACTACCTCATCACAAGGGTCACACAAACTCATAGCCATATGTATTGTTCCTTCTGTGCTAGTTTCCGTGTACTTATTCGTTGCCTTCTGTGACTAATTATTTTCTATTCTGCTTATTACTACTCTTTTATCTTATATGAGCCCAGTCGGCCTATGATACCTACTGGGTACTGGTTGCTTGCAATTGGTGCTCATACTACACATTACATCTTCTGGTGCAGATCCTAGTGTGGGCCATCACTGTTAGCTCATTAGAGACTCGTGCAAGGAGCTGTTTTTGAGATATTTTAGACTGAGAGTGAGCTCTTGACGACTAGAGCTTAGATTTTAGTTATCTCTTATATCATGTACTCTATTACTACCAGAGACATTTGTATATATTATTTTGGTTCCTTTATACTCCTTAGATGTAGTTCTGGCTCTATACTATGACACCAGGTTTTGGGGTTTTTGTTTAGCTTCTGCAGATGTATATATATTTCTGTATCTACTTTCTTCAGCTTATTTCCCTTTCATTTGCTTATTTATATCGTTCCTCTGCTAAGGTGTTAGATGGTAACCCATTACAAACCGTTCTGGGCTACATGGATTGGTTTGCCTACTGGGGGGTTATAGGTGCCATTAGGACTGAGAAATTGGGTTGTTACAGCTTTATATCAGATCCTAGGTTCACTGATATCATCGGTATAGGAGCCAATATCTAGTAGAGTCATGTGGATCAGGGAAAAGACGTTCTTATTCAATCTTCGAGAGGCTATAATGACATCTTAGGAAATATGACTCTCTTATTTGCTTCTGTATTGTGCGTAATCTTTGGAAGTTTCTTGAAATATCACTTGTTCTCATTTATTCTTCCGTAGATAGCTCGTATGAGATCTTCAACATCAGGGGAGGAAGTCGTAGAGGTAGGGGTCGAGGACGTCCCCAAGTAGTGGCAACTGCTAGAGTTGAGATAGGGCCCGAGAATGATCATGAGTCAGAGTTTGCTCCCGAGCAATATGTGGACCAGGGGGCAGCCCAAGTACCACCAGCTCCAGTGCTAGATTCAGGCCCAGCTCAGTCTTCAGATATTGGGGGCTTACTATTACAGTTGTTGGGTATAATTGGAGAGCAGCCTTCTGAGGCAGCACAAAAATCTGCTCAAGGGGAAGCCCTGGGTGCACCGAGTTCAGGAGCATAGCCTATTACTGCGGCTCCCTATGCCGAGGTTACTCCGATCCCATCATTTGCACAACCTCTTGCTCCTCCCCCAACTATGATAGAGATGGAGCAGAAGGCGTTGGGTAGATTCTTGAGATTGGCACCTCCGAGATTTGCTGGTACTTCTGGGTAGGATCCTTCCGGTCATTTTCATGTATATGCCTTATTTGTACTGCTAAAGCTTTCCTGTAGCATCCCCAAGTCATTTATGACTTACTGGGACCGGTGGTTTGGTGCCCTGGTCGTTCGTTTGGTCATTTTGGCCATTTGCCTGTTTTAGAGCCTTAACTTAGAATATCATTGACTTTAGTCAATATTCTAGGTAAACATGCTCGGAATTGAATTCCCATAGTTTCATTAGCTCCTTAGCATGGATTTTGGTCTAGATGGACCCTTAGTCGGGTTTTGGGAGCTTTCGATTTAGTTTTGTCTGGGTTTTTGTGTTTTAGCCAAGTTGAACTTGAAAGTTTGACTTTGTTCAATATTTGCAGAAGACGGCCTCGGATGGAAATTCCGTCCATGCTATTAGCTCCAAAAAATTGACTTTGGGCTAGGGGAACCTTTGGTTCGGGTCCCGAGGCTTTTAGACTTTTTTTTAGGGTATTGAGTTCCGAGTTAGTTTTGAGCATGGGGCCTATTTTTCCTTAAAACGATCTCTTTTGGTAAATTAGTTGATTCCATTGAGTTTAGAATGTCGTTTCCACTCAAATAGCTCTATTAGTTTGTGAGTACCGGGTTTCGATTGTGCCTGAAATGCCCCGTAGAAGTTTAAAAAATTGCAGATTTTTCTGTTGCGGGCCAACTTTAAATAGCTATTGGCAGCTTTATTTTCAGCTTTTGCTTTCATCTTCCCAAATCGTTTTCTCCACCATTTTTACACCAAATTCCTTCAAATCTTCACCTGCTCTTACCCATAACTTGTAGGAATAATTGTTGCTGATCCGGGTGTGTTTCTTGGCTTCATGAATAGGTAAAATCTCTTGTTAACTTCCGTTAATTTTCACAAATTTCATTCTTTAAATTCTTGTTTTTCATGATTTTCAGCTTATTTCTTTCACTTCTTTCAACTCCAACTTCATTTTTGTCAACTCTAATTTCTCAAGAACAGTGTGGGCTCGTGAAAATTCTCCAAATTATCGGTAATCTCGCTCTTTTATCATTGGTAAGCCTCTTCTTCTTCAAGCCTTGTTCTTATCTTCAAGCTCAAAAACCTCCATGATTGAGGCTCTTACAAGCTTGTTTTTTCTTGAGTTAAAGCTGCATTGGAGAGCTTGATTATTCGTGGTAGCTGTAGTTCCAGTCCGTGGTCGATTCTTGCTTCCAAATTGATACGTTTCCCTTGAACATCGCAATTCTGCACTTTTATTCTCATGAATTAGTAGTACTTAGGGGCTGTTTTGAGCCCCGAAATGAACTCCGTTTGCGCTCAAATTTTGAGCATGGGTTCCAAAATTCACCGCGGACATAATTGTAAATTTTATTTTCTATTTTGCTGCACAAGCCCCGAGGGTCATTTTTCAACCCGATTTTCAGCCTGATTTTCTGTATAGCAATATGGGTGTCGTTCTTCTCATCTTAACATATTCTTTATAGCGTGGAAGCTTTTTGAGGCTGTTCAGAAGGGGAAGGCACATGAGTGACGATTTGTGTTTGAAGTTTGGCCCTGAGGTAGTTTACGGTTTAAACTCCTTAGACTTCCATATATAGAATAAAATTGTACTAATGGGCATCTTTGGGTTGGGTTTACTAGTTGGTACCACTGACCTTGACCTCTTTATTCATGTACGATTCCTTTTCTTCCTCCGATGGTTGTAGTATTTTCTATCAATGATATTATCACCCTTGTGGCCCTGTGTGGCCTTGTTTGACTCTGGAACATAAATGGTGGGTTATATGGGAATATCCGTGAGTCCCGGGCATCATTATTATTGTTGTAGAGCTGGCTATCTGTGCTGTAGAATAATTGAAGCCTGTGCAGGGTCGATAGGCTGATTGTGGGCTGGGGGCCACTGTTGTGATTGTGTATACCATTCATCAGGCATATAGAGGAAATTTCTTCATGATTTTACTACGGTTTTGTCTTTGGGCCTATTATTGCTGAATTTCTAAACCTTGCATGGCCCATGGGGCCTATTTTTGGTAAAAATAATTAAAAGAGGGTTTGGTACCGTCTTAATTAATCTTCTAGGGGTAAGGGCGAATTAAAAAATATTTTATCACTATTTTCACTTACAATAGACTAGGCGGGGTCGAGCGCTAGATTTATTTTACTACAACTTCTGAGGTGATGCTAGACTCGCTGGGGCCATGCGCTAGGACAATTTAACTTTCTAATTTTGACCTGAATACTCTCCGTGCAGCTTTACTTGGGGATTTTTGAGATTGCGGGGCATCTAATATGTTGGTCGGGGGCCTTCATGGACCTTGCCATTCTGAACTAGGGGCTACATGCTGTGAGTGCCGTAGGGGGATACACGGTGTATTAGAGGTATAAGGGTGTGACCTTCCATGGATCCCGTATTCTGGGCCTTATAGGACACCAGAAGCGGGTAACATACGGTACTACTATCACTCTTGGCTTAGCATGACATGTTATACCATTTATTTATGTGAGGTTCCACCGTTGTTTGATGTTTGTTGATTGTACGCTCCGATAGTATGGGATGCCGAAGGGTTTGTCTTCACTTGTTTGTGTTCCTTGGGTGTATGGGCATCCGTGGGACTGTAGATAGATTTATTGTTACTATTTCGCTCTTTTAGTTCCTATTGTGGTTCATATGACTTTGGATATTGTTAAGGTTAAACTTGGGCTTCCAGCTGTTGAATTCTTGACTTGAGATTGCATGCTTAGTTAGGTTATCATTCCTTGTATTCGAGCATGTTTACTGTTTTCTTCCTCTCCTTCTCTATTCGTTGAGGTTACTGGTATACCGCCTGCTTTCTAAACTCTTCTTTATATACTTGTTATTGCGAGGATCCTGGGTACGTGTTTCTTTCTTTCGCCTGTGATGTGTATACTTTTAGCGAGCCATATGTATTGTTCCTGCTTGTGTTCCTTCTGTGCTAGCTTCTGTGTACTTATTCGTTGCCTTCTGTGACTAATTGTTTTCTATTTTGCTTATTACTACTCTTTTATCTTATATGTTCCCAGTGGGCCTATGATACCTATTGGGTACCAGTTACTTGCTATTGGTGCTCATACTACACTTTGCATCTTCTGGTGCAGATCCTAGTGTGGGCCATCGCTGTTAGCTCATTGGATACTCGTGCAAGGAGCTATTTTTGAGATATTTTAGACTGAGAGTGAGCTCTTGACGACCAGAGCTTAGATTTTAGTTATCTCTTATATCATGTACTCTATTACTACCGGAGACATCTGTATATATTATTTTGGTTCCTTTGTACTCCTTAGATGTAGTTCTGGCTCTATACTATGATACCAGGTTTTGGGGTTTTGGTTTAGCTTCTGCAGATGTATATATATTCCTGTATCTACTTTCTTCAGCTTATTTCCCTTTCTTTTGCTTATTTATATCGTTCCTCTGCTAAGGTGTTAGATGGTAACCCATTACAAACCGTTCTGGGCTACGGGGATTGATTCGCCTACTGGGAGATTGTAGGTGCCATCATGATTGAGAAATTGGGTCGTGACATCGGAAAAGTGTGAGACTAAAAATCTAGTATTCGTTTGATTTGTACTGTCTTCTCCATATTCCCCGTGGGATTCGACCCCAACATAGTTTGATTACTATATTCACATATAATCGTGTTTACATCATCTTAAGGTGTAATTTTGAGCATGTAGAAATACCACTAGATTTACTATTGGTGCTAAATAATTAGGAACTTTAGGGAGTCTATTAATGTTTTTGGGGGTTGAAATAAAAGAGACATGAACTCCTTCTTCGACTAAATCTATAGAAAGATGGAAAAATGGTGGCATGTGACCAAATGCTAACCATGGAAACATTAAGACTTGTATACCATCTCTTCTCATGTTCATTTTTTTGAACTTTATGCTCTATATGTTATTTGAAGTTCCTAGTGAGGGAAAGACGTCCCTATATATAATGGTAGGTAATCTATCTAATATAATTCGAGGTGACGTGTCACTCCTTATAACTAAGGAAGTCATTTATTTATTTTTCTTTTTCACTAATAGGTGACTTAAATGATTATGGCAGGTAATCTATCTCATAAGAGAGGTAACATGACACTCTCTTTATATGACTAGGAAAGTCATTTATCTTGTTTCTTATAAAATTATGATTAATTAGGTGACTAAATGATTATGACAAGTAATCTATCTTATAAGAGATAATATGACACTCTCTGTATATGCTTTGGAATGTGATTTATCAGTTTCCTTTTTAAATTATGAGTAATTAAGTGAGTTAAATGATAATGAAAGGTAATCTATCTATAGCTATCTATGTATATAATTATGGACATAAAAGATGTGATGTCGTCATCACTCTCCTTGACTAGGAAAGTCATTTATCTTTTTTCTTTTTAAATTATAATTTAATTAGGTGCCTTAAGTGATAATAATAGACAATCTATCTGTCTATATAATTATGGACCAAAGAGAGGTGACGTGATACTATCTGTGATAAGGAAAGTCATTTATCATTTTCCCCTAAAATTATGATAATGATAATGGCAGACAATTTATCTTTTCATATCCTTGATATAAGAGAGGTAATGTAAATGATTATGGCAGGTATTCTATCTCATCAGAGGTAACATTACATTCTACCTATATGCAAAGTCATTTATTTTTTTCTTTTTAAATTATGATTTAATTAGGTGAGTTAAATTATACTTATGGAGAAAAGAGAGGTGATGTGACACTCTCTGATGACGTAAAACTCTTTCTGATTAATTAGGTGACTTAAATTGTTATAGCAGGTTATCTATCTCATAAGAGGTAACATGGCACACTCTGTATATGCTGAGGAAAGTCATTTACTTTTTCATTTTAAATTATTATTTAATTTTGACTTAAAAGAAAATGACAGGTGATGTGGCACTTTCTGGATTAGGATTGTCATTTATTTTTTTATTTCACTAAACCTTAAGTTGTTAGAGAAAATTTACTTCTATTTAATGAACTAGTAGAAAACACTAAATCCTCTAAACCATGACAACATCTCAAACTTCTTCTCCGAAATATTTACAAGAGGATAGCCTAAGTGAAGAGTGTAAGGAATTGGTCTCTATCCTACCAAAAGAAAAAGGATGGATTGGATCATATATCTATAATTACCAAGGTTTTGGACATCACCAAGATTATCCAAGGTGTGATTACATGTCAACAAAAATTTCAAGCTCAAGATAGTGATATCATCCTTGTTACAACTCTAAAATCAGGAACTACTTGGCTAAAATCCCTTTTATTTCTCTCGTGAATCGAGTGAAACATCCTATTTTTGAACAAAATCACCCCTTACATGTAAAGAATCCTCATGTTCTTGTTCTATTCTTAGAACATACACTGTATGTTGATGGTCGAGTCCCTGATTTTTCATCCTTCACTTCACCTAGACTCTTTTCAACTCATGCTCCCTTTGCTTCATTGCCAACATATATCCAAGATTCAACAACCAAACTTGTTTACCTATGTAGGAATCCAAGGGACACTTTTATTTCTATGTGGCATTTTGCAAATAATTTAAGGCTTCATCACAAAGGTACCAATTCTATTGAAGAAATGTTTGATCTTTTTTGAAAGGGGGAGAGCATTTATGGTCCATTTTGGAATCACGTGTTGGATTATTGGAAACAAAGCATAGAAAATCCAAATAAAGTACTTTTCTTGATGTATGAAGAAATTAAAGAGAAACCAAAAATTCAGCTTAAACGCTTGGCTGAATTCTTGGAATGTCCATTTTTCATAGAGGAAGAAAATTGTGAAGTGGCAGATGAAATACTAAGAATGTGTAGCTTTGAGAATTTGAGCAATTTGGGGGTGAATACAAATGAGAAATTGTCAACTGGAGAGGAAAATAAAGCATTTTTCGTAGAGGAGAAATTGGAGATTGGAAGAATTATTTTACTGTAGAGATGAGTGAGAAACTCGATCATACCATTGAACAAAAGTTCCAAGGATCTGGATTAAAGTTTTCATATATTTGATTAGGCATTAATATGCTATATGCAAATTGAATACAATTATCTATTTTAAAAATAAATGTTGGAGTAGTTGTGTTTGAGATTATTGTAACAAGAACAGACAACATAAGCTCTGTTGTAGTACTGATACTATTTTAAATGATCATTATTCAAATTGTTGCAAGTTATGTACTATATTCATATTTCTTTATTTTGTCACAGACAAGTCATGTTTTTATTAGTTTTATTTCACACCAAACCCTTAGTATTAAAGTAGTGTCAATGAGGTTTGAGGCGGCCAGTTTTCTATTTTATTTTGAGACTAGAAAAATTACTTGGTTTCGCGCAATTATCGAAGAAATTAAAATATGACTAAATGGCTAATATTTTAAATTTTGATAAAACAAAACCATTTAGTCGCTATACTTTATTTTTAAATTTAATACCTGAAAGTAAAAGTGAAATTGAGCCAAATATTCTTTAGCCTAATCTAAATGAAACAACTCCATCACTTTATAATAAAGAAAAGAAGTGATTAAGAGCGGAGCTCTCTATATACATGTATGCTATTTTAAAAAAAAATTACTATAGAAATAGCTTTTCCAAAAAAATTAATAACACATACATTACTTTACTAAGGAAAGCTTTCAAAAACCAGAGGGATACACTGGTTTGAGAAATTGCACAAATGTACAAAGGATAGAAAAGGAAGAAGGAGACAAAAATTAAAGAAAATAACAAATTTGGATTCTCTTCTTAAGCAAGGATATCAAATGGGTTGGGATGTGTCATGAAATTATTTTATCCCACCTTCTTTATAAAATAGTAACCTCGTCATTTTAATATTGTAACGGCCCACAAGGTCATTTTGTGTGTTTTTCTCATTTTCCCTCTTTTGACCCTCCCCCTAGACTTGTTATGATGTTTGTGACTTGCAAATATAGGTAGCAAGTGTCACGCCACACACTCGAGGGGTGAAACTGGAACCTGATGCCAAAACTTAGGCTTGATTCGGTCCTGCTGAACCTGTAATGACCCTTCCAGTTATTTAAGCATTTTTGCCTTTCTTGTACTGTTAGAGCTTGCCTGTAGCGGCCCCAAGTCATTTATGGCTTGCTGGGATCAGTAGTTCGGTTCTCGGACCATTTGTTCGGCCTTTTTGCCATTCCTTGTTTTAGAGCTTTAAGCTTTTGAGATCATTGACTTCAGTCAACATTCTTGGTGAACATGCTCGGAATCAAATTCTGACAGTTCCGTTAGCCAGAGTATGGACTTTGGTCTAGTGGTACCTTTGGTCAGGATCCGAGAGCTTTTTCAGCTTTGAGTTCTCTCTCATTCTGTTTTTTCAGGCTAGTTGGGCTTGTAATACACTAGAATTTAATCTAGCTTTTAAAAAAAAACCAGAACTCAGAGGAAATTCCATCCTAGTCAAGCCACACGGGCTGACCTATAGGCGTCGTGGACATGACGGCCTATCAGGGGTCCCCATGGGAAAGGGCCAGGGACTTGGTCCCAGCCGGCTCCAGCAAAACAGGGGACCTGACAGGCGTTGGTGGTTCGACGGGCCATCAGGCAGCCCGTGAAAAGGGGCGAGCAACCCCCCCTCAGCCTCCCTTGCCCCAACGGGCAACCGCCATGGGCATCGCAGATGCAATGGGCCATGGGAATGGTCCAGGGGACCAGCCCAAACCTGTCCTATCCCAATTCCTTGGGCGACGAGCCATCACAGGTCCGACGCCCATCGAGCGGCCTGTCCGACGGTCAATTTTTCTGCTATTCCCAGATTAAGTTGGGGGAAGTCTAGTCTTTTCCCAATTCTTTTAATTCTGATCCTTAGTCATTTTGGGAGTAATTAAAGGGTTTTTAACTCTATTTCCCCTCATTACTCCAAAATTATTCGATACTTAGCAAATTAAGTCAAGAACAGAACACTTTCTCTCAAGAACAAGGCAAATAGGTTTCCCCCAAGTTCCTCTCAGAATCAAAAGGTTCAACTGTAGAATCTTCATCCAGGTATATGTAAATATCACTAGTGGGTTTCTTTCACCCATTAGGTCCTTAGATTTCAGTCAATTCTTCAGTTTTCCCAATAATTGTTCAGACCTAGGGTTCCTAAATCTTAGGGATCCATTATAATTTAGTTGTTATAGCTTCTATGGTATAAATTACATGTTAATGGAGAATTAGTATAGTTCCATGCTATTAGACTCAGAAACCCTAGCTTGTGTAAATTTCAATAAGTCATAACTTATGCTTGCTAGGCAGTTTGATTAGGCAATCATGCTCTGAAATTCGATTGCCATATCTTTCAGTACATGTATGTTGCATTCTCATTTAATTATCAGTTTTTTCAGCTATCTATTATCTTAGTGCATTATTGCTTATATTCCGTTGGGAGTAGGCTCAATACTGAGCGAATGAGGGGATGAAGGCTTAGCTGTCAGTTTAGGCTAAGACCTTTAGTAGTAGTTCCCAAGTCCCAGAACTACAGCACCACCGTAGGTATTAAAGGAGTCAGCTGTCAGACTAGGCTGCACATCCTTGCCCCCTGTGGGCATCAGTAGTAGATCCACGTCACACTTTTTCATACCCTTGGTAAGGTATGAACACCCTTCCATCCAGGGTTACAGGGTGGACCCATAGTTAGCTCAACTTGGGGCATGTCGATTAACAGTACCTCCCACAGTTAGATTCATGTTGCAATGACCATGTACTCAACATTTATTTCAGTATTCAGTTCAGCATGTTATATTTATGATTTGTACTTGGTTATTGTATTAAGTTCAACTTTCAGTTATGTTTCAGTGTATCTATCTCTATTTTCCAGCTTTCACTTATATTTTAGTACGTTCATGTTTATGCTCAATTCTTTATTGTTCAGCTTAGTATATATCCTGCATGCTCAATATATTCATATTACTGATGCATACTTTTTTGCTACATTATTTTATGATGTAGGTTCAGGCACTCAGCATCCAGACCACGCTTAGTCGATTTCCAGTCCGTACTCAGCAGCTCAGTGGTGAGTCCTCATAGTTTGAGGACAATAGACATACTTTACTTTCAGTGTTTACTTTGTTTCATTTAGAAGGCTTTCAGACATAGACTAGATTTAAGCAGTTGTTAGTGTTGTTTTCAGTCAGCACTATACTATTTATATATTTTATATATTCTGATTTTTGGGTTCTTCCCATTTCAGTATTAAATTGTTTTTAGCTTTCGCACAATGCATGTTTTTAAAATTGAACTTGTATAGATATGACATGCCATGGGTTACTTGGGGTCACTTGTGACACTAAGCACCGTGTCGCGTCCAAGGGGTAGCCTTGGGGTGTGACAAACTTGGTATCAGAGCATCAGGTTTAAGTGTCCTAAGGTGTCTAAAGGACGCGTCAAGTAGAGTCTTTTTCATGGGTGTGAAGCACGCCACACTTATGAGGGAGGGGCTATGAGATATCATTAGGAATAACTTCCCTTCCTTCTTTTTTCAGCTCGTGCTATAGAGTGTAAACTCTATTTAATCTCCTTCTAACTCATGCTCTTCGCATTTCAGAAAAATGCCTCCCAGAAGAGCTAACGCTAGGAATCAACCAACAACTCAAGAAGATTCGTATAATGAGCAAGTCACATATGCCAAATTCAGGGCTGCTTTCCAAGTGCTTGCTCAGGCCATGACCGCCCAGGTCAATCAGCAGGCTGCAGCACCAGCTTCGCCTCAGATTAATGCTACTGCTGCCAGGATCCAGGATTTCACACGGATGAACCCTTCAGAGTTTCATGGGTCGAAGTCGAAAGAGGATCCCCAAGAGTTCTTAAATGATATTCAGAAGGTGACATATATTATGGGTGTCACTCTAGTCGAGGGTGAAGATTTGGCCGCCTATTAGTTAAAGGGAGAGGCCTACAGGTGGTACCAGCAATGGAAGGAATCTCATTATGCCAATACAAGGCCAGTGACTTAGAATATTTTAAAGACAACTTTTCTGGACCGGTTCTTCCCACTAGAGCTCAGGGAAGCCAAGGTTCAGGAATTCATCAATCTGAAGCAGAATGACATGAGTGTGAAGGACTATGCTCTCAAGTTCACTCACCTATCCAAGTATGCTCCAGTGATAGTAGCTGATTCCAGAGCTCGTATGAGAAAGTTTGTATCCGGTGTATCTGATGATGTAGTCAAAGAGTGCAAGACTATTATGCTGATTAAGGAGATGGACTTTTCCAGGTTGGTTACCTACGCTCAGCAAATCGAGGAGGAGAAAATCAAGGAGAGGGGATGAGATACTAAGAGGGATAGGACAGGTGACTTTAGCTAGTCTCAACAGAGGTTAGAGGGTGGAAACCACTCTCAGTTCCGTCAGAAGAATTCAGCTCCAGCTCCATCTTCTGCTAGTGCCCCAGTGCTTAAGTTCAAGAAGGATTGATGGGATAGAGCGTCTAGCTCTAAGTCCCAAGGTACGGTTACTAGTTGGTGCACAAATCCAGTGTGTAAGAAGTGTGGTAGAAACTACCAAGGTGAGTGCATGGCAGGTAGTGGAAATTGCTTTGGGTGTGGTAAGCCAGGCCACATGATGAGGGATTGTCTAACAACTTCTCAAAAGGATAAGGATATTCTCCCACAGACTCAGAATGGTTCTATAGCAGCTCCAGTAGGTCACCCTAATCAGCAGGGTGCCTTGTCTGGAATAGGTGGTGGTCAGCGCCAGAACAAGTTATATGCTCTTCAGGCTCAACAAGACCAGGAGGATTCTCCTAATGTGGTAACAGGTACATTGCGAGTCTTTAATACTGATGTCTATGTATTGTTAGATCCAGGGGTTACACTTTCCTTTATAACTCTATATATAGCAGTAAACTTTGGTGTTAGTCTAGAAATCCTACCAGAAACCTTCTCAGTCTCTACTCCAGTTGGTGACCCAGTTATAGCTAGATGGGTATACATAAATTGCCTTGTCACAGTTTCCCAGAAAGTCACCTCAGCAGATCTTGTAGAGTTAGAAATGGTAGATTTTTATATCATTCTAGGCATGGATTGGTTACATTCCTTTTATGCCTCAGTCGATTGTAGAACTAGGATTGTTCAGTTTCAGTTTCCAAATGAGCCAGTCTTAGAATGGAAGGGTGATAACTCAGTGCCTGTAGGTCCTTTCATTTCCTACCTTATGGCCAGAAAAATGATTTCCAAGGGGTATATCTACCATCTTGTTCAAGTTAAGGATTCAAACTCCAAAACCCCAACTCTTGAGTCAGTTCCAGTAGTAATCGAATATCTAAAAGTGTTCCCAGAAGATCTTCCCGGAGTCCCTCCAGAAAAGGAAATCGACTTCGAAATAGATCTCCTTACAGATACCCTGCCTATTTCAATTCCTCCTTACAGAATGGCTCCAGCTGAGCTTAAGGAATTGAAAGAACAACTTAAAGACCTGCTAGATAAGGGCTTGATCAGACCCAACATCTCTTTGTGGGGTGCTCCAGTGTTGTTCCTGCATAAGAAATACGGTTCTATCAGGATGTGCATTTACTACCGTCAGTTGAACAAGGTCACAATCAAGAATAAATATCCCATCCCCAGGATTGATGACTTGTTCGACCAACTTCAGGGCGCTAGTTGCTTTTCTAAGATAGACCTCAGATGCAACTATCATCAGTCAGAGTCAGAGGTAGTGACATCCCGAAGATAGCCTTCAGGACTCGGTATGGGTCACTATGAATTTGTAGTTATATATTTTGTACTAACCAATGCTCCTGCAGTTTTCATGGACTTAATGAACAGGGTTTTCAAGCAGTACTTGAACTTGTTCATTATTATCTTCATTGATGATAACCTCATTTATTCTCGGAATGAGGAAGAGCATGTGAATCATCTGAGGGTCATTTTTCAAACTCTCAAGGACCGCCAGCTATTCGCTAAGTTTAGTAAGTGCGAGTTCTGGTTGAAATCAGTTGTTTTCCTTGGTCATGTGGTATCCAACGAAGGGATTTGAGTGAATTCTCAGAAAATTGAGGCAGTAAAGCACTGGTCCAGACCCACCTCCCTGACAAATATCAGAAGTTTCTTGGGTTTGGCTGGTTACTACAAGAGGTTTGTTGAAGGATTTTCATCCATAGCTTCCCCGTTGACCAAGTTGACTCAGAAGAAGGTCAAGTTCCAGTGGTCAGATGAGTGTGAGAAAAGCTTCTTAGAGCTGAAAACCAGGTTGACTAAAACTCCTATGTTGACTTTACCAGAGGGTTCGAATGGTTATGTGGTTTATTTCGATGCGTCTAGGATCGTCCTGGGTTGTGTCTTGATGCAGCAGGGTAAGGTCATAACATATGCTTCCAGACAGCTTAAGGTCCATGAGAAGAACTACCCGACTCATGACCTCAAACTTGCAGCTGTTGTGTTTGCCTTAAAGATCTAGAGACACTACTTGTATGGTGTTCATGTTGATGTATTCACAGATCATAAGAGCCTCCAGTATGTGTTCACCCAGAAAGAGTTGAATCTTCGTCAGAGGAGATGGCTTGAATTACTCAAGGATTATGATATGAATGTGCTCTACCATCCGGGTAAGGCCAATGTAGTGGCTGATGCCCTCAGTAGACTGTCCATGTATAGTGTGTCACATGTTGAGGAAGAGAAGAAAGAATTAGCCAGAGATGTTCATCGGCTTACTCACCTAGGAGTTTACCTTATGGACACGTCAAAGGGTGGTGTGATAGTCCAGAATGGATCGGAATCTTTTTTGGTAGCAGAGGTTAAAGAGAAACAGGATAGTGACCCTATATTGCTTCGGCTAAAGGGTGCATTCCATCAGCAGAGAGTAGAGATTTTCTCCCAAAGGGGATATGGTGTGCTTCGTTATCAGGGTCGCTTATGTGTTCCTAAGATGTGTGAGTTGAGGAAGCAGATCCTTACAGAAGCCCATAATTCCAGATATTCTATTCATACGGGTGCTACTAAGATGTACCGTGATCTATGGGAAGTCTATTGGTGGAACAACATAAAGAGGGACATTGCAAATTTTGTGGCTAAGTGGCCCAACTGTCAGCAAGGGAAGGTAGAACATCAGAAACAAGAAGGTGTGACTCAAGATATTAGCATTCCTACTTGGAAGTGGGAGGTGATCAACATGGATTTCATTACGGTTTTACCTCATACTCGCAGACAACATGACTTCATTTGGGTGATAGTGGACAGAGTTACTATGTCAACTCACTTTCTGGCAGTCAAGACTATTGATTCAGCGGAGGACTATGCCAAACTCTACATCAGCGAGATAGTCAGGTTCCATGGGGTTACCTTGTCTATCATCTCAGATGGAGGCCCTCAGTTTACATCTCATTTTTGGAGATCGTTTCAGAGAGGTCTTAGTACCCAGGTGAATCTCAGTACAACATTTCACCCGCAGACGGATAGTCAGGCAGAGCGTGCCATTCAGAACTTAGAGGATATGTTGAGAGCTTGCGTGATTGATTTCAAGGGTAGTTGGGATGATCACCTTCCTCTCATAGAGTTTACCTATAATAATAGTTTTCACTCCAGTATTCAGATATCTCCTTATGAGGAACTTTATGGGCGTAGATGCAGATCACCAGTAGGTTAGTTTGAAGTAGGTGAAACAGCCTTGATTGGGCCAGATTTGATTCATGAGGCTATCGAAAAAGATTAGCTTATCATAGATAGACTAAAAATAGCTCAGAGTCGTCAGAAGTCCTATGCAGATGTTAGGAGGAGAGACTTAGAGTTTGAAACCGATGATTGGGTTTTCCTGAAAGTGTCACCCATCAAGGAAGTGATGAGATTTGGCAGGAAAGGGAAGCTTAGTCCAAGGTATGTAGGTACTTACAGAATATTGAAGAGGATTGGTAATGTGGCTTATGAGTTAGAGTTGCCAGCAGAACTAGCAACGGTTAATCCAGTCTTCCACTTCCCTGTTGAAGAAGTGTGTGGGTGATCCGACATCAATTGTACCTCTAGAGAGCGTGGTTGTGTAGGATAGCCTCACCTACGAGGAAGTTCCAGTTGAGATTATTGATCGAAACTAGGCTTAGTTAACCTTCATTTGAGGATGAATGATCTCAAGGGGGAGATATTGTTGAAGCCAACGAGCTGACTCACGGGCATCGTAGACACGACAACCCATCAATGGTCCCCGTGGGAAAGGGCTAGGGACTTGGTCCCAGCCATATCTAGCCAAACGGGGGACCCAATGGGCGTCGGAGGTCCGATGGGCCATCAGGAAGCCCATGAAAAGGGGCTAGCAATTCCCCCCTCCACCTCCCTTACCCCGATGGACAACTGCCACGGGCATCACAGACGCGAAGGTCCATGGTCCTGCCCGTGGAAATGGTCCAGGGGACCAGCCCAAACCTGTCCCATCCCAAAGCCCTTGCTGATGGGTCATTGCAGTTCCGACGCTCGTTTGACGGTCAATTTTTTTGAAATTCCTAGATTAAGTTAGGGGTAGTCCGGTCTTTTCCCAATTTTTTTAATTCTGATCCTTAGTCATTTTAGGAGTAATTAAAGCTTAGTCATTTTAGGAGTAATTAAAGGGTTTTTAACTCTATTTCCCCTCATTACTTCAAAATCATTCAATACTTAGCAAATTCAGTCAAAAATAGAACGCTTTCGGTCAAGAACAAGAGAAAAAGGTTTCCTCTAAGTTCCTCTCAGAATCCAAAGGTTCAAACGTAGAATCTTCATCCAGGTATGCGGGATTTCACTAGTGGGTTTTTTTCGCCCATTACATCCCTAGATTTTAGTCAGTTTTTTAGTTTCCCCACAAATTATTTACACCTAGGGTTCCTAAATCTTAGGGATCCATTGTAATTTGGTTGTTATAGCTTCTATGGTATAAATTACATGTTCTCGGAGAATTAGTATAGCTCCATGCTATTAGACTCAGAAACCCTAGCTTGTGTAAATTTCAATAAGTCATAACTTATGCTTGCTAGGCAGTTTGATTAGGCAATCATGCTCCAGAATTCGAATGCCATATCATTCAGTACATGTATGTTGCATTCTCAGTTAATTATCAGTGTTTTCAGCTATCTATTATCTCAGTGCATTGTTGCTTATATTCAGTTGGGAGTAGGCTTAGTACCAAGTTGATGAGGGGATGAAGGCTTAGCTGTCAGTTTAGGCTAATACCTTTAGTAGCAGTTCCCAAGTCTCAGAACTACGACGCCACTGTAGGCATTAAAGAAGTCAGCTGTCAGACTAGGATGCACATCCTTACCCCATGTGGGCATCAGTAGTGGATCCACGTTAGACGTTTTTGTACCCTTGGCAAGGTATGAACACCCTTCAATCCAGGGTTATAGGTTGGCCCCATAGTTAGCTCAACTTAGGGTATGTCGGTTAACAATACCTCCCACAGTTAGATTCATATTGCATTGACCATGCACTCAACATTTATTTTAGTATTCAGTTCAGCATGTTATATTCACGATTTTTACTTTGTCATTGTATTCAGTTCAGCTTTCAGTGTACCTATCTCTATTGTCCAGCTTTCACTTATATTTTAGTACGTTTATGTTAATACTCAGTTCTTTATTGTTCAGCTTAGTACATATCCTGCATGCTCAGTACATTCAAAGTACTGATGCATACTTTTGTGCTACATCATTTTATGATGTAGGTTCAGGCACTCAGCATCCAGACAATGCTTAGTCGATTTCCAGTCCGTACTCAGCAACTTAGTGGTGAGTCCTCATAGTTCAAGGACGATAGACATGCTTTACTTTTAGTATTTACTTTATTTCAGTTTCAGTCCTGTCAGAGTTAGCCGGGGGCATGTCCCAAAAACTCATATCAGTTAGAAGGCTTTTAGACATGGACTAGATTTCAACAATTGTTAGTGTTGTTTTCAGTCAACACTATACTATTTATATACATTCAGATTTTTGGGTTCTTCCTATTTCAGTATTAAATTGTTTTTACCTTCCATATAGTGCATGTTTTAAAATTGAACTTGTATAGATATGCCATGCCATGGGTTAGCTTGAGGACATCTATGACACTAAGCACCGTGTCGCATCCAGGGGGTAGCCTTAGGGCGTGACAAGGCTTGTTTGGTTGACTTTGGTCAACATTTTGAAAAGACGACGTCGGATGAAAATTCCATCCGTGATGTTAGCTCTGGAATGTCGAGTTTAGTCTAGAGAGACCATCAATTTGGGTCCCGAGGCTTCCAGACTTGATTTTGGCCATTGGGTTTCATTTTGGAGATAGTTGGCCTAAGGTTGATATTGGGCGTGGGGCCTACTTTTTATTAAATTGACCTTTGATGGGATTTTCATAGATTCCATTGGATTTGGAATGCCATTTCTAGTCAAATAGCTCTATTCGTTTGTGTTCATGGGACCCCTGATGAATTCCCGGGGGCCCAAGGTGTGAAAAATCTACTTTGGCAGGTTGCTATTGCTATTGGGGCACACCTGCACCTACCTGAGGTGTCGTTGCACCAGCGCACCTGCACCTACCTGAGGTGCCATTGCACCTGCACCTACCTGAGGTGCCATTGCACCTGCACACCTGCACCTGCCTGAGGTGCGTTGCACCGACGCCCCTATGCTGCTTTTGGGCGCACCTGCGCCTAGTGGGCCAGCTTTTATAAATTGTTGGCAACATTGTTTCTTCTTCATAATTCACTTCCCAACTTCGAATTCTCCACCTCAAAAACTCCCAAAAAATCCATGTTTATACCATTGTTCATCCCTTCAAATGGTATATTAATATTGGTTGATCCTTGATCATTTTTTTGGCTTCTAAAGCGGGTAAGTAACTCGTTTAATTCCCGATTTCTCCATGGAATTCCTCTTTTATTTCTTGATTTGGTGGGCTGTTTTGAGCCGCAAATTGTGTCTTATTTTTCCCATCTTTTGAGCATGTGCTCCCGAAATTGTGTTTAACACTGTGGTGTTTTCCGTTTATGGTTTCGAGTTGCGTTTGTGAGACATATTTTGATCCGGTTATGTTTATGGCATTATGGATATCGATAGTCTTGTTTTGACATGTAGATTACTATTTTGATATCTGTTTTGTAAATTTGGAGTTCCCTGGAGCAATTCGAGCTTGGATAACGCCGTCCCTGTAGCTATTCATCGGACGACAAGTAGGTTAGACTCTTCTTATATAGGCTATAACTGCATTAATTAGCATCATTGGGTGGGTTGTTATAGGTTGGTACCCCCGAGCTTGCCCATATTTTCTGTCCATTTATTTCATACGCTGGTTGTAGTATTCATGTAGTATTGTATATATTACCTTTGTGGTCCAGTTTGGCTTTGTATTGACTCTGGAATATAGATGGTGGGTTATTTTGGAATATCCGCAAGTCCCAGACATAGAGATATCCTTTTAGGCAGCTTATGGCTGCTGTAGAGCTGTTTAGCCTGTGTAGGGCCGATGGGAAATATTTGTGAGCCATTTTGGGCTACTCTATTGTTTTTGAGCATATCATACATGAAAACATTTTCCCTGCATGTTTTACTACTGATTTGGATTCAGGCCTACTACAATTGATTTTCTAAACTTTGCATGGCCATGAGGGCCTATTTTTGGTACATGACTTTGAAAGGGCTTTTAAATGGATCTTTACAAAACCTCTCGGAGTAGAGAAAAGATTATGATGACTTGAATACTGGTTTTCATCCTGATACTAGGCTCCACTGGACCATAGCGCAAGACATGGTTTTCTACGGATTTAGACCCGGATATGAGTCGGGAACCCTGTTTAGGGATTTTAATCCTTGATTTCTATTTTAGACGCGGATATGCTCTGGGCACCCTTGATGAGGGTTATTGAGATATGACTACTTCTTTTGACCCGGATATGCTCCAAGCACCCTTGAAGAGGGTTATTGAGATATGACTACTGCTTTAGACCCAGATATGCTCTGGGCACCCTTGATGAGGGTTATTGAGATATGACTACTTCTTTAGACTCGGATACGCTCCGGGCACCCTTGATGAGGGTTATTAATACATGGCTACTGATTTAGACTCGGATCGAATCTAAGCACGTACTATGAGATTCTGACTATTGAGATATATTGAGTTTTGTGTTAGTATGTGGTCTACGAGTAGACACCCATGGACCCTACTATTCTAGACCAAGTGCTATAGGCCGATGGTGATCAGAGGGAGGGGTTTACGGCGGAGCAGATGTACTCGAGAGAAGTCCGTCCATAGATCCTTCCTTTCCAGGACCTTTGGGGCACCAGAGGGGGTAACATACAACATTGCGATCACACTTGGTTACAAATTCATCACATCATATCATCATGTATATTTCACTCAGATTCCTCCCTTGTTTGCTGTGTGTTTAGTGTACGCTCTGGTTGTATGGGTGGCCGGAGGGTTTGTTTTCACTTTATTATGTTCTCGATTGTATGGGTGGCCGTTGGGACTGTAGGTTGTTTAGATTACTCTTGTTGCTTTATAGAGCTGGTTATGGTCCTTGTTTCTTGGTGATTTAGTCATTATTAGCCTGTTGAGGCTCCGGTTGTGGGATTATGATTATTGAGAGGCTAGGGAGTCCTACCTTATTGAGGCACTTTTGTGTGGCCTTCTGAGCAGATTATGAGTTTCTGGTTCCATTCTTTTCAGGAGTTGAGTAGTATTTCTCGATTATTGTGGGATAGTTATTCCATCCTAGGGTTGTACTTGTGAGGTAGATTCCTGTTTATGCTATCTTGAAGTTGGATTGGTGTAATGATTTCCTTATACTTGTTGATTCCATCTTGAGTATTTTTGACTACTTTCCTTCTTTTCCTTTTACTTGAGGTTACCGATATACCGCCATGTTCCTAACTCTCTCTCTCTCTCTCCTTTTATATACTATGGTTGCAAGGATCCCAGGTGCGTCCCTCTATCTTACACCTGTATTCTGTGTGTATTTGTTTTCTGTGCTAGCATTGTATTCTTATAATTCTTGGTTGTCTATTCTCCGTACTAGTTCCTTGTGCTTTCTCTATTGCTTCGGTGACTACTTCCTTGCTATCTGCTACCCACTGTACTTATATCTTATATGCGCTCAATCGGACGATGATGCCTACTGAGTACCCGTTGTCTTGGTGCTGATTCTACATTTCTGCATCTTTCTGGTGCAGATATTAATTAAGCTTTCACCATTGATCGCGTTGGAGACTCGTGCAACTTTTGGGCGCACCAGCGCCTAACGGGACAACTTTTATAAGTTGTTAGGAGCATTGTTTCTTCTTCATAATTCACTTCCCAATTTCGAATTCGGAACCTCAAAAACTCCCAAAAACTCGATGTTTCCACCATTGTTCATACCTTCTAATTGGAGATTAATATTGGTTGATCCTTGATCATTTTTTTGGCTTCTAAAGCAGGTAAGTAACTCGTTTAAATCCCGATTTCTCCATGGAATTCCTGTTATATTTCTTTATTTGGTGGTTTGTTTTGAGCCCCAAATTGTGTCCGATTCTGCTCATCTTTTGAGCATGTGCTCCCGATATTGTGTTGAACACTATGGTGTTTTCCGTTTATGGTTTTTGGTTGCAGGGCCCACGGGCCCGTTTGTGACTCAGATTTTGACCCAATTATGTTTATGGCATTATGGGTATCGTTAGTCTTGTTAAAACGTGTAGATTACTATTTTGATATTAGTTTTGTGAATTTGGAGTTCCCGGAGCAGTTCGAGCCTGGACGACACTGTCCCTGTAGCTATTCATCGAACAACAGGTAGGTTATGGCTTTCCCTACCTAGACTCTGTGTATAAAGGCTATAACTGCATTAATTAAAATCCTTGGGTGGGCTGTTATAGGTTGGTACCCCAGACCATACTCGTCTTTTCTGTCCATTTATTTCATACGCTTGTTGTAGTATTCGTGTAGTATTGTATATATTACTTTGTGGTCCTGTGTGGCCTTGTATTGACTCTGGAATATAGATGGTGCATTATTTGGGAATGTCCGCGAGTCCGGACATAGAGATATCCATTTAGGCTGGTTATGACTGCCGTAGAGCTGTTGAGCCTGTGCAGGGCCGATAGGAAATGTTTGTGAGCCATTTTGGGCTACTCTATTATTTGCAAGCATATCATACATAAAAAGGTTTTCCCTACATGTTTTACTATTGATTAGGCTTCAGGCCTACTATAATTGATTTTCTAAACTTTGCATGGCCCTGAGGGCCCATTTTTGGTACATGACTTTGAAAGGGCTTTTAAACGGACCTTCACGAAACCTCTCAGAGTAGAGGAGAGATTATGATGACTTAATTACTGGTTTTCATCCTGATACTAGGCTCAGCTGGACCATATCGCTAGACATGGTTTTCTATGAATATAGACCCAAATACGAGCTGGGCATCCTGTTTAGGAATTTTGATACTTGATTTCTTTTTTAGACCTGGATACGCTCTGGGCACCCTCGATGAGGGATATTGAGATATGACCACTGCTTTAGACCCGGATACGCTCCGGGCACCCTTGATGAAGGTTATTGAGATATGACTACTGCTTTAGACCCAGATATGCTCCAGGCACCCTTGATGAGGGTTATTGAGATTTAACTACTGCTTTAGACCCGGATACGCTCCGGGCACCCTTGATGAGAGTTATTAATACATGGCTACTGATTTAGACTAGGATAGAATCTGAGCACATACTATAAGATTATGACTATTGAGACATATTGAGTTTTGTGTTAGTTTGTGGTCTACGAGTTGACCTCTATGGACCCTACTATTCCAGACCAAGTGCTACAGGCCAATGGTGATCGGAGGGAGAGGTTTACGGCAGAGTAGATGTACTCGGGAGAAGTACTTTCATAGATCCCACCTTTACTGGACCTTTGGGGAACCAGAGGGGGTAACATACAACACTGCAATCACACTTGGTTACAGATTCATCACATCATTTCATCATGCATATTTCACTCAGATTCCACTCTTGTTTGCTGTGGGTTCAGTGTACACTCCAGTTGTATGGGCGGCCAGAGGGTTTGTTTTCACTTGATTGCGTTGCTTGATTGTATAGGCAGCCATTGGGACTGTAGGTAGTTTAGATTACTCTTGTCACTTTATCGAGCTGGTTATGGTCCATGTTTCTTGGTGATTTAGCTATTATTAGACTGTTGAGGCTTCGGTTGTGGGATTATGATTATTGAGAGGGCTAGGGAGTCCTACCTTATTGAGGCACTTTTGTGTGGCCTTCTGAGAAGATTGTGAGTTTCTGGTTCTATTCTTGTCAGGAGTTGAGTAGTATTTCTCTGTTATTGTGGGTTAGTTATTCCATCATAGGGTTGTACTTAATAGGTGCGATTCCTATTTATGCTATCTTGAAGTTGGATTGGTGTAATGATTTCCTTATGCTTGTTGATTCCATCTTGAGTATGTTCGACTGCTTTCCTTCTTTTCCTTTTACTTGAGGTTACCAGTATACCGCCATGTTCCTAACTCTCTCTCTATCCTTTTATATACTATTATTGCAAGGATCCTAGGTGCGTCCCTCTTTCTTACACCTGTGTTCTGTGTATATTTGTTTTCTGTGCTAGCATTGTATGCTTATAATTCTTGGTTGTCTATTCTACGTGCTAGTTCCTTGTGCTTTCTCGATTGCTTCGGTGACTACTTCCTTGCTATCTGCTACTTACTATTTTTATATCTTATATGCGCTCAGTCAGCCGATGATGCCTACTGAGTACCCGTTGTCTTGGTGCTCATACTACACTTCTGCATATTTCTTGTGTAGATATTAGTTGAGCTTTCGCCGTTGATCGCATTGGAAACTCGTGCAGCTTTTGAGAGGTTCGAGACTAGGGTGAGCACCTGACGGTCAGGGCTTGTCTACATCTCATCTTTTGTACTGATACTTTTTGTATATTTGGAGACAGTTGTACTTATTTGTTGTTACTTCTAGCACTTGTACTCTATTAGAAGATTTTGTACTGTCGATACCAAGTCTTGGGGTTGGTGTAGTATCATTTGTATATATATTTCGTGTTTTTGCTTCTGTGTGTCTTATCTTTATATTCAACTTCCGCTTATTTTTGCTGGTTGTAAATAATTGGTTAGGTACTAGACCATTACTAATCATTTCAGGCTACGGGAATTGGTTTGCCTACTGGGGGGGGGTTGTAGGTGCCATCATGACCTGTGAAATTGGGTCGTAACAACTTTGTATCACAACTCTAGGTTCACCAGTGTCATGGTACAGAAGCAAGTGTCTAAGAAGAGTCTCGTAGATCAGTATGATGATGTCCATATCTTATCTGCGGGTGGCTACAAGGCATTGTTAGGAAGAGTTTCATTTTCTTGGCTCCTTATCATGCGTTCCCGGCTCTATTGACTTCTAAACTTTGGTTGTTTTATTCCCCCTCAGATGCCTAAGACGAGTTTGACAATGGTTGATGTCGAGGCTTTCATACATGTTGCTTCAGTGCTTTCGCCAGTGCTAGGACTTCAGAGTGAGAGTTTGCTACATCAGATAAGAGATGTGAGGTCAGCCTAGCCTTCGATTAGAATTATAGCTACCCCAGTTCTTCAGGATACCGTAGCTAGGACTCTGAGTCCTCCAATAGGTGTTTTAGTACCTGGTTTTTCGAGTGGTGCTTCAGTTAGGGTTGAGATACCAGTTCTTCAGCAGGGTTGTTTGTAGGTATTAGAGTATGAGGTGAGATTTCATGACATGGTTAGGCGTACTGCTAGGGATGTACCTTCAGAGTTTGAGAGGGTTCAGAGTTTTGTTGGAGGTTTGATTTTACCGCGCCATTTGGTGACCGAGCATTTGGTTACAATTTAGATGACCTTCCTTTAGGTGGTGGATCATGCTTGGGATATTGATGGTTTATCCCGCGAGGCTTATAGAGGTAGCGCTAAGAAACGTCATCGCCAGGATAATTTTCGAGGTTCACAGACTCGAGGTAGGGGATTCTCCACCAGAGATAGGTTCCATCGCTTTTTGTCTACTGGGCCAGTTTCAGTTGCTCCGTAGGATTCAGAGGGTAGTGATATAGGACATGTTGATCTTAGTGGCCATGGTACGGGTCAGGTTCTTCAATGTTTGAATTCAGGTTTTGTAGGCCATGGTGGCCGGTTATGTTCAGCGAGATCTTCTTGCCCGACTTTCTTCTATGGGTTTTTCTTTCACTGTGGTAAGTATGTCCACTATGTTAGGTATTGCCCCACGATCGCTTGTTCCAGTCGACGTAGTTGTTATGATTCTAGGGTAGTTGGCCACTATTCTAGAGACTGTCCCCGGTGAGGGATGGTTGAGCCTTCAGCTTAGACCACTCAGTCCAGAGTCAGATCCCGTCAGTTTGATGCCCCTGTTGGTTGGCCTGTGGTTGAGGTTCCTGATATCGTTGCTCTATGTAAGGCTCTTGTTACCTTTGACTTGTGATAGTCTTGCTCGCGTTGCGATTCTATCCCTTCTGTCATTTATTTGCTTATATGCCTACCTGTTACTTATTTAGTTGTTTGGCTACCTGAATTATAGTATCTATGTGTTGTTTTATTTGTAGTTTATTCTTTAGTAGTGGATGGGGTGAGATTTCCTTGAGAGGTGTTTTCCCAAGGTTGTAGCTTGTAGGTAGGCTCTGTAGAGTTTGCTTCCTGGTTGTTGTGGTTCTAGGCTTTCATTGGGTCTTCCTTCCTAGTGGTCCTAGATGGTTATTGCCTAGGCCGTTATCTAGCATGGCTAGAGATCTGTGTGTTTGTTCGGTGTGATACGGATGGTAGTGCCAGAGTTCGAGGCCCTATCTTAATTCGGGTAGTGTTGCTTATGCTAGTGTGCATAGATTGATTGTGTTTTTTTGGGTGATTAGAGTCGACCCTCATTTGGTTGGTGTAGAAGGTTGGCAGGTATGTGGGTTATTCTCGTAGTCTCCCTCAGTTTCTTATCCGATTGGGTTGTCTTATCGTTTTCCCCAATTCCAGTTGGAGTGAATTTCAATCGTAGTCCTCTTGTTGAGCCTTTGATTGTGGCATTGTGATTGAGTTTTGGCTTAAGCATTTTTGACTAAGTGTTGACCATAGACTCGTGGTTGTGATGTTTTCGTAGCATATTGGGTGAGTAGGGCATCCAACCCGTTTTCTCCTGCCTTGTTGATTTTTGACAATGTAAGTTTTGGAGCTAAGGGAATGGCTCCAGGTTTTTATTTTTAGAAAGGATTATTTAAGGTTCAGTATATGCTAAGGAAGGGTTTTGTTTAGCTGAAGAAGTAGGGAGATGACTCTTTGTGCGTGCTCATGTGTTTTAGTTATTGACTAAGATGGCGATGGAGGTTTGCTTGGGTCATATATTGGGGACTTGGTTTGACGGACTACAAATTGTCTTTTGATTTGTTTGAGATTTTAGTAGCAGCTGTGGTTTTCGAAACTTGTGATTCAAAGCCTAGTTGGTTTCGGTTCCTAAAGGTTCATTAACAACATATGGGTTCGACAAAGGCTTGGGTTGGCAATTTTAAAGTTGGGTTTTAGAATCATGGGCTCGAAAACTACTTCGGATGTTTTGTGGTTGGTTATTTTGGTTACAACTTCTTGGGTTGGAAGGCATTGAGTTCGGACAACTTAGCTTACCCATTTTCCGTTATGGGGTGACAGTTGGCCTTGGAGATCTAGTCCTTGGCTAACCTTTGAGTTAGACTGGACATTCTAGATTTCGGTGGTGTTTTAGATAGCACAAGGTTCCTTCTACCATGGTTGGATAGACTCAGCAGTGTGAGTTCGAGTTCAGCAGTGGTGTATGCCATATGTGATCAGGTTGTGCGGGTTGAGGCTATTTTGAGTTCTAATGATGCTTAGAGACTAGTGGTCACCATTCGTTTTCCGAGAGTTAGGAAGCTTGTTTAGATGATTCTTCTAGGGTTATATTTTATGTTAGGTTCAAGTGTTAGTTAGACTCGGCCATTGTGTACTAGAAGTTTGATGTGTTATATGCTTCAGAGATGGTGTTTTTGTGTGTTGATACAGTAGAGCGGTTGATTCGAGCCAAAGGGATAAGTTGAAGGTGTATGCAACAAATTCTATATCTAGACAATGACTTTGAACCCAAGACACCTCTTTCTTTTGCCTTTGGGGTATTTTGACTTGATATTGGTGGTATGGTAGACTCTTTCCTGAGTTTAGAATTGGAAGGCAATTTCAAATCCGAATGGTGTTCGAGTATTCAGGTTAGCAGCAGGTGCTTCTTAGAGTTTGTGAGCTTAGCTAATGACTATAGACTTCGTGGTAGGCTTACCATACTACTTGCAGGATCTTGCTTTTGGTTTGGGTCTATTGGGCAGGTTGCCCTGGTTCATTCGCTTCCAGTTGATTCAGACTTGACATGGTGCAGTGAAGCTGGGTTTGTTCTATAGTTTGGAAGTTTCTCTGTCAACACAGAGTGTTCATACATGGCTTTCCTTACCCTGGTGTGCAAACTCCAGTCGGGTTCAGATGGGTTGTTCAGTTGGGTTCTGTTATCGAGTTTGATATTAGCGAAAGTGTTCGTTCATTGGTTGGTGGTTATTCGGGGTAGGAAACTCCAATTTTTAATGATATGCTTCGAATTGTTATCTTGGATAGAAAAGGCTAGTAGGCTATAGCTTGGTTTGGAATGGGTAAGAGTAAAAAGGGTGAATTCGTCCGTGGTAGAGTATAAGCAGGAACTATGGATCTCCGGTGTGTCAGTTGATGTTTTGAGAGTGTCTCGAGTGTTTTAATTATATGAAGTTTCATTATTATGGTACAAAGGGATTAGGTTCAAGATAAAAATGTTTTGCGGATTAGCGGGTTCATGAACTAGAGTTTTGGTTGTTGGCTTTTTTGGCAAACTTGGTTGTGGTTTCGAAGGTTCGAGTTCTGTTTGTTGATCGGCTTGCTTCTCTGGTTTCGATGTTGTGTCAATTCTTTCCGGTTAAGATTCTCGAGGTTCAGTTTGGGTTGACAGATCTTTGGAGTTTTGGAGTTTGAGGTTAGAATCTAGCTTGGCTAGTAAGAAGTTTAAGTTTGGTTGCTTTCTTTGGTTCTTTTCTGTTGGGTGCCGTCCAGTCGAGGAGGCTACCCGGGTTGTCTGAGAGAGTAGTGCGGACTTTGTATCTGCTGTTCTTTTAATCTCTAGTCTTTCCTTCTTTCCTGACTTTCGGGGATGAAAGTCTTTTTAGTAGTGGATGATGTAATGACCCTTCCGGTCATTTATGCATTTTCGCCTTTCTTGTACTGTTAGAGCTTGCCTGTAGCGGCCCCAATTCATTTATGCCTTGCTGGGACTGGTACTTTGGTGCTCGGGCCATTTTTTTGGACTTTTGGCCATTTCTTATTTTAGAGCTTTAAGCTTTTGAGATCGTTGACTTCAGTCAACATTCTTGGTGAAAATGCTCAGAATCAAATTCCGACAGTTCTGTTAGCTCCGGAGCATGGACTTTGGTCTAGTATGACCTTTGGTCGGGATCCAGGAGCTTTTTCAACTTGGAATTCTCTCTCATTCTGTGTTTTCAGGCCAGTTGGGCTTGTTTGGTTGACTTCGGTCAACATTTAGATAAGACAACCTCGAATGAAAATTCTATCAGCGGTGTTAGCTCTGGAATGTTGAGTTTAGGCTAGAGGGACCATCGGTTTGGGTCTCGAGGCTTCCGGACTTGATTTTGGCCATTGGGTTTCATTTTGGAGATAGTTGGCCTAAGGTTGATATTGGGCGTGGGGCCCAATATTCATTAAATCGGCCTTTGATGGGATTTTCCTCCATTCCATTGGATTTGAAATGCCGTTTCTAGTAAAATAGCTCTATTCATTTGGGTTTGTGGGACCCCAGATGAATTCCCGGGGGCCCAAAGTGTGAAAAATCTGCTTTGGCAGGTTGCTGTTTCTGTTGGGGCGCACCTGCACCTACCTAAGGTGCCATTATACCAGCGCACCTGAACCTGCCTTAGGTGTCGTTGCACCTGCCTGAGGTGCCTTTGCACCTGCGCACCTGCACCTGTGCACCTGCACCTGCCTGAGGTGTCATTGCACCTGCGCCCCTGCGCAGCTTTTGGGCGCACCTGCGCCTAACGGGCCAACTTTTATAAGCTGTTGGCAACATTGTTTCTTCTTCATAATTCACTTCCCAACTTTGAATTCTTAACCTCAAAAACCCCATGTTTCCACCATTGTTAATCCCTTCTTATTAGAGATTAATATTGGTTGATCCTTGATCATTTTTTGTTGGCTTCTAAAGTGGGTAAGTAACTCATTTAATTCCCAATTTCTCCATGGAATTCCTGTTATATTTCTTGATTTGGTGGGTTGTTTTGATCCCCAAATTGTGTCCGATTTTGCTCATCTTTTGAGCATGTGCTCCCAGAATTGTGTTGAACACTGTGGTGTTTTTCGTTTATGGTTTCGGGTTTTAGGGCCCACGGGCCCGTTTGTGACTCGGATTTTGACCTGATTATGTTTATGGCATTATGGGTATCGTTAGTCTTGTTTTGATGTGTAGATTACTATTTTGATATTAGTTTTGTGAATTTGGAGTTCCCAGAGCAGTTGGAGCCTGGACGACACTGTCCCTGCAGCTATTCGTCGAACGACAGGTAGGTTATGTCTTTCCCTACCTAGACTCTGTGTATATAGGCTATAACTGCATTAATTAGCATCCTTGGGTGGGCTGTTATAGGTTGGTACCCCAGACTTTGCACGTCTTTTCTGTCTATTTATTTCATACGCTTGTTGTAGTATTCGTGTAGTATTGTATATATTACTTTGTTGTCCTGTGTGGCCTTGTATTGACTCTGGAACATAGATGGTGCGTTATTTGGGAATGTCCGTGAGTCCCAGACATAGAGATATCCTTTTAGGCTGGTTATGACTGCCGTAGAGCTGTTGAGCCTGTGCAGGGCCGATAGGAAATGTTTGTGAGCCATTTTGGGCTACTCTATTATTTGCAAGCATATCATACATGAAAAGGTTTTCCCTGCATGTTTTACTACTGATTTGGCTTTAGGCCTGCTATAATTGATTTTCTACACTTTGCATGGCCCTGAGGGCCCATTTTTGGTACATGACTTTAAAAGGGCTTTTAAATGGACCTTTACGAAACCTCTCAGAGTAGAGGAGAGATTATGATGAATTGATTACTGGTTTTCATCCTGATACTAGGCTCGGCTGGACCATATCGCTAGACATGGTTCTCTACGGATTTAGACCCGAATAGGAGCTGGGCAACCTGTTTAGGAATTTTGATACTTGATTTCTTTTTTAGACCCGGATACGCTCCGGGGACCCTCGATGAGGGTTATTGAGATATGACTACTGCTTTAGACCCGGATACGCTTCGAGCACCCTTGATGAAGGTTATTGAGATATGACTACTGTTTTAGACCCGGATATGCTCTGGGAATCCTTGATGAGGGTTATTGAGATATGACTATTGCTTTAGACCAAGATACGCTCCAGGCACCCTTGATGAGGGTTATTAATACATGGCTACTGATTTAGACTCGGATCGAATCCGAGCACATACTATGAGATTTTGACTATTGAAACATATTGAGTTTTGTGTTAGTTTGTGGTCTACGAGTAAACCTCCATGGACCCTACTGTTCCAGACCAAGTGCTACAGGACAACAGTGATCGAAAGGAGAGGTTTACGGCAGAGTAGATGTACTCGGGAGAAGTCCTTTCATGGATCACGCCTTTACTGGACCTTTGGGGCACCAGAGGGGGTAACATAAAACACTGCGATCACACTTGGTTACAGATTCATCACATCATATCATCATGCATATTTCACTTCGATTCCACCTTGTTTGCTGTGTGTTCAGTGTACTCTCCTGTTGTATGGGCGGCCAGAGGGTTTATTTTCACTTGATTGCATTCCTAGGTTGTATGGGTGGCCATTGGGAATGTAGGTAGTTTAGATTACTCTTGTCACTTTATCGAGCTGGTTATGGTCCTTCTTTCTTGGTGATTTAGCAATTATTAGCCTGTTAAGGCTCAGGTTGTGGGATTAGGATCATTGAGAGGGCTAGGGAGTCCTACCTTATTGAGGCACTTTTGTGTGGCCTTCTGAGCAGATTGTGAGTTTCTGGTTCCATTCTTGTCAGGAGTTGAGTAGTATTTCTCGGTTATTGTGGGTTAGTTATTCCATCCTAGGGTTGTACTTGTGAGGTAGATTCCTGTTTATGCTATCTTGAAGTTAGATTGGTGTAATGATTTCCTTATACTTGTTGATTCCATCTTGAGTATGTTCGACTACTTTCCTTCTTTTCGTTTTACTTTAGGTTACTAGTATACCGCCATGTTCCTAACTCTCTCTCTCTCTCTCCTTTTATATACTATTATTGCAAGGATCCCAGGTGCGTCCCTCTTTCTTACACCTGTGTTCTGTGTATATTTGTTTTCTGTGCTAGGATTGTATTCTTATAATTCTTGGTTGTCTATTCTCCGTGCTAGTTCCTTGTGCTTTCTCTATTGCTTCGGTGTCTACTTCCTTGCTATCTGCTACTTACTATTTTTATATCTTATATGCGCTCAGTCGGACGATGATGCCTACTGAGTACCCATTGTCTTGGTGCTCATACTACACTTCTGCATCTTTCTGGTGCAGATATTAGTTGAGCTTTCATCGTAGATCGTGTTGGATACTCATGCAACTTTTGGGAGGTTGGAGACTAGGGTGAGCGCCTGACGATCGGGGATTGTCTACATCTCATTTTTTGTACTGATACCCTTTGTATATTCAGAGACAGTTGTACTTATCTGTTGTTACTTCTAGAACTTGTACTCTATTAGAAGCTTTTGTACTGTCGATACCAAGTCTTGGGGTTGGTGTAGTATCATTTGTATATATATTTTGGGTTGTTGCTTCCACGTTTCTTATCTTTATATTCATCTTCCGCTTATTTTTGCTGGTTGTGCGTAATTGGTTAGGTAGTAGCCCATTCCTAACCGTTCCAGGCTACAGGGATTGGTTCGCCTACTGGGGGATTGTAGGTGCCATCATGACTTGAGAAATCCGACTGTGACAGAACCATTTTCCAATGATGCATAGTAGCCACACACAATCAAGAAAATAAACAAGTATAACTCGGCTTAAAGTTAAGCTCTCGACAAGCACGGCCCCTGTTAACAGCTCTATAAAGAAAATAGTTGCTCCCAATAGTTCATATAAGGCAATAAACAAGTAGCACACAAGTACTGTTTAGGCCGTCGATGCCACCATGATATCTAGGAAATTATAAACTCTATGCGAGGTGTCGAGGCTCCAAGATCTCTATACAATAACTGGAAATAGGTATATATGAAATGACAATAATGACAGCAAGGCCCAACTAGCTAGCAACGTAGCTGTCACACCCCGAGCCTACACCTATGATGCAACACAGTGCATTTCTTCTTAACAAAATTAGAGATACCAGAAATGTACTTGCTCATCCGGGCCCTCGGCTTAACCACCATTGCTGGAGCATACCTGGAGAGTTAAGTAAACTTCAACCCATACTCTTGAACATACATGGATCCATACCTCACATTCACAAACTCCTCAACCTTAGCCTCTCTGAACTCCTTTGGAAAGAACCTATCCAGAAAATCTCCAACAAAATAGTCCCAAGTCATAGAAGATACATTTTTACCCCTACCATCGTTCCACTGAGTGTACCAGATGTTAGCCACGTCCTTAAGCTGGTAGGAGGCTATCTCAATACTGTTGGTACTAATCACCTTTAACACCTCTAGAACCTTCTTCACTTTATCAATAATGTTCTGCAGATCCTCATCTACCTTTGACCCAAAAACTCTGGTGGATTCATGCGGATGTAGTCCCTAACTCTGGCGGTAGCTTACCCACCAGTTGGATTAGCAGGAATAGGTTCCTGCTGATTAGCTTGGTTGGTCATAACTTGAGCCAATATGTAGATAGCATTCCTAAATTCAGCATTCGTGACCTCGTGGTCCAACATTGTATGGTTAGAATTGTGAGCGTTGTTTCTGCAAAGAGGCATGATCTGAAACACATAGAGAACAAATTAGAAGGGAGAAATAGAGTTAAAATCTATCGCATGATATGGAACATGAAAGAAGTGGAGTTTCCTAAAAATATCTCATAGACTCTCCCTCATAAGTTGGCGTGATTCACATTGATGAAAAAGACTCTAGTTAACATAACTTTTAGACACCCTTGGATACTTTAAATCTGATGTTCTGCTACTCGGTTTTCCCGGCTAAGGGTTTTGGCTTACCTACTGGTGGGATGTAGTAGGTGCCATCAAAACCTGAGAAATTGGGTCGTGACAATTGTGGGGGGTTGCTTAAAATTATGGATATGGTATGTGATGTGGGGGTGTCAACTTATATTCATTCAGTTCAAGAGTACTTCAATTTATGGATATTAGTTGTTGCCTCATTTCACTACGTGTTAATTCAAATCAAAAGATACTGACACTTAAGTAGAAGTTCCTTCCTTTTGCCCAAAATTTATTCTAATTCTTTATCTTTGTATTAGTGGGGGATTGTAACATTAATACTATCAGTTATTCATTTGTGTAAGGCAAAGAATAAAAAATAAAACACATAAATATTATACTGGAGATGAACATTTACATCTACATTACAAAGAAGATGAACATATTTTTTACTATTGCGAATTCCGTAAAAGGTGAGTTAATGGTTCTTTAATATCACTAATACAATTCTCTATTCCTCATATTCACTCCTCTCTTTGCAATAACATGTCTTGCAAATCCTATACAAAGGGTGTCTTTGGTGAATAAAAATACACACCAAAAAAAGAAAAGAAAACATCTTTCTCTCTTCTCCCTCTTAAGCTATTTTTTGGGCAATTAGCTTGGGAAACCTCAAAACTTCCAACCATGAGTGAACGTGTTTGGAAGTAACTATGGGATCTTAGAGAGTGACCAACTACAATGTTTGCAACGGAGTAGGGCCAAAATCACTTTCAAGTAAGTGGCTTGCCACGACATAGTATGTGTAACAATTCTCTTGCTATTTTAATTTAAGTTATATATATATTGTGGTACTTTTTTCAACGAAGATTTCTTTAACATCTACATTCTCAGTAGGGACAACAAGGGAAAATTCTCCCAAGCATTTTCTCAACACGGACACATGAAAAATTGGATACACAAAAATCAACTTTGTAGGCGATTCTAGCTCGTCGATTAAATGCCCAATTCTGCAAATGATTATGTATAGTCCAATGTATCTAGGACTAAGCTTTCTTTTTTTTCCTGAACTACATAACACCTTTCATGGGTGAGACTTTAAAAATTATCTCTATGTCTCACGTTCGAATTGGAGTTCTTATAACTCTGAGCCATCTGCAATCGCTCCTGAATCAGTTGAAACTTCTAAATAGCCTTATGTACCAAGTCTGCTCCTAGTAGTTCATCCTCACTAACTTCAAACCATCTAAATAAGAGACCTACACTTTCGCTCGTACAAGGCTTCATATGGTGCCATCTTGATATTGGCGTGATAGTTATTGTTATAAGCAAATTCGGATAAAAGGAAAATGATCATCCTAGAAACCCATCCTCTTTTTCTTCATCTTTTCAAATTTCAAATGCACCCAAGGCTATCCTTGATTTGTCTACAAGATACACATATCTCTCATATGCAATCATCCTTGCACTAGATTCTCCAAACACATGTGTTTGACCTGGTAAAAAATATATATTAAGGAGGAAAACCTTGTTCTTCATCAAATAACCAAAGGTCAGCTAGAATAGGTAGACGGTGGTCAACCTATCCCTCTTATAGAAGGAAGGGACCCAATAATCCTAGGGTTGCTAATATCAACCACTGATCAGGTTGAGAGAGCTAAAGTAGGAGGAAACAAGAGCATGTGTAAATGTATTAACACACGACACATAAAATAAAAATACTTCCTCTTACTAAAAGCCCATGAAAATTGAGTTTTTGGGTACATACAAAGAAGAAGAAGAAGAAGAAGAAGAAGAAGAAGAAGAAGAATAAAGGTTGAAAAGTGAAAAGGGATGAAAATCAAAAGTGTAAGTGTTCAAGGAGGGCGTAGTCACTATTTTCTAAAATATGGACTCTACCCATCCCGAAGCTTATATTACAAGATTAGAAAAGTTCTTATGTGATCTCGATAGAGTCTTTCAAATATAGTTATAATAGAAATAAGGGCAAGTCTATGCATGTGTAACATATGAATTTGTTGTGAGTGTAAGTGTTTTCTCCTCTTTTTTTATCTCTTTGTTCCATTTATTCATTGTATATATATGTATTGGTTTGGGACTTTTTTTGGTCTTTGTGAGGGCACTTTATAAATTCTTTATGAATCTTTCGTTCCTGGTAAGCTTTATGACTTCTTTAACTTATTATTCTCATAGTTCATTTTAAGCATGAGTAGTTAAATCTTTTACTAAGGTTGTGAAACACACTGAGGGTGTAAAGTTCACAGATTTTCTTGCAGTACATAATATTTGGGTAATAAGCTATCAATTTTCTTCTCGATCTTAATTATTGGTTGTTGATTGCAAATATTAACCTACGTCATAATATCTTGGTTTCGTTTGGGAAATCGGATAAGAATTTGGTTGAAGAGGCGTTGCATGAATTCGAGGCGCTAACTCTTACATAATAGATTTGCTTAGAGATAAGTTGAATTTACAGGGTATAATATGTCGTTCTTCTTTAAATAATTTTGTCACGACCCAATTTCTCGGTCATGATGGCACCTACAACCCCCGATAGGTGAACCAATCCCCGTAGCCCAGAACAATTAGTAATGGGCTACTATCTAACAAATAAGAGAACAAGACGAAGAGAGCAGATAAAAGGACTATAAATATATACATATGCGGAAACTAAACCAACCCCAAGACCTGGTATCGTAGTATAGAGCCAAACTACATACATGGAGTGCAAATAAACCAAAACTATATATACAGATGTCTCTGAATGGTAATAGAGTACATGAAGCAAAAGATAAACTAAAGCTAAGCTCCGATCGCCAAGAGCTCACCCTCAGCCTGAAGTAGTCCCCAACAGATCTCCAAGCACGAATCAAGCGATCTAACGGCGATGGCCCACGCTAGGATCTGCACCCCAAAGATGCATGGGGTAGGGGTGAGCACCAAATGCGAAGCATAAGGTACCCAGTAGGTATCATAGGCCGACTGGCACATATAAGATAAAAGCGTAGTAATAGACAGAATAGAAGCAAGCAGTCACAGAAATCAACGAAAAAGTACACAGGAACTAGCCCAGAGGGAAATCAACAGAACCACATGTGAGGCAGTAAGCAGAATATACACACCATAGGCACAGGTGAAAGTAAGAAACAATGCACCTGTGGTCCTTGCAACAACAGTGCATACAAAATAAGTTTACGAAATGGACGGTATACCGGTAACCTCAAGTGTAGGAAGAAGAGAGAAAGAGTAATAATAGGCATGCTTAGAGACATGAATCAAGCCCAACTAATCATATCAATCTCACACCCAGCAACTAACAGTCTAGCAGTAACCAATTTCATAATTAACCGTAACAGGGAATAATTCAACAAGTAAATAGAAAGAGTCTACCTACAGTCCCTCGGCCGCCCATACAACCGAGGAACACAAACAAGTGAAAACAAACCCTCCGGCATCCAATACTACCGGAGCGTACAATCAGCAAACAACAAACAAGGGTGGAGCCTCGAAAAATGAATGATATGATGCATGAAGATCTCAAGTGAAATGGTATCTCTTTATGTACCTCCTCCGGCGCCGATCCGGCCCAGCAGGTAGGTTCCATGGAAGGACACTGCCCGTATACCTCTGCTCCACCGTATACCCCTCCTCCAGCACACACAGCTCGTAGCCCCTGGCCCAGATGGCAAGGTCCATGGAGGTCCCAGACCCCATACTAAAACTCAGTATCAGAACATGTCGTCCGGAAGTAAGTCCGGTATCAGGATGGAGACCCAGTCTCGAATATGCAATGCCCAGACCCTGTCCAGGACTAAAGTAGTAGGAAAATGTCTCAAAAACCCCTCCAAGGGTGCCCGGGAATAACCGGGTCTAAACAGTAAAAAGCCATCTCAGGTGCTCGATCCGACCGAGGCTAAAAATCATCTCAAGTAACAAGAAAACTCAACTAGCACCCCGGCCCTGCCGAGTCTAGCGATAATCGTAAAACTGATGATTTTAAACATAATTTTACTTTCTTGCCCAAAAATATACACAAGTTAAAAATCAAACCATTTCCAAATTATTTCCATAAAAAACGGGCCCCCCGGGCCATGCAGGGTTTAGAAAATGGTGCCAGTAGGCCCGAAGCCCAAACCGTAGCAAAACCTGTATAAAACCTCTTTTTATGCATGAAAATGGTATGATCAAACACAATAGCTGCCCAGCAGCTCACAATCAACCTATCGACCCTGCACAGGCCCACAACTACTCAACAAGCTTAACCAGCCTAGAAGGATAATTTTATGCCCGGGACTCGCGGACATTCCCAAAATCCCACCTTCTATGTTCCAGAGTCAACAAGGCCTCACAGGACCGCAAGGGTAAATAAAATATATCGGCAAACACTACAAGCAACGGAGGAACAAAAGTAGGCGGACATGAATAAAACGGTCGAGGTCTGTGGTACCAACCTAATAAACCAACCCAAGGATGCCCATTAATACAATTTTATTCTATATATGCGGAGTCTAGGGAAAATAAACCGTAACCTACCTGTCGTCCGATGACAAGCCTGAACCTCTCCGAAAAATCCACAACACGAAATCAAACTTGAACTCGGGCTTGAATAACTTGACGTCGATAATTGATTTTCTTTTGTTGACCGAATATTGCGTCAAAATAATTTTCCCCTCAAAAATCTTTATTTGCGCATAGTGAATTAATTGTGCACAATTGTGATCAGTGCAATTTACATTCTAAAGAAGTAATATGAATGTTGGCAGCAATGAATATTGCAATTTGTTCAAATGATTAAGTGAATAGGACATTTGGCAGGCTACCACGTATGGACTATGGTGTGTCCCTCCCCCCCACTTCCACGTGGAAGTGGGGTTGTTTAACACCTCATCACTTACCCCGTTATATAAATATTCGGGTATTGCATAAATTCGTGGTATAATAAATATAACTTTTTAAATATACCATAATTCATAGAAAATTATTTCGAATAAAACCTACTATATTATAATAATAACTTTTAACATAACTAAATTTACTATCTCCGTTAAATATTACAATGTATAAAAACCTTATAAAATAAATACATATACAATTATAACGTAACAAAATATTCTTCATAAACCTTTAAAATATTTTGAAAAGGAAATAATAATATAATTTTTACCAAATTCAACTTTTAAATAAAACATTTTCAAATACACGCGCGATGCTAATAAAATTCTTAAGCCTAGGCTCGTAATTCACCAACGCACGATTTTGATACTCAAGAATTCTCTCGGGATCCTCCCTTATGTTTTATCACCGTTTCGGAACTGAAATGGCGTTTTAAAACGTGAAGTTGAGGCTTAAATCGAGTTTAACCCGACCCGGTTCGCGACCCGGTTCGCAACCCGTTTTCTGCCAGACAGTCCGCGGTAAAACAGTCATAACTTTTTACTCCGCGATCAGTTGGACGTGAGGTTTTGTGCGTTGGAAACTAGACTCATAGACCTTCGATTTGGTATTTCGGGGGACTTCTAACTCTTTATATATTGAGAGAAAAGCCCTGAGACATTTGACCCAAAGTTCAGGAAATTTATTAAAGAACTTACGATTACTTTTGCCGATTTGCTTGACTTCAAGACTTATAATGCGACCAAACCAATGGGCCCGCCACTGAAATACCGGTCCTGACGAGCCTTAAGTGGCTTGGGTCCACTACAACAAGCTCTAACGGTTCAAGGAAAACGTATACGTGGAAATAACTGGAAGGGTCATTACATCATCCACTACTAAAAAGGACTTTCGTCCTCGAAAGTCAAGGTCAAGGGGGTACCTGAAGGCTAAAATAGCTGCGGATACTGATCCCGCATATCTCTCTCAGTCTCCCAGGTAGCCTCCTCGACTGAACGGTGCCTCCACTGAACCTTAACAACCGGGATCTCTCGAGACCTCAATCTCCTGACATCCCTGGCCAAAATAGCTGCCGGCTCCTCAACAAAGGCTAAACCCTCATCCAACTGAACTGAATCCCACTGCAACACATGAGACTCATCTGGGACATACCGACGCAACATCGAAACATGAAATACAGGATGTATAGCTGAAAACATCGGAGGTAAGGTTAACTGATAGGAAACGCTACCAACCCTCTGCAGAATCTCAAACGATGCAATGTACCTGGGGCTAAGCTTGCCCCGCCTACCAAATCTCATCATGCCCTTCATGGGCAATACACGGAGAAACACCAAGTCACCGACACTAAACTCCAAGGCACGAAGCCTACGATCAGCATAACTCTTCTGCCTGCTCTGAGCTACCCGAAGTCTGTCCTGAATCACTCAGACTCGGTCTAAGGAATCTCGAAGTAAATCTGTGCTCTGTGGCCCAGTACTGAAACCATCAAACCAACCTACCGGTGATCTGCAATGCCTGCCATACAAAGCCTCAAAAGGTGCCATGCCGATACTCGAATGGAAGCTGTTATTATAAGCAAACTCTGCCAAGGGAACAAACTGATCCCAAGAACCTCCAAAGTCAAGAACACAGGCCCGAAGCATGTCCTCTAGGACCTGAATGGTCCTCTTGGACTGGCCATCTGTCTGAGGGTGAAAAGCGGTACTAAGATGAACCTCTGTACCCAAACTCGCTGAATAGCCCTCCAAAACTGAGATGTAAACTGGGTGCCGCGGTCTGAAATGATAGAAGCTGGGACCCCATGCAACCGAACAATCTCACGAAGGTAGATCTGAGCTAACCTCTCTGCGCCATAAGAAGTCTGAATCGACAAGAAATGTGCTGACTTAGTCAGCCTATCAACAATCACCCATATGGAATCAAACCCATGAGAAGTACGAGGCAACCCAACAACAAAGTCCATAGTAATCCCTTCCCACTTCCACTCCGGAATGGGAAGTCGCTGCATCAAACCACCAGGTCTCATGTGCTCGAACTTAACCTGCTAGCAGTTCAAGCACCGAGATACGAAATCCGCTATATCCCGCTTCATACCACTCCACCAGTAAAGCTGTCTCAAGTCCCTATACATCTTTGCTGTGCCAGGGTGAATGGAGTATCTAGTACAATGTGCCTCGTGAAGTATCAACTGAATCAAATCACTAATCCTCGGAACACAAAGGCGACTATCAAACCTCAGAACCCCATCTGAATCTAGAGTAGCCCGGCTGGTCTCACCCTGAACAACCCGATCACGAAGGTCACACAACTGTTGATCCTCAAACTGACGGCTCTGAATCTGATCAATCAAAGTAGAACGAACCTCAATACTGGCGAGAACTCTGCTAGGATCCGACAAGTCAAGCCTAACCAAACGATTAGCCAAGGACTGGATGTCCAAGGCCAATGGTCGCTCTGAAACTGAAAGAGAAGCTAGGCTACCCATACTCACTGCCTTCCGACTCAAGGCATCCGCTACCACGTTTGCCTTGCCCGGATGATACAGAATAGTGAAGTCATAGTCCTTCAGTAACTCGACCCATCTCCTCTGCCTCAAGTTCAACTCCCGCTGACTCGTGATATACTGAAGACTACGGTGATCGGTGAAGATATCACAGTGAACTCCATATAGGTAATGTCTCCAGATCTTAAGCGCGAAAACTACCGCCGCCAACTCTAAGTCATGAGTGGGGTAGTTGCGCTCGTGAACCTTTAGCTGCCTAGACGCATATGCTACTACTCAACCCTGCTGCATCAACACACAACCAAGACCAACCCCATAAGCATCACAATACACGGAGAAGCTCTGACCCTCAACCGGCAAAGTCAGAACTGGAGCTGAAGTCAATAAGGCCTTAAGCCTCTAGAAGCTATCCTCACACTGATCCGACCACTGAAATGGGATGTCCTTCCTAGTCAGCATAGTCAAGGGTGCTGCTAAGGAAGAAACTCCCTCAACGAACCGTCTGTAGTAACCTGCTAACCCAATAAAGTTGCGAACCTCAGTAACAGTCGTAGGTCTAGGCCACTCACAAACTGCTGAAATCTTTCCCGGATCAACCCTAATCCCATCCTTAGACACCACGTGCCCTAGGAATGCAACTGACTCAAGCCAAAACTCAGACTTTGAGAACTTGGCATAAAGCCGATGATCTCTCAAAGTCTGGAGTATAACCCTCAAGTGCTGCTCATGCTCATCTCTGCTACGCGAGTATACCAAGATGTCGTCTATAAAAACTATCACAAATGAGTCCAAATACGGGCCAAGAACCATGTGCATCAAGTTTATAAAGGCTGCGGGGGCATTAGTAAACCCAAAGGACATCACGAGGAACTCATAATGGCCATAACGTGTCCTGAATGCTGTCTTATTGGATGTCCTACGCCCTAATCCTCAACTGGTGGTAGCCAGACCTCAGATCAATCTTTGAAAACACGACTGAACCCTGAAGCTGGTCAAACAAATCATCAATCCTCGGCATCGGATACCTATTCTTCACTGTCACCCTATTCAGCTGCCGATAATCAATACACATGCGCATCGACCCATCCTTCTTCTTCACGAAGAGAACAGGAGCACCCCAGGTGACACACTAGGTCTAATAAACCCCTTAGCTAACAGATCCTGGAGCTTCTCCTTAAGCTCAGTCAACTCAGCAGGAGCCATACGGTAAGGAGAAATAGAAATGGGCCTAGTGCCCGGCTCCAACTCAATAGCAAAATCAATATCTCTCTCAGGTGGAAGGCCTGGCAGGTCGGTAGGAAACACATCGAGGAAGTCTCTAACCACAGGAACAGACTCAGGAGAAGTAGGGTCAGCACTAACATCTCGGACATATGCTAGATAAGCTAAACACCCACGGGCAATCAACTTCCTAGCTCGAAGACAAGAGATGATCCCAGATGGTGCATGGCTAACAGAACCCTGCCACACAACCGGGGATACACCGGGCACAGCTATGGTAATGGTCTTGGCATAACAATCCAAAACCACACGGTGAAGGGATAACCAGTCCATGCCCAGTATCACATCAAAATCTAGCATATCAAGAATCATCAAATCACCCCAAGTCTCTGAATCACCAATAGATACATACAAGATCTCACAATCCGATCCACTACTAAAGAATCTCCTACTGGGGTCAAAACAGAAACAGGAACAGATAATGGCTCACTAGCCAACCCCAAACAAGGCAAAAAGTAGGCAGATACATATGAACAAGTGGATCCAGGATCAAATAAGGCCATAGCAGACTGATGGCACACAGAAATCATACCTGTAATCACAGCATCTGAGGCCTCTGCCTCTGGTCTCCTAGGGACCGCGTAAAACTGACGACGACCTCCACCTGCCCGACCGCCATCCCTACCACTTGCTCTGCCGCGTGGAGCACCACCTCTACTCTGACGACCACCCCCTCTAGCCGGGGGATGAACTGCCCGTAAAGGCTTGGCCAACTGAACTGTACCCTGCTGAGGGAAATCTCTAGAAAAATGACCAATCGCACCATAAGTAAAACAAGCCCCTGATGGCCTACTCAGTCGAGATGAACCAGCAAATCCCGTATGACCACCGCGACCTGATGCTACAGAAACTATACCCCTCGAAGACTGGCCGCCATAGCCCTGATGGCTGCTCTGACCCTGCTCGAACTGGGTACTACCGAAAGTCTGAAGGGAAGCCTGAATCGGTCGGCTGGACTGACCCTGGTACTGCTGTGGCTGATAACTCCGGCTCCACTAGCCAGGACCTCTACCACCATATCTGGAACCACTATAGACACCCTGATGTCCAGGCCTCTTATCTCTGGGCCCCTGATCATGTCGCTGTAGGTCGTCCACAGTGCGGGCATAGTCTACGATAGCCTGAAATGACCGACCATTGGCAACCAATATCTCAGCTGGATGCCTGATCTCTGGCCTCAAACCCCATACAAATCTGCGAATCCTATCTGCCTCGGTAGGAATGATCATAGCTCCGAACGGTGCTAGCTGATGAAAATGGGTCTCATACTCCGAGATAGTCATAGACCCCTGCGTAAGGTGAGTAAACTGCTCCCTGCGACGCTCACGATCACTCTGAGGTAGGAACTTGGCCATAAAGGCCTCATAAAACTCAGACCAGGTCAAAGGAGGTGACGATGGTGGTCTACAAGCAACCTGGGCCCTCCACCATAACTTCGCTGGGCCCTCCAACTGATAGGTAGTATAACCAACCCCGTGAGTTTCCAACAAACCCAAATGATGCAACATCTCCTCACAGGTGGTAATAAAGTCATGTGGATCCTGTCCAGAAGTACCCGCAAACCTCGGAGGTGCTAACCTCAAAAACCTACCCAACGCCTTCTGCTCTGACTCTGTCATAACTGGGCGAGGAGCAAGAGGCTGTGCAACAGATGGAATCGGAATGACCTCCGCACGGGGAGCCATAGTAGCAGGCTGCGCTCCTGAGCTCTGTGCACCCAGGGCTGCCCCCTGAGCGAATGTCTGCGCTACCTCAGAAGGCCGCTCTCCAATCGCACCCAAAAGCTGTAATAGTAATCCCCGAATATCTGGAGACTAAGTTGCGGCTGGAGCTGGCACAGAAGTGGGCACTAGAGCTGGTACTGGAGCTGGTGTTAGAGCTGGCGCTGGAGCTGGCACTGGAGCGGGAGGCTCATCTCTGCGTGATGCCGATGATCTCGTACGAACCATCTGCGGAAGAATGAAGTAGAACAAATGAGATTTCCAGAAACTTCAAGGGTAGTACGCACGAATAGAAGCAATGAAAGAGTCGAATTTCCTAAAATGCCACTGTAGCCTCCCAAAGATTGAGTACGGACGTCTCCGCCCTGATCCGCAGGACTCTACTAGACATTGGCTCCTATACCGATGACACCGGTGAACCTAAAGCTCTGATACTAAGTTGTCACGACCCAATTTCTCGGTCATGATGGCACCTACAACCCCCGGTAGGTGAACCAATCCCGTAGCCCAGATTAGTTAGTAATGGGCTATTATCTAACAAATAAGAGAACAAGACGAAGAGAGCGGATAAAAGGACTATAAATATATACATATGCGGAAACTAAACCAACCCCAAGACCTGGTATCGTAGTATAGAGCCAAACTACATACATGGAGTGCAAATAAACCAAAACTATATATACAGATGTCTCTGAATGGTAATAGAGTACATGAAGCAAAAGATAAACTAAAGCTAAGCTCCGATCGCCAAGAGCTCACCCTCAGCCTGAAGTAGTCCCCAACAGATCTCCAAGCACGAATCACAGCGATCTAACGACGATGGCCCACGCTAGGATCTGCACCCAAAGATGCAGGGGGTAGGGGTGAGCACCAAATACGAAGCATAAGGTACCCAGTAGGTATCATAGGCCGACTGGGCACATATAAGATAAAAGCGTAGTAATAGACAGAATAGAAGCAAGCAGTCACAGAAATCAACGAAAAGTACACAGGAACTAGCCCAGAGGGAAATCAACAGAACCACATGTGAGGCCAGTAAGCAGAATATACACACCATAGGCACAGGTGAAAGTAAGAAACAACGCACCTGGGGTCCTTGCAACAACAGTGCATACAAAATAAGTTTACGAAATGGACGGTATACCGGTAACCTCAAGTGTAGGAAGAAGAGAGAAAGAGTAATAATAGGCATGCTCAGAGACATGAATCAAGCCCAACTAATCATATCAATCTCACACCCAGCAACTAACAGTCTAGCAGTAACCCATTTCATAATTAACCGTAACAGGGAATAATTCTACAAGTAAATAGAAAGAGTCTACCTACAGTCCCTCGGCCGCCCATACAACCGAGGAACACAAACAAGTGAAAACAAACCCTCCGGCATCCCATACTACCGGAGCGTACAATCAGCAAACAACAAACAAGGGTGGAGCCTCAAACAATGAATGATATGATGCATGAAGATCTCAAGTGCCATGGTATCTCTGTATGTACCTCCTCCGGCGCCGATCCGGCCCAGCAGGTAGGTTCCATGGAAGGACACTGCCCGTATACCTCTACTCCACCGTATACCCCTCCTCCGGCACACGCAGCCCATAGCCCCTGGCCCGGATGGCAAGGTCCATGGAGGTCCCAGACCCCATACTAAAACTCAGTATCAGAACATGTCGTCCGGAAGCAAGTCCAGTATCAGGATGGAGACCCAGTCTCGAATATGCAATGCCCAGACCCTGTCCAGGACTAAAGTAGTAGGAAAATGTCTCAAAAACCCCTCCAAGGGTGCCCGGGAATAACCGGGTCTAAACAGTAAAAAGCCATCTCATGTGCTCGGTCCGACCGAGGCTAAAAATCATCTCAAGTAACAAGAAAACTCAACTAGCACCCCGGGCCATGCAGGGTTTAGAAAATGGTGCCAGTACGCCCGAAGCCCAAACCGTAGCAAAACCTGTATAAAACCTCTTTTTATGCATGAAAATGGTATGATCAAACACAATAGCTGCCCAGCAGCTCACAATCAACCTATCGACCCTGCACAGGCCCACAGCTACTCAGCAAGCATAACCAGCCTAGAAGGATAATTCTATGCCCGGGAGTCGCGGACATTCCCAAAATCCCACCTTCTATGTTCCAGAGTAAACAAGGCCTCACAGGACCGCAAGGGTAAATAAAATATATCGGCAAACACTACAAGCAACAGAGGAACAAAAGTAGGCTGACATGAATAAAGCGGTCGAGGTCTGTGGTACCAACCTAATAAACCATCCCAAGGATGCCCATTAATACAATTTTATTCTATATATGCGGAGTCTAGGGAAAATAAACCGTAACCTACCTGTCGTTCGATGACAAGCCTGAACCTCTCCGAAAAATCCACAACACGAAATCAAACTTGAACTCGGGCTTGAATAACTTGACGTCGATAATTGATTTTCTTTTGTTGACCGATTATTGCGTCAAAATAATTTTCCCCGCAAAAATCTTTATTTGCGCATGGTGAATTAATTGTGCACAATTGTGATCAATGCAATTTACATTCTAACGAAGTATAAAGTAAGTTGGCAGCAATTTACATTCAATTTGTTATTTGCTCAAATGCTTAAATGAGTAGGCAGCAATTGCCATTGCTGTCGACATTTGGCAGCTTGTCACCTTGGGTGTCCCTCCCCTCCACTTCCACGTGGAAGTGGGGGTTATTTAACACCTCGTCGCCCCTTCCGTTATATAAATATTCGGGTATTGCATAAATTCGTGGTAAAATAAATATAATATTTTAAATATACCATAATTCATAGAAAATTATTTCAAATAAAACCTACTATATTATAATAATAATCTTTAACATAACTAAGTTTACTATCTCCGTTAAAATATTATAATGTATAAAAACCTTATAAAATAAATACATATACAATTATAACGTAACAAAATATTCTTCATAAACCTTTAAAATATTTTGAAAAGGCAATAATAATATAATTTTAACCAAATTCAACTTTTAAATAAAACATTTTCAAATACACGCGCGATGCTAATAAAATTCCTAAGCCTAGGCTCGTAATTCACCAACGCACGATTTTGATACTCAAGAATTCTCTCGGGATCCTCCCTTATGTTTCATCACTGTTTTGGAACTGAAATGACGTTTTAAAACGTGAAGTTGAGGCTTAAATCGAGTTTAACCCGACCCGGTTCGCGACCCGATTCGCAACCCGTTTTCTGCCAGACAGTCCGTGGTAAAACAGTCATAACTTTTTACTCCGCGATCAGTTGGACGTGAGGTTTTGTGCGTTGGAAACTAGACTCGTAGACCTTCGATTTGGTATTTCGGGGGACTTCTAACTCTTTATATATTGAGAGAAAAGCCCTGAGACATTTGACCCAAAGTTCAGGAAATTTATTAAAGAACTTACGATTACTTTTGCCGATTTGCTTGACTTCAAAACTTATAATGCGACCAAACCAATGGGACCGACACCGAAATACCGGTCCTGACGAGCCTTAAGTGGCTTGGGTCCGCTACAACAAGCTCTAACGGTTCAAGAAAAACGTATACGTGGAAATAACCGGAAGGGTTATTACAAATTTGTATAGTTGTGGGAACATCATATTGGGATAAATCGATCATTCAACTCATCGGAAAGATTGAATGATGGTTCAGCCACTGAGTGCATATTTAGAATCCAATATATATGTATTTGCATGAAAACCTATGAACTGAGCATCCCATTGTGGAGACACGATCGTAGTGTTTTAGTCACTGTGTTTGGATGGTTATTACCCATGGTTTCATAATGTATGGTACTGTACTGTATTGTAAATACAATATTTGGATAGACCATACCATTCGCTGTTATTTAATAATATTTTTATTATTTGGTTTTACTGTATCGTGTGGTATCATAACTGGTAAGTTTACTAAAATGCCCTAAATTATTATAAATGTTAAATTTATCAATAATTGCTAATAAAATAATTAAGACAATTTTCTTTATGGTAATTTGTCACAAATTATGCCTTGTAAATATATTAAGTTGTTAAATTCATGATACTTCTAATAAAATTAATAATAAAACAGGTTAAAACAAATATACTCGAATTTATTTTTTATACTAATAAATTTCATTAGAAGAAAAGAACAACGGAAGGCAGAAGAGAAGACCTGTGTGGAAGACGTATTTGCGTAGAATATTTGGGTGAAGTTAAATAATATAGGATAAAGGGTAAAACATGATTATGTAGTATTAAGTAAGGCATAATTGAAAAGTAAAATTAGATAACCATGGATCCCACCAAATCGGTGATTACATAAGATGGGGATTTTCATGGTTACCTAACCACAAAATTAAATCATACCATACCATATATTTTAAGTAATAATTAAAATAAAAATGGTAGTGTTAGTAATAATACCATACAATACCATGGGTAAAACCATCCAAACAAAGTGTTAATCTCATAAGCTTACATCATCAATTATTACTGCAATTTTAGTTATAATTTTACAAATTGTACAAGACTAAAAATCTAGTATTCGTCTGATTTGTACTGTCTTCTCCATATTTCCTGTGAGATTTGACCCCAACATAGTTTGATTACAATATTCACATACAATCGTGTTTACATAATCTTAAGGTGTAATTTTGAGCATGTCAAAATTTCACTAGATTTACTATTGGTGCTAAATAATTAGGAACTTTAGGGAGTCTATTAATGTATTGGGGGTAGAAATAAAATAAACATGAACTCCTTCTTCGACTAAATCTATAGAAAGATGGAAAAAAGGTGGCATGTGCCCAAATGCTAACCATGACAACATTAAGACTTGTATACCATCTCTTCTCATGTTCATTTTTTTGAACTTTATGCTCTCTATGTTATTTGAAGTGCCTAGTGAGGGAAAGACGTCCCTATATATAATGGTAGGTAATCTATATAATATAATTTGAGGTGACGTGTCACTCCTTATAAATAAGAAAGTCATTTATTTATTTTTCTTTTTCACTAATAGGTGACGTAAATGATTATGACAGGTAATCTATCTCATAAGAGAGGTAACATGATACTCTCTTTATATGACTAGGAAATTCATTTATCTTGTTTCTTATAAAATTATGATTAATTAGGTGACTAAATGATTATGACAAGTAATCTATCTCATAAGAGGTAATATGACACTCTCTGTAAATGCTTTGGAATGTGATTTATCATTTCCCTTTTTAAATTATGAGTAAGTAGGTGACTTAAATGATAATGAAAGGTAATCTATCTATATCTATCTATGTATATAATTATGGACATAAAAGAGGTGATTTGGTACTCTCCTTGACTAGTAAAGTCATTTATCTTTTTTCTTTTTAAATTATAATTTAATTTTGTGCCTTAAGTGATAATGATAGACAATCTATCTGTCTATATAATTATGGACCAAAGAGAGGTGACATGATACTATCTGTGATAAGCAAAGTCATTTATCATTTTCCCCCTAAAATTATGATATTTGTGGCTTAAATAATAATGACAAACAATTTATCTTTTCATATATCAATGTAATCCTAGATATAAGAGAGGTAATGTAAATGATTATGGTAGGTATTCTATCTTATCAGAGGTAACATTACATTCTACCTATATGCAAAGTTATGTATTTTTTTCTTTTTAAATTATGATTTAATTAGGTGACTTAAATTATAATTATGGAGAAAAGAGAGGTGATGTGACACTCTCTGATGATGTAAAACTCTATCTGATTAATTAGGTGACTTAAATTATTATGGCAGGTTATCTATCTCATAAGAGGTAACATGACACACTCTGTATATGCTTAGGAAAGTCATTTATTTTTTTATTTTAAATTATGATTTAATTTTGACTTAAAAGATAATGACTGGTGATGTGGCACTCTTTGGATTAGGATTGTCATTTATTTTTTTCCCATTTTAATTATATTTATTTTTTATTTCACTAAAGATTAAGTTGTTAGAGAAAATTTACTTTTACTTAATGAACTAGAAGAAAACAGTGAATCCTCAAAACCATGACAACATCTCAAACTTCTCCTCCCAAATATTTACAAGAGGATAGCCTAAGTGAAGAGTGTAAGGAATTGCTCTCTATCCTACCAAAAGAAAAAGGATGGATTGGATCATATATCTTCAATTACCAAGGTTTTTTGACATCACCAAGAATAATCCAAGGTGTGATTGCATGTCAACAAAAATTTCAAGCTCAAGATAGTGTCACGACCCAACCTACCGGGCCGTGCGGGAGCCTACTCTAATCACCTAGATAGACGAACCCTTACCACCCGTCCAATAGGTAACATGCGAAATTAGAGTAAACCATCAAATTTAACCCATATTTATACATAACTGAAATTCTTTCTTTACAAAAGTCCTGTTCAGAAATAGGCTACATAGGAAATTGCGGAAAACTCTTTACAACTTTTTAAAAACACCCTCCCCTAGGATCTAGTCTAAACAGGTACAAGAGCTACTACAAGATGACACAAAGATATAAAAGACCCAACTTCCGCCATGGAAAACGAGGACAGAAGTTGCTGGAGATCTCATCGCCACAAACTTATGAAATATCACCAACCTGCAACCAGACTATACCAAAAGGTATAGCAAGAGTATAGTCAGTACAAACACACACACTGGTAGGGATCATTTGTTGACCCAATTCCACTCCTACCATCATATAAGAAAAATAAGAAATACATGACCAAAATTAAATAACTTGGTTTCCACCCCCACGTTCTTCCGCTGCCAACTCCCTCATTCTCAAGGCTTCCAAATCACACTAACCTTAGGCTTCCTAAGCCTTACCTTATCCCCGAATTCCCAAGTCACCTTACCCTTCATAGATGTCCATGTTCATACCTGGACTACCCTTCCCTTAACTAAGTCCACTATTCTAACTATCCTTCCGACTTAGCCCGGCTAACTGCCCAACTCCACCACTTATACTCGTAACATCGCTCACCAGGGTCCAACCCTCCACGGATCTCTAGTAAACCTTCTAATAAATGTGCAATAGCCAGGACCACAACCCCAGACACTCAGTCTATCCACCACATGCAATCCCCCTGTAACCCTTGCTACATTTAATGACTACCCTAGAGTTACATCTAATCCCCTTACTGCACATGACCCAGACCCTCCAAGGATCTCCTTAACCACACCCAAGTGTCCAACCTGCTACCCCGGTCTACACCAAGACCAACCCTTAGCTCAACAATCATAATTAACCCCTGATCGCCGTTAGTACACTTATTGACAATAACTCCTGAACTTAAGCCTCTTCCATATAGTTCGGACCCACCCCAGGATCACCCTTCTAGACTACACACATGTACCATAAAATTAACCCGGCCTAAACCAAGACCAATCACAGCAGTTATATAGAAATCCCGGCCACTCAAGGACCACCAAATAACAGCACCCTTCAAATAAACAAGCCGGTCCACTCACGGAATCAATATCAAGTATCACATTCAGTAAAATAACCCAGTCCACACACGGAACAATTATCATCCAATGCAATACAATAATCAATGAATCAATGCAAGATACAATAAAGTAAACCCGTACCAGGCGTGGTACCCATGCCAACCAAGTGTTATACCCGTACCAGGCGTGGTACCCATGCCAACCATTTGTTATACCCATACCAGGCGTGGTACCTGAGCCAACCGAATGTCAACAAACCATAATCAATAAATGAGCACACACAACTTGTAAAACCAACAAGTAAACACCATTCAATCACAGACTGTAAACAGGAACCTAAACATTCCACACAACTTCCCTAAGCAATGTAATACATACAATCACTTAGACATGAGTACATGAATATAAACATTCACAAAAAATCATAAGCCATCACCTACCCCTTTCCGGGTACAACTACAAACCATCAATTCCCGTCTGAAGACTATTTCTCGGTTCACCCTTTTTATTTTAACATGTAACTAGTGATTTCCCTTTTTAGATAAACACACAAGCATGAAACACGCTTACCTTTTCTAACCTTAACCAGACCGCCGCTAAGCCTCAAGAAATAAACATTCCTGAAACCCCACCTAAGAGCTTTCTATTCCCATTTCCCATGCTCCCAAGCACTCCCCCGTTCCCCGAGCCTTCCTGACATGCTAGTCCCTCAAGCCATCATTTTATCACGACAATATGAATAAGTTGAACACCTAAAATCATTCACAAGACCATCCATTCCGTACATCCTAGAAACAACACAACCAATCCCGAATTCGCCAGACTCCGTGCTCGGAGGCCTAAAACATAGATTCTTTGTTTCTACTATAAAACAAGTACGAAAATTAAACATGTCTAATTACTCATGAAAACCTATCCTACCTGGACGCCAGTAGCTGCAATGATGCGTTTCTGGCTCCGTGGTTGCGTTCCCGGCTGAATCATGATCCTGGAATCCACTGTTCCGCGTCCCTTCAGCCATGACCTCTCCTCCCCAAGATTTCCCAACCTTGGAGCAGCATGGGAGGGTTTTTGGAAGAACCCTCGTATGTTTCCCAACTGAGGAGATGAGACTTTTTAATAAAATCCCATCATAGGTTCTGCCTCTCGTAGCTCCGCTATAGCGGTCTACTCCTAATCTATAGCGGCGTGACGTCAGCCCGGATTCTTTTCAAAAATTAGAAATTTTTCATGATGTCACCCTATTTATTCCGACCATATTTTAAACAATTTTCCCCAAATTCATAGAATCGAGAAAAATTAACATAACGACGAACCCGACTGTTACAGATAGTGATATCAGCCTTATTACAACTCTAAATCAGGAACTACTAGGCTAAAATCCCTTTTTTTTGCTCTTGTGAATCGAGTGAAACATCCTATTTTTGAACAAAATCACCTCTTACATGTCAAGAACCCTCATGTTCTTGTTCCATTCTTAGAACATACACTCTATGTTGATGGTCGAATCCCTGATTTTTCATCCTTCACTTCACCTAGACTCTTTTCAACTCATGTTCCCTTTGCTTCATTGCCAAAATCTATCCAAGATTCAAGAACCAAACTTGTTTACCTATGTAGGAATCCAAGGGACACTTTTATTTCTATGTGGCATTTTGCAAATAATTTAAGACTTCATCACAAAGATACCAATTCTATTGAAAAAATGTCTGATCTTTTTCGTAAGGGGGTGAGCATTTATGGTCCATTTTGGAATCACGTGTTGGATTATTGGAAACAAAGCATAGAAAATCTAAACAAAGTAATTTTCTTGATGTATGAAGAAATTAAAGAGAAATCAAAAATTCAACTTAAACGCTTGGCTGAATTCTTGGAATGTCCATTTTTCATAGAGGAAGAAAATTGTGGAGTGGCGGATGAAATACTAAGAATGTGTAGGTTTGAGAATTTGAGAAATTTGGGGGTTAATACAAATGAGAAGTTGTCAACTGGAGAGGAAAATAAAGTATTTTTTTTGTAGAGGAGAAATTGGAGATTGGAAGAATTATTTTACTGTAGAGATGAGTGAGAAACTCGATCATATCATTGAACAAAATTTCCAAGGATCTGGATTAAAGTTTTCATATATTTGATTAGGCATTAATATGTTATATGCAAATTGAATACAATTATCTATTTTGAAAATAAATGTTGGAGTAGTTGTATTTGAGATTATTGTAACAAGAACAGACAACATAAGCTCTGTTGTAGCACTGATACTATTTTAAATGATCATTATTCAAATTGTTGCAAATTATGTACTAAATTTATATTTCTTTATTTTGTCACAGACAAGTCATGTTTTTATTAGTGTTATTTTGCACCAAACCCTTAGTATTATAGTAGTGTCAATGAGGTTTGAGGTGGCCAGTTTTTTGTTTTTTTTAGACTAGAAAAATTACTTGGTTTTGCGAAATATGACTAAATGGCTAATGTTTTAAATTTTGATAAAACAAAACCATTTAGTCGCTGTACTTTATTTTTCAATTTAAGTACCTGAAAGTAAAAGTGAAAGTGAGCCAAATATTCTTTAGCCTAATATAAATGAAACAACTCCATCACTTTATGATAAAGAAAAGAAGTGATAAAGAGCGAAACTCTCTATATACATGTATACTATTTTAAAAAAAATTACTATAGCAATAGCTTTTCCAAAAAATCTAATAACACATACATTACTTTACTAAAGAAACCTTTGAAAAATCAGAGGGATACACTAGTTTGAGAAATTGCACAAATATACAAAGGATAGAAAAGTAAGAAGGAGATAACAATTAAAGAAAATGACAAATTTGGATCCTCTTCTTAGGCAAGGATATCAAATGGGTTGGGATGTGTCATGAAATTTATTTATCCCACCTTCTTTATAAAATAGTAACCTCACCATTTTAATATTGAAACGGCCCACAAGGTCATTTTGTGTGTTTTGCTCCTTTTCCCTCTTTTGACCCTCTCCATAGACTTGTTATGATGTTTGTAACTTGCAAAGATAGGTAGCACGTGTCACGCCCCACACTCAAGGGGTGCAACTGGCACCTGATGTCAAAACTTAGGCCTGAGCCTCTCATGTTGAACCATTTGCCAATAACGCATAGCAGCCACACACAATGAAGAAAATAAATAAGTATAACTCGCCTTAAAGTTAAGCCCTTGGCAAGCAAGGCCCCTATCAATAGCTCTAAAAAGAAAATAGTTGCTCCCAATAGTTCATATAAGGCAATAAACAAGTAGCACACAAGTCTTGTTTAGGCCATCGAGGCCACCATGATATCTAGGAAATTAAAAACTCTATGCGAGTTGTCGAGGCTCCATGATCTCTATACAAAAACTGAAAATAGGTATATATGAACTAACAACAATGACAGCAAGTTCCAACTGGCTAGCAATGTAGCTGTCACGCCCCGAGCCTACACCTCGGATGCAACACAGTGCATTCCTTCTTAACCAAATTAGAGATACCAGAAATGTATTTGCTTATTCGGGCCCTCAGCTCGACCACCATTGCTGGAGCATACCTCGAGAGCTTAGTAGACTCAACCCATACTCTTGAACAAACATGGATCCCTGCCTCAGATTCACAAACTACTCAACCTTAGCCTATCTGAACTCCCTTGGAAAGAACCTATCCAGAAAAACTCCAACATAATAGTCCCAAGTCATAGAAGCTACATTTTTACCTCTACCATCATTCCACTGAGTGTACCAGATGTGAGCCACGTCCTTAAGCTGGTAGGAGGCTGTCTCAATACTGTTGGTAATGATCACGTGCAACACCTCCAGAACCTTCTTCACTTCATTAATGAAGTTTTGTGGATCCTCATCTACCTTCAACCCAAACAACTCTGGCGGATTCATACAGATATAGTCCCTAACTCTGGCAGTAGCTGACCTACCAGTTGGGTTAGCAGGAATAGGTGCCTGCAGATTAGATTGGTTGGTTATAGCTTGAGCCAATATCTGAATAGCATTCTTAAATTCAGCATGCGTGACCTCGTGGTCCAAAATTGGAGGGTTAGAATTGCGAGCATTGTTTCTACAAAAAGGCATGATCTAAAACACATAACGAACAAATTAGAAAGGAGAAATAGAGTTAAAATCTATCACATGATATGGAACATGAAAGAAGTGGAGTTTCCTAAAAACATCTCTTAGCCTCTCCCTCATAAGTTGGCGCGCTTCACACCCATGAAAAAGACTCTAGTTAACGCGACTTTTAGACACCCTAAGATACTTTAAACCTGATGCTCTTCTACTCGGTGTTCCCAGCTAAGGGTTTTGGCTTACCTACTGGTGGGATGTATTAGGTGCCATCACAACTTGAGAAATCGGGTCGTGACAATTGTGGGGGTTGCTTAAAATTATAGATATGGTATATGATGTGGGGGTCTCAACTTAAATCCATTCAGTTCAAGAGTACTTCACTTTATGGATATTAGTTGTTGCCTCATTTCACTACGTGTTAATTCAAATCAAAAGATATTGACACGTAAGTAGAAGTTCCATCCTTTTGCCCATAATTTATTCTAATTCTTTATCTTTGCATTAGTGGGGGATTGTAACATTAATACTATTAGTTATTCATTTGTATAATGCAAAGAATAAAAAATAAAAGAAATAAATGTTATACTGGAGATGAACATTTACATATACGTTACAAAGAAGATGAACATATTTTTTACAATTGTGAATTCTGTAAAAAGTGAGTTAATGGTTCTTTAATGTCATTAATATTTACAATTCTCCATTACTCAAATTCAGTCCTCTCTTTGCAATGACATCTCTTGCATATCCTATATAAAGGGTGTCTTTGGTGAACAAGAATACACACCAAAAAAAGAAAAGAAAACATCTTTCTCTCTTCTCCCTCTTAAGCTATTTTTTGGGCAATTAGTTTGGGAAACCTCCAAACTTCCAACCATGAGTGAACGTGTTTGGAAGTAACTATGGGACCTTAGAGAGTGATCGTCTACAATGATTTGCACTGGTGTCAGGCCAAAATTACTTTCAAGGCAGTGGCTTGCCACGACATAGTATGTGTAACAATTCTCTTGCCATTTTAATTTAAGTTCTATATATATATTTTGGTATTTTTTCAACAAAGATTTCTTTAACATCTACATTCTGGATAGGAAAAACAAGGGAAAGTTCTCCCAAGCATTTTCTCAACACGGACACATGAAAAACTGGATGCACAAAAATCAACTCTGTAGGCGATTCTAGCTCGTCGATTAAATGCCCAATTCTACAAATGATTATGTATAGTCTAATGTATGTAGGAGTAAGCTTTATTTTTTCCTGAACTGCATAATGTCTTTCATAGGTGAGTCTTTAAAAAATATCTAATCATAACATTTAATTCTAGATCTCTATGCGGCAGGTTCAAATTGGACTTTTTACAACTTTGAGCCATCTGCAATCGCTCCTGAATCAGTTGAAACTTCTAGATAGCCTTATGGACCAAGTCTGCTCCTTGTAGTTCATCCTCACTAACTTCAAACCATTTAAATAAGAGACCTGCACTTTTGCTCGTACAAGGCTTCATATGGTGCCATCTTGATATTGGCGTGATAGTTATTGTTATAAGAAAATTCGCATAAGAGGAAAATGATCATCCCAAAAACCCATCCTCTTTCTCTTCTTCTTTTCAAATTTCAAATGCACCCAAGGCTATCCTTGATTTGTCTACAAGATATACATATCCCTCATATGCAATCATCCTTGCACCAGATGCTCTGAAGACATGTGTTTGGCCTGGTAAAACTATATATTAAGGAGGAAAACTTGGTTCTTCAACAAATAAGCAAAGGTAAGCTAGAATAGGTAGACGGTTGTCAACCTATCCCTCTTATGGAAGGAAGGGACCAATAATACTGGGGTTGCTAATATCAACCACTGATCATGTTGAGAGAGCTAAACTAGGAGGAAACAAGAGCATGTGTAAATGTATTGACACATGACACATAAAATAAAAATACATCCTCTTACTAAAAGCCCATGAAAAGGGAGTTGTTAAGTACATACAAAGAAGAAGAAGAAGAATAAAGGTTGAAAAGTGAAAAGGGATGAAAATGAAAAGTGTAAGTGTTCCAGGAGGGCGTAGTCACTATTTACTAAGATATAGATCCTACTCATCCCGAAACTTATATTACAAGATTAGAAAAGTTCTTATGTGATCTCGATAGAGTCTTTCGAAGATAGTTATAATAGAAATAAGGGCAAGTCTATGCATGTGTAACATATGAATTTGTTGTGAGTGTAAGTGTTTTCTCCTCATTTTTATATCTTTATACCATTTGTTCATTGTATATTTATGTATTGGTTTGGGACAATTTTTGGTCTTTGTGAGGACACTTTATGAATTCTTTAGTAATCTTTCATTCTTGGTAAGCTTTATGAATTCTTTAACTTAGTATTCTCATAGTTTATTTTAAGCATGAGTAGTTAAATATTTTACTGAGGTTGTGAAACCCACTGAGGGTGTAAAGTTCACAGGTTTTTGTGCAGTACAGAATATTAGGGTAATAAGCTATCAATATTCCTCTCAATCTTAATTATTGGTTGTTGATTGCAAATATTAACCTATGTCATAATATCTTGGTTTTGCTTGGGAAATTAGATAATAATTTGGTTGAAGAGGCATTACATGAATTCGAGGCGCTAACTCTTGCATAATAGATTTTCTTAGAGATAAGTTGAATTTATAGGGTATTGTAATGACCCTTCCGGTCATTCCAGCGTTTACGCTTTTCTTGTACTGTTAGAGATTTCCTATAGAGGCTCCAAGTAATTTATGGCTTGTTGGGACTGGTGATTCGGTGCCCTGGTCATTCATTTGATTTTTATGGCCAATTCCCTGTTTTAGAGATGAGCCGTAGGAGCTTAGTATCGAAATTGTGCGATAGTAATTTGCGATCGTATGACCTCAACTGTCCTTGTGGGCAGGTCGATCCTAATTCAAGGTGTCGTATGAACTTAACCTTCATCCCGTATCAAAGTCTTTCGAGCCTAAATTATAGAATTTTATTAACATTGCGTGTATTTGAAAATAATTGATTTTAATTAGGATTTGGTAAAAAGTTTTATTTTTCTAAAAATGTTTTAAACATTTATGAAAAAAATACCTTTGTTATGATATATTTGTGTATATATTTATTTTATAAGAGTTTTATAAATTATTAATATTTTAACAGAGATAGTAAACTTAGTTATGTTGAAAATTATTATTATTATAATATAATAGATATTATTTGAAATAACTTTCTATTAATTATGATATATTTAAAAAGTTATATTTATTTTAGTATGAACTTACACAATATTTGAATATATTGATGATATAGGCCCATTTAGAATAAATTAATAAGGGAGTATGTGCTGGTGAGAACACCACCACCACGTGTAATCCACTAGAATGGCCAGCAACATGGGTAAGTGGCATGGCCACATTATTTGATAGCTATCCTTTCCACCCCTTCCCAATTAGGAAGTAACTATAACTAGTAGTAAGGCATTATGAATAATTTCCATGTTCCAGCAAACTTTGATTGATTCATTTTGTTTTCTTCAAATCTTGAGTATTTAATTGCTGCTATATATTCATATATTGGTGCACGTTCATGAAAGTCAATTATTCAAGTCTAAATTCGAGTTTGATTTTGCTTCAGAGCTTCTCGGAGCAGGTCGGGCTTGGACATCATCGTTCTAGCAGCTTATCATCGGACGATAGGTAGGTTACGGTATAACTCTTTTAAACTCTGCATATATAGGATATAATTGTACTAATTGTCATCCTTGGGTTGGGTTTATTAGCTTGGTACCCAAGACCTTGTCCACTTCTTCATGTCTATCTTATTTTTGCTCCGTTTATTGTAGTTTTCGTTGTAGTTGATAGTATCACCCTTGTGGTCCCGTGTGGCCTTACTTTTGACTTTGGACAATAAATGATGGGTTATTTGGTAATGTGTGTGAGTTTTGGACATTGATATCATTATTATAGAGCTGGTTATGCTTGCTGTAGAGCGATTGGAGCCTATTCAGGGCCAATAGGTTGATTGTGAGCAGTTGGGCTGCTGCCTGTGTTTGAGCATGCCATTATCATTCATATAAAAGTTTTTCACATGTTTTACTATGATTTTAGCTTTGGGCCTACTATTGATAGATTTCTAAATCTTGCATGGCCCTACGGGCCCATTTTCGATAAAAATAGCTAATAAAAGTTGGAATTGTTTTCATGGATCTCTTTGGGGTAAAAAGGAATTAAAAGGATGATTTTTATCACTGTTTTCATATTTATACTAGACTCAACTGGGACGTAGTGCTAGAATTGATTTCTTATTGATTTGAAATGGTACTAGACTCGACTGGGCCGAGCAACAAATTGGCTTTACTACTATTTTAGACCCGATTATGCTCGGGCACCCTGATAGGTTTTTTTTAAGACTTATTTCACGGATTTAGACCTGGATAGACTCCAGGCATGCATTCTCGGGATTTGGTTACTAGTTTGGATTCAGTTATACTCCAGACTGCTATATCAAGGCTTGATTTTTTAGTATGTGGTCAATGAATAGACCTCCATGGACCCTGCCATTCTGGGCCAAGAGCTACAGGCCGAGGGTGACCGGAGAAGGGGTGTACGGTGGAGTTGAGGTACTCGGGGGAATCCCTTCCATGGATCCTACCTCTTTTAGGTCTTTTAGGTACCGAAGGGGGTTACATACGGAACTACCATCACTTGGCTTAGCATATCATATCATATCATGCATATTTTGTTAGGATCCACCCTTGTTTGCTATTTGATCAATGTATGCTCCGATAGTATGGGATGCCAGAGGGTTTATTTTCACTTGTATGTGTTCGTCGAGTGTATGGGCACCCATGGAACTGTAGGTAGATTTTTTTTTATTATTAATATTTTATTGCGATAATGATCCTAATTATAGTGTTACTAGCATGACTTGGTTTTGATCTTGTTTTCAAGCGTGTTATCGCTATTTTCTGTTCCTCCTTCCCTTTTTATTTGAGGTTACCGGTATACCACCTTGTTCTTTAACTCTCTTTATATATATTGTTGTTGCATGGACCCCAGGTGCATTCCTTCTTCCTTCACCTATGTTTTATGATGTATAGTTCTATTAGCTAGACTAGCATGATTAGTTTCTCCTTGTATTCATTCTGTGCTAGCTTCCTTGTGCTTGTTCTTTGTTTGTGTGACTACTTGATTCTATTTTGCTACATTATTGCTTTTATATCTTATATGCGCCCAGTCGGCCTATGATACCTACTAGGTACCCGTTGCTTTGCAATTAGTGCTCATACTACACTTCTGAATCTTTCTGTGTAGATCTGAGTATGAGTTCTCATTGCTGACCGCACTGCCTTATGCGAGGTGCTTTTGGACCATTCGAGACTGAGGGTGAGCTCTTGCAGACTAGAGCTTATCTTTTAGTTCATCCTTTGTATTATGTACTCTTTTACTATTTGGAGACATATGTGTATATCATTTTGGATCCTTTTGTACTCTGTATAATTAGTTCCGGCTCTTATACTATGATACCAGGTTTTGGGGTTGGTTTAGCTTCTACTTATATATATTTATATTCCTATTGTCGATTTCTTATTTTATTTCCTTTGCTTTCATATGTGTACACTGTTCTCCCGCTTGATTGGTTAATGGTACCCATTACTAACTATTTTGGGCTACGAGGATTGGTTCACCTACTGGAAGGTTTTAGGTGCCATCATGACCTTAATATTAAGTCGTGACTGGTATAATATGTCATTTTTCTTTAAATAATTCATATAGTTGTTGGAACATCATATTGAGATAAATCAATCGTTCAACTTATTGGAAAGATTGAATGATGGTTTAGCGACTGAGTGCATATTTAGAATCCAATATATATGTATTTGCATGAAAACTTATGAACCGAGCATCCCATTGTGTCACGACCCAACTACCAAGCCATGCATATACCTACTCTAACAACCTAGATAGACGAACCTTTCCCACCCAATCCAATAGGTACTTGCGAAAAACAACGTATAATAATAAATAACCTCATTTTCGTATGTGAAACCCTTTACAAACTTGTTTCAGAGAACATATTTTACAAAGAAATACAGTAATTTCTTTTTAAAACTGGGAAAATAGTTTACAACTTGAAAACAAACCCTCCCTAGAATCTAGTCTAAGCCGGTAGAAGATATACTACAAGAGTAAAACAAGGAAATGTAAAATGACACAACTTCCACCATAGGAATAAGAAGTAGAAGCTTCTGAAGATTGCCATCGTCCTGTACCTATGAAACATCACCAACCCTGCAACCAGACTATACCCAAAAAGGTATAGCAAGAGTAGAATTAGTACAAACACACGTACTGGTAGGCATCATCGGTCCACCTGAATCCACTCATACCATCATATAATGAAATTAAGGGAAAGCATGAAATCAACTACCATAGTCCAATTCTTCCAACTTCCACCTTCACCAATCCCAATCTCATCCCTACCATCTACTTATAACTCATACCTCAACCCTTCCTATCCCTTCCACTGCCAACTCCCTTACTCGGAGACTCTGCACCCTGACTCCTAGGACTTCCCAAGTCACATTGACCCTTAGATTTGCCAAGTCACCTTACAGTGGTCCAACCCCCGAGTCCAAACTTAGACTACCACTCCGTTACCCAAGTAAATCCATATGACCAAGCACCCACTAATAACCCAACTAACGGCAAGACCAGACCAACTACACTCTTTGTATTATTCACAATATCCGAACCCCTCAAGGATCTCTAGGATGATTCCCCAACCTGATAATAATATCCAGCAACATACTTCTGATCACACATGATGACCATAACACATATTCCATTCACCCAACCCATACCCACTAAGGATCCACCTAACATCACCTAAGTGTTAGACATGCAATCCTGACCTACACTAAAACCAACCTCAAAATTAGATATAGTCACCCGGCCTCTCATGGACCATATGCATTAGTCACAGTCAAGAAGTATAACCCGGTCCACTCATGGAACCATCTAAGAATACAACAATGCATTTAAAATAACCCGTACCAAGTGTGGTACCCGAGCTAACCATTATGAATTCCTGTACCAAGCATGGTACCCGAGCCAACCATTAGTATTCCCTTATCAGGCATGGTACCCAAGCCAACCATTAGTATTCTCATACCAGGCGTGGTCCCCGAGCCAACTGAATGTCTTACAAAATCCAATCAATCACAAACAATGAACAAACATACTTGTAAACCAACAAGCAACTAACAAGCTCATTTCATAAGATTGATAATCGGATAATTAGACATTCACAACTCATTCCCTAAGCATGCTACTCATACGTTACTAAATAATGGTACATGAACACATAATGCATTTTGGAAATCAGTAGACATCACCTATCCCAATTCCGGGTACGTAGACTCAACCTTGAATCCCATTCGACGACCAAGCCCCTGCCCACCCCTTTTTAACACATAACTAGCAATTATATTAAATTCCAAAACTTCATCTAGGGCCGAATACAAAAATAGGGAAAACCTCCCCTAACCTTGGATGTCCCATCCTTCTACTTATTTTACCTCTTTATAACAACTCGTCCTGGAACTCTCTTCTTATTAGTCTTTTAGTCACCCAAGCACTTCTGGTTCCCTGAACCTTCCCGATATCCTAGTCCCTTAATTCTATCATCAACCCAACACAAATAATTATAGACAGCCCAAAATATTACACACATTATCCTGAATCAACTATTTCTTAGTTCAGCCAATCCAACCACAACAATTCTCCAGCCTTCGTGTCTGAAGGCCTAAGCATGTATTCTCCTTTTCCGACTATACAAATAATACGAAATGAAAGCAGGTCAATCTACTCAATGAAGAAAACCTTGCCTACTTGGATGTCAAGCAGCTGCCTGATGCATTTTCTGGCTTTGTGAAGGCATTTCCCGCCGGATGATAATCTTGAAACCTGAGCTTTTGTATCCCTTTAGCTGGAATCCCTCTCCCCTTAGATCCTAAGCCTTGGAGAAGCCTAAGAGGGTTTTTGGAGAAACCCTTGTATGTTTTTCAACTGAGATGGAGAAATTTTTTATTAAAATTACGTTCTGAGGCTACTGCATCCCGTCATTCTTCTATAGAGGATGGCCTTCTGCTACAACGGTAGTGCTATAGAGAAATAAATACCACTATAGCAGAGTGATGGTAGCCCACTCGATTTCTAAAAATCTGAAATTTTTTCATCACATTGCCCCACTTAATACAAAACAATTTTAAATCATTCCTAAATTTTTGCGATATTGTGATTTCTAAAATAACCATGGATCTGGTCGTTACAATATATACAAATTTACCCATTGTTTATCCATGAATGATCTCAAAAATAAAAAGATAAAGAGAACTAGCCCTGGACCCTCACTGTCCTAAGTGATTGCGTATTTACGAACCCACACAAAATACTGAACTTCCCCCTAATTAGTCACACCAAATCAAAAAGGAAAATACTATTATCCCACTCTGACAAGGAGTTCCCGAGCTACCCAAAGAAAATTACATGTAACCTTCCCCAAGCACCCAAGAAATCTGGGGCCTCATATCGTGTCGAAGCAAAAGAATTTGGAGAGACCCAGGAGAACCTTTCCTTTACAAAGCTGGTTGTCATCCACTATAGTGGACATTATACCGCTATAGCAAAGTCCGACAGCTATAGAAGTTGGCAATAGATTGAAACAGGGGAGAAAAAAGGTTTTCACCCATTCTCCTCAAAATTTTCATCTGAAACTCTCCCTTTTCCTCCCAATCACCCCGCTCCCGATGTCAAAATCTTCAGGTAACAATCGCTCCTACTTACTCCTTTACTTTCCTGCACAAATTTAGATAGGATTTGTGGTAGAAAAAATGGACTGGGTAGACATCGTAGTTGCCTTTTTGAACTTGAACTTGGGTTGGATTATTGGTGAATTTATGAAGCATGGTTTCTTACCTACATTTACAACGCCTCCACGGTGTTCTAGGCATAAGGATTATATAACTTGGCCAAAAATGGGCCAAGAATGGTGGAAGAGGTGAAGGGTTGTTCTTGAATAAACTTGTGATTTGGACAAAATTTAGGGGTTATAATGCCCAATGTTTTGTAGAAAATAGTAGTAGGACACTTTAGGAGCACTGATCTGAACTTGGATGATTAAAAATGGAGTTTTGAGTCTAGGGGTGCCATTGAAGCACCCTTTTAAAATTCTGGGACGATGAAGATCTCTATAGCGGTCGAGTACCGCTATAACAATCCTTCTATAGCGGAAGACCGCAAAACAGAAGCCTCACTAGGCTAAAAGTTAGAAAAAGTTTTCATTTTTGAATTCGTCCCTTCATGCCAAAATAATTTCTAATCTCGCTCTTAGCTACCTTGCAGGTTAATAAACTCAATGGCTGAAGGACAATACCCTGAGTATGATTATATGAGGTTCCCTGATAATGCTAATTAGAAGAGGTTCCAGGACTATCACTGGCTTGGATTCTGATTTAAAAGGGGTTGCAAAATGGTCGGGATTAATGGAAAAGCAGCCTCCTTCTATCGCAGGCTTCAAGAATTCAATTGGGTTTCACTGATGGTAGCTCCCCCTCCCACTCATACAGGTTGGGTGCAGAAGTTTAACGCTATCCTCCCCACTGTCTGTTGGGATAATCCCAATCCCACTATCCGAATCTGATGGGTAGATGTTCTAGTGGACTATCAGATGATCATTGAGGTGCTAAGAGTGCCTCACCTCTCCAATGCTGCCTACGAGGACAAGTCCAGACATTGGAACATGACCTTGGTGAGGGATACCTTAGTGGATGAGGAGTGCAGAGATCAGGTATACTAGCCCGGTCCTGAGGGCATCACTAGTGCTTACTTCTCTACCGATGCTAGGGGGTAGCTCAATTTGGTGTCTTAGAGAATCCACCCATCGGGCAATAAGACCTACGTGACTTATGCCCGAGCCCTGGTGATTGCTTGTGCTATACAGGGGATCATTATGAATGTGGGGGACCAGATCATCTCGGAGTGGAAGGATTTCTACCGAGGTCCTAGAAAAGGCCCTTTTCTTCCTGGGTTTGTATCTGAGCTATTCAGGTGGGTTGGGATGCCTGTGGATCATACCGACCATGAGGAGGATATGGATAATGACTTCGACCCCCTCTGGGTGAAAGTGGTTACCTCCATGAAAAAGAGGAAAGTAGATGAAGCTGGGAGCATCCATGCTACTTAAGATGCATATGATGATGAGGAGGATGATACCCCCGCTCCTTCCTAGCCTCAGCCCCCGATTACTAGCTGCCATCTTGAGAAGACTTTGGCTGTGGTCCAGAGTTCATGGAGGGCACCACCATTGGAGGCACAACCTAGCCCCCTTCTGCTCAGGATTTTGCAGCACTCCGCAGGGAGTTATAGAAAGAGAAGAGGAAGAGACATTATTGGGATCACATGTTTGCCTAGATGTGGAAGACCGTCAAGGTCATGTTCTCTTGTGTCCCCCCTGGCCAGGAGCTACCCACATTTGAGCCCGAGGATAGGCAGGAGTTCCCCTTCCTGAGTGATGATGTGGCCTAGGACCTCCTTCCCCCTCCTCACTTTATTAAGACCTTTATTAAGAGCTTCACAGGTTTTCGTGCAGTACTAAATATTAGGGTAATAAGCTATCAATTTTCTTCTCTATCTTAATTATTGGTTTTTTATTGCACATATTAACCTATGTCATAATATCTTGGTTTTGCTTTGAAAATTGGATAAGAATTTGGTTGAAGAGGCATTGCATGAATTCGAGGCGTTAACTTTTGCATAATAGATTTGGTTAGAGATATGTTGAATTTACAGGGTATTGTAATGACCCTTCCGGTTATTCCTGCGTTTACGCTTTTCTTGTACTGTTAGAGCTTGCCTACAGCGGCCTCAAGTCATTTATGGCTTGCTGAGACCAGTGGTTCAGTACCCTGACCGTTCATTTGATCTTGATGGCCAATTCCCTATTTTAGAGCTGAGCCATACGAGCTGAGTATCGAAATTGTGCGATAGTAATTTGCGATTGTATGACCTCAAATGACCTTATGGGCAGGTCGATCCTAATTCAAGGTGTCGTATGACCTTAACCTTCATCCCATATCAAAGGTTTGCGAGCCTAAATTTGAAAATTTTATTAGCATCGCGTGTATTTGAAAATATTTAATTTTAATTAGGATTTGATAAAAAGTTTTATTTTTCTAAAAATGTTTTAAACACTTATGAAAAATATACCTTTGTTATGATATATTTGTGTATGTATTTATTTTTTAAGAGTTTTATAAATTATTAATAGTTTAACGGAGATAGTAAACTTAGTTATGTTGAAAATTATTATTATAATATAATAGGTTTTATTTGAAATAATTTTCTATTAATTATGATATATTTAAAAAGTTATATTTATTTTACTATGAGCTTACACAATATCCAAATATATTGGTGATATAGGCCCCATTTTGAATTAAATTAATAAAGGAATATGTGGTGGTGACAACAACACCACCACGTGTAATCCACTAGAATGGCCAGCAACATGGGTAAGTGGCATGACCACATCATTTGTTAGCTATCCTTTCCTCCCCTTCCCAAATAGGAAAGTAACTATAACTAGTAGTAAGGCATTGTGAACAATTTCCATGTTCCAGCAAACTTTGATTGATTCATTTTGTTTTCTTAAAATCTTGAGTATTTAGTTTCTGCTATATATTCATATATTGGTGCACGTTAAAGAAAGTCAATTATTCAAGCCTAAATTCGAGTTTGATTTCACTTCGGAGTTTCTCAGAGTGGGTCAGGCTTGGACATCATCGTTCTAGCAGCTTATCATCGAACGACAAGTAGGTTAAGATTTAACTCTTTTAAACTCTGCATATATAGGATATAATTGTACTAATTGGCATCCTTGAGTTGTGTTTATTAGCTTGGTACCCCAGACCTTGTCCGCTTCTTCATGTCTATCTTATTTTTGCTCCGTTGATTGTAGTATTTGTTGTAGTTGATAGTATCACACTTGTTGTCCTATGTGGATTTGTTTTTGACTCTGGACCATAGATGGTGGGTTATTTGGAAATGTACGTGAGTTTTGAACATCAATATCGTTATTATAGAGCTGGTTATGCTTGCTGCAGATCGATTGGAGTCTCTGCTGGGACAATAGGTTGATTGTGAGCCGTTGGGCAACTGCCTGTGTTTGAGCATGCCATTATCATGCATATAAAAGGTTTTTCACATGTTTTACTATGGCATTAGCTTCGGGCCTACTATTGATGGTTTTCTAAACCTTGCATGGCCCTACGGGCCCATTTTCGATAAAAATAGTTAACAAAGGTTGGAATTGTTTTCATGGATCATTTTGGGGTAAAAAGGAATTAAAGGATGACTTTTATCATTGTTTTCATACTTATACGAGACTCGTCTGGGCCTTAGTGCTAGAATTGATATCTTTTTGATTTGAAATAGTACTAGACTCGGTTGGACCGAGAAACAGATTGGCTTTACTACTGTTTTAGACCCGGTTATGCTCGAGCACCCTAATAGGTTTTTTCTTAGACTTATTTTACGGATTTAGACCTAGATAGAATCCGATCATTCATTCTCATGATTTGGTTACTAGTTTGGATCCAGTTGTACTCCGTACTGCTATTTCAAGGCTTGACTTTTACTATGTGGTCTATGAGTAGACCTCCTTGGACCCTGCCATTCCGGGCCAAGAGATACGGACCGAGGGTGATCGGAGAAGGGGTGTACGGTGGAGTTGAAGTACTCGGGGGAATCCCTTCCATGGATCCTACATCTATTGGTTCTTTTTGGTACCGGAGGGGGTAACATACAACACTACCATCACTTGGTTTAGCATAACATATCATATAATGCATATTATGTTCAGATCCACCCTTGTTTGCTGTTTTCTCAGTGTATGCTCCGGTAGTATGGGATGCCGGAGGGTTTGTTTTCACTTGTATGTGTTCCTCGGGTGTATGGGCGCCCATGGAACTTTAGGTAGATTTTTATTTATTATTATTATTTTATTGCGATATTGATCCTAATTATAGTGTTACTAGCATGACTTGGTTTTGATCTTGTTTTCAAGCGTGTTATCGCTATTTTCTGTTCCTCCTTCCCTTTTTATTTGAGGTTACCGGTATACCGCCTTCTTCGTTATCTGTCTTTATATATATTATTGTTGCATGGACCCCAGGTGCGTTTCTTCTTCCTTCACGTGTGTTCTATGATGTATAGTTCTATTAGCTAGCCTAGCATGATTATTTTCTCCTTGTATTCATTCTATGCTAGTTTCTATGTGCTTGTTCATTGTTTCTGTGACTACTTGATTCTTTTCTGCTAGATTATTGTTTTTATATCTTTTATGCACCCAGTCGGCCTATGATACCTACTGGTACCCGTTGCTTTCCAATTGGTGCTCATACTGCACTTCTGTATCTTTTGGTGTATATCCAAGTGTGAGTTCTTGCTGCTGACTGTGTTGCCTCGTGCGAGGTGCTTTTGGACCATTCGAGACTGAGGGTGAGCTCTTGCCAACCAGAGCTTAGCTTTTAGTTCATCTTTTGTATTAGATACTCTTTTACTATTCGGAGACATATGTGTATATCATTTTGGATCCTTTTGTATTATGTATACTTAGTTCCGGCTCTTATACTATGATACCAGGTTTTGGGGTTGGTTTAGCTTCTTCTTATATTTATATATATTTATATTCCTATTGTCGATTTCTTCTTTTATTTCCCTTGCTTCAGCATGTGTAAACTGTTCTCCCGCTTGATTGGTTGATGGTAGCCCATTACTAACTGTTCCAGCTACGAGGATTGGTTCGCCTATTGGAGGGTTGTAGGTGCCATCATGACTGAGAAATTGAGTGGTGATAGGTATAATATGTCATTTTTCTTTAAATAATTCGTATATTGTGGAAACATCATATTGAGATAAATTGATCGTTCAACTGATCGGAAAGATTGAATGATGGTTTAGAGACTGAGTGCATATTAAGAATCCAATATATATGTATTTGCATGAAAACCAATGAATCGAGCATCCCATTGTGTCACGACCCAACTATCGGGCCGTGCGGGTGCCTAATCTAACCACCTAGATAGACAAACCCTAACCACCCGATCCAACAGGAACTTGCGGAAAACAAAGTATAACAATAAATAACCTCATTTTCAAACGTGAAACCCTTTACAAACTTATTTCAGAAAACATATTTTACAAAGAAATACAGTAAATTCTTTTTAAAACTGGGAAAACAGTTTACAACGGGAAAACAAACCCTCCCTAGAATCTAGTCTAATCCAGTACAAGAGTTACTACATGAGTAATACAAGGAAATGTAAAATGACACAACTTCCACCATAGGAACAAATTAGAAGCTACTAAAGATCAACATCATCCTGTACCTAAGAAACATCACCGACCCTGCAACCAGACTACACCCAAACAAGTATAGCAAGAGTAGAATCAGTACAAACGCATATGTTGGTAGGCATCATTGGTCGACCCGAATCCACTCATACCATCATATAATGAAATTAAGGGAAAGCATGAAATCAACTACCATAGTCCCGTTCCTTCGACTTCCACCTTTACCAATCCCAATCTCATCCCTACCATCTACTTATAACTCATATCTCAACCGTTTCTATCCTTTCCGCTGCCAACTCCCTCACTTGGGGACTCTGCACCCTGACTTCTCGGGCTTCCCAAGTCACAATGTCCCTTAGATTTGCCAAGTCACCTTACACTTGTCCAACCCCTAAGTCCATACCCGGACTACCACTCTGTTACCCAAGTAAATCCCAATGACCAAGAACTCACTAATAACCCAGCTAATGGCCAGACCAGACCAACTACACTCTTGGTACTATTCACAATATCCGAACCCCTCAAGGATCCCTAGGATGATTCCCCAACCTGATAATAATACCCAGCAACATACTTCTGATCACACATGATGACCACAACACATATTCCTTTCACCCAACCCAGACCCACCAAGGATCCACCTAACATAACCTAAGTGTTAGACATGCAATCCCGGCCTACACTAAGACCAACCTCAAAATTAGATATAGTCACTCGGCCTCTTATTGACCATACGCATTATCCACAGTCAAGAGTACAACCTGGTCCACTCATGGAACCATCAAAGAATACAACAATGCAATTAAAACAACACGTACCAGGCGTGGTACCCGAGCCAACCATTATGAATTCCCGTACCAGGCGTGGTACCCAAGCCAACCGAATGTCACACCAAATCCAATCAATCACAAACAATGAACAAACATACTTGTAAACCAACAAGTAACAAACAAGTTCATTTCACAAGACTGATAACCCGACAATTAGACATTCACAACTCATTCCCTAAGCATGCAACTCATACGTTACTAAATAATGGTATATGAACACATAATGCATATTGGAAATCACTATCCATCACCTATCCCCATTTCAGGTACGTAGACTCAACTTTGAATCCCATCCGAAGACCAAGCCCTTGCTCACCTCTTTTTAACACATAACTAGCAGTCACATTGAATTCCAAAAAAATATCCTAGGGCCGAATACAGAAATAAGGAAAACCTCCCCTAAAAGTGGACGTCCCACCCTTTTACTTATTTTACCTCTTTATAGTAACTCGTTCCCGAAACTCTCTTCTTATTAGTCAATTAGTCACCCAAGCACTTCCGATTCCCCAAACCTTCCCGACATCCCAGTCCCTTAATTCTATCATCAACCCAACACGTGAATAATTATAGACAACCCAAAATATAACATATATTATCTCGACTCAACTATTCCCTAGTTCAGCCAATCCAACCACAACAATTCTCCATACTTCGTGCCCGAAGGCCTAAGAATGTGTTCTCCTTTTCTAACTACAAAAATAATACGAAATAAAAGCAGGTCAATCTACTCAATGAAGAAAATTTTAGCCTACCTGGATGTCAAGCAACTGCCTGATGCATTTTCTGGCTCTGAGAAGGTGTTTCCCACTGGATGACAAGCATGAAACCAGAGATTTCGCATCCCTTTAGCCAAAATCTCTCCTCCCAATAGCTCCTAAGCCTTGGAGCAACCTAGGAGGGTTTTTGGAGAAACCCGCATATGTTTTCCAACTAAGGAGGATAAGTCTTTTATTAAAATCACGTTCTGAGGCTACTGCCTCTCATCATTCTGCTATAGCGGATGACCTTCCACTACAGTGGTAGCGCTATAGAAAAATAAATACCGCTATAGCAAAGTGAATGCAACCCGATCAATTTCTTAAAATCTGAAATTTTTTCGACACGTCGCTCCACTTAATACAAAACATTTTTAAATCGTTACTGATTTTTTTGATATTGTGATTTCTAAATAACGACGGATCTGAACGTTACAACAGATACCAATTTACCCATCGTTCATCCCTAAACGATCCCAAAAATAAAGACTAAGAGAACTAGCCCGGGACCCTCACTGTCCCAAGTGACTGCGTATTTATGAACCCACAAAAAATATTGAACTTCCCCTAATTAATCACATTGAATCAAAAAGGGAAATAGTATTATCCTACTCTGACAAGGAATTCCCGAGCTACCCAAAGAAAACTACATGTGACCTTCCCCGAGCACTCAAGAAATCTGGGGCCTCGTATCATCTCGAAGAAAAAGATTTTGGAAAGACCCGGGAGAATCTTTTCATTCCCAAAGCTGGCTGTCATCCACTATAGTGGACATTATACCGCTATAGCGATACCTCTATAGCAAAGTCCGACTGCTATAACAGTTGGCAACAGATTGAAACAGGGGAGAAAAATAGTTTTCACCCCATTCTCCTCATATTTTTCATCCAAAACTCTCCCTTTTCCTCCCGATGACCTCGCTCCCAATGTCAAAATCTTCAGGTAACAATTGCTCCTACTTACTCCTTTACTTTCTTGCAAGAATTTAGGTAGGATTTGTGGTAGAAAAAATGGACTAGGTAAAAATTGAAGTTGCCTTTTTGAACTTGAACTTGGGTTGGATTATTGGTAAATTTCTGAAGTATGGTTGCTTCCTTTATGTTTACAACGCCTCCACGGTGTTATAGGAGTAAGGATTATATAATGTTTGGCCAAAAATGGGCCAAGAATGGTGGAGGAGGTGAAGAGTTGTTATTGAATAAACTTGTTATCTGGACAAAATTTAGGGGTTATAATGCCCAAATATTTGTAGAAAACAGTAGTAGGACACTTTAGGAGCACTAATCTCAAGTTGGATGATTAAAAATGGTGTATTCGGTCAAGGGGTGCCATTGAAGCAACCCTTTGAAATTTTGGGACGATTAAGATCGCTATTGCAGTCGAGTATTGCTATAGTAGAAGATCGCAAGACAGAAGCCTCACTAGGCTAACACTTAGAAAAAAAATTCCTTTTTGAACTCGTCCCTTCATGCCAAAACAAGTTCTAATCCTGTTGTTTGCTACCTTGCAGTATAATAAACTCAATGGATGAAGGAAAATACCCCGAGTATGATTATGTGAGGTTCCCTAATGATACTAGTAAGGAGAGGTTCCGGGAGTATCACTGGCTTGGATTCAGTTTTGAAAGGGGTTGCAAAATGGTCGAGATTGATGGAAATGCAGCTGCCTTCCATCTCAGGCTTCAGGAGTTCAATTGGGTTTCACTGACAGGGGCTCCCCCTCCCACTAGTACAGGTTGGGTGCGGGAGTTCTATGCTATCCTCCCCACTTTCTGTTTGGATGATACCAACCCCACTATCCAAATATGAGGGGTAGATGTTTTGGTGGACTCTCAGATGATCAATGAGGTGCTAGGAGTGCCTCACGTCTCCAATGCTGCCTACGAGGCCAAGTCTCGACTTTGGTACATGACTTGGTTGAGGGATACCTTAGTGGATGAGGAGTGCATAGATCAGGTATACTGTCCCGGTCGTGAGGGAATTACGAGTGCTTACTTCTCTGCCTATGCTAGGAGGTGGCTCAATTTGGTGTCTCAGAGAATCCGCCTATTGGGAAATAAGACCGACGTGACTTATGCCCGATCCATAGTGATTGCTTGTGCTATACAGGGGATCATTATGAATGTAGGGGAACAGATCATCTCGAAGTGGAAGGTTCTCTACCGGGGTCCTACTAAAGGACCTTTTCTTCATAGGTTGGTGTCTGAGCTATGCAGGAGGGTTGGGTGCCTGTGGATCATACCGACCATGAGGTGGAGATGGATAATGACTTCAACCCCCTCCGGGTGAAAGTGGTTACCTCTAAGAAGAAGAGAAAGGTAGATGAAGCCGGGAGCAGCCAGGCTGCTGAAGATGCAGATGATGATGATGAGGATTATACCCCCACTCCTTCTTTGCCTCAGCCCCTGATTACTAGCCTCCAGCTTAAGGAGACTTTGGCCGTGGTTCAGAGGTTCACGGAGGGCACCACCACTGGAGGCATAGCCCAGCCCCTTCTGCTCAGGATTTCATAGCACTCCGCAGGGAGTTAGAGGAAGAGAAGAGAAAGAGGCATTGCCGAGATTGTATGTTTGCCCGGATGTGGAAGACCGTCAAGGTCATGTTCTGTTACGTCTCCCCTGGTCAAGAGCATCCCATATTTGAGCCTGAGGATAGGCAGGAGTTCCCCTTCCTGAGTGATGATGAGGCCTAGGGACTCCCTCCTCCTCCCCTCTTTATTAAGACCTTTACTGCTGTTGGGTTTTGCCCCCATTTGGGGAATGTACTAAACAATGCTTCCCCTTTCCTTTTCCCTTTACTTTATGAGCACATGGATACTTGTTTTAGACAATTTCCCTTTTTAAGCATGCTACATTAGTTCTATGAATGGTTTCCTGGTTTTATATAGTAGCTCGTGGCTTGATTATTGCTTTTAGTCGCCCCGAGAATGAAAGGAAAAACAGGGGAAAATAGGGCAGGCATTCTGCCTTGAGCCTCCCCGCTATAGTTGTGTCATTCTGCTACAGCGGTTCCACCATAGCGGTGAAAATTCCCGCTATAGCGGGATCTCCGTAGTGGTATAGTTTCGCTATGCCAGTCCCAACGTTATCAGTCCAGAAAGTTTCAATTTTTTCAGCAAACAAATCATCCCCCTTCCTGGTTATCATGGTTTAACCCTATAAATCCCACCATGGTCTTAAACAACATCCCTAGACCATTCCCGGCAATGCACTGATCACAACTTAGCATCCAATTATTATCAATTGTAAAAGGATTACATGAGAAATTGTTCACAACAACTCCATCTTGCTATCATGCAAAATTACATATACTATCCGAAACCAAAGCTTCCCTACAATTGTAAGTCCTGACCCGTCACCATTTTAACCAATGATAAGCCCTTTTTGAAAGTAACAAGGAGTTTAAATCCATACATATAGCACTTTTATCACCAACCATAGCATACCAATTTCAATCGATGACTACATTCAGACACACATATTCACGGTCAGAGTTTTAGTCTTACACCAATGATTTAGTCACACAAACATTGTAACACACAAGTTTTCAAGTATCGAACCACAACAAAGTCAAACCACATATACTATCCTCTATTCATCCCACGGATGATCGTTAGTAGATCATCCATGTCTTACCACAACCTCTCAGGCCAGATACCAATTAGAACCTTCTCGGTTCTAACTTCTCTTGCTTATTTCACAATAGTCAAAGTCAAATGACATCATTTTTCCTTTTCGAGATACCAATTGGAATCGAGAGATAACAATTGGATACAACCCATACAAGCAAGTAAGCAAACCACATGAAAAGGAATGAAGGAAGAGAGATGTTTCATAGAATGCTTCATAGCTTCCTAAAGATTAGATTTTGATGTCAACACACCAATCTGCATTACTATATTCGACATTTTGCTCTTGTACTGGGAGACCAATAACCTATGCTCTGATACCATCTCTCACAACTCAATTATCGGGCCATGCGAGCACCTACTCTAACCACCTAGATAGACAAATCCTTACCACCCGATCCAACAACTACTTGCGGAAAACAAAGTATAACAATAAATAACCTCATTTTTATATGTGAAACCCTTTACAAACTTGTTTCAGAAAACATCTTTTACAAAGAAATACAGTAAATTCTTTTTTAAAACTGGGAAAACAGTTTACAACTTGAAAACAAACCCTTCCTAGAATCTAGTCTAAGCCAGTACAAGAGCTACTACAGGAGTAATACAAGGAAATTTAAAATGACACAACTTCTACCATAGGAATAAGAAGTAGAAGCTGCTGTAGATCGCTATCGTCCTGTAACTAAGAAACATCACCGACCCTGCAACTAGAATATACCCTAAAAGGTATAGAAAGAGTAGAATCAGTACAAACACACGTACTGGTAGGCATCATCGGTCTACCCGAATCCATTCGTACCATCATATAATGAAATTAAGGTAAAACATGAAATCAACTACCATAGTCCCGTTCCTCCGACTTCCACCTTTACCAATCCTAATCTCATCCCTACCATCAACTACCATAGTCCAGTTCCTCCAACTTCCACCTTTACCAATCCTAATCTCATCCATACCATCTACTTATAACTCATACCTCAACCCTTGCTATCCCTTCCACTGCCAACTCCCTCACTCGAGGACACTGCACCCTAACTCCTGGGACTTCCCAAGTCACACTGACCCTTAGATTTCCCAAGTCATCTTACACTGTTCCAACCCCTAAGTCCAGATCTGGACTACCACTCTGTTACCCAAGTAAATCCCTGTGACCAAGCACCCACTATAACCCAGCTAACGGGCAGACCAGACCAACTACACTCTTAGTACTATTCACAATATCCCGACCCCTCAAGGATCCCTAGGACAATTCCCCAACCTGATAATAATACCTAACAACATACTTCTGATAACATATGATGACCACACCACATATTTCATTCACCCAACCCGAACCCACCAAGGATCCACCTAACATCTCCTAAGTGTTAGACATGTAATCTCGGCCTACACTTAGACCAACCTCAAAATTAGATATAGTCAACTGACCTCTTATGGACCATATGCATTAGTCACAGTCAAGAAGTACAACCCGGTCCACTCATGGAACCAACGAAGAACACAACAATGAAATTAAAACAACCCGTACCTGGCATGGTACTCCAGCCAACAATTATGAATTCCCATACCAGGCATGGTACCCAAGCAAACCATTAGTATTCCCGTACCAGGCGTAGTACCCGAGCTAACCGTTAGTATTACCGTACTAGGCGCGGTACCCAAGCCAACCAAATGTCACACCAAATCCAATAAATCAGAAACAATGAACAAATATACTTGTAACCCAACAAGCAACAAACAAATTCATTTCACAAGACTGATAACTGAACAATTAGACATTTACAACTCATTCCCTAAGCATGTAACTCATACGTAACTAAATAATGGTACATAAGCACATAATGCATATTAGAAATTAGTAGCCATCACCTACCCCCATTCAGGGTACGTAGACTCAACCTTGAATCCCATCCGAAGACCAAGGCCCCGCTCACCCCTTTTTAACACATAACTAGCAATTACATTAAATTCCAAAACTTCTTCTAGGGCTGAATACAAAATAGGGAAAGCCTCCTCTAAACTTGGACGTCCCACCCTTCTGCTTATTTTACCTCTTTATAATAACTCGTGCCCAAAACTCTCTTCTTATTAGTCATTTAGTCACCCAAGCACTTCCGGTTCCCCGAACCTTCCCGACCTCCCAGTACTTTAATACTATCATCAACCCAACACATAAATAATTATAGACAACACAAAATTTTACACACATTATCCCGACTCAACTATTCCCTAGTTTAGCCAATCCAACCACAACAATTCTCCAGACTTTGTGCCCGAAGGCCTAAGCATGTATTCTCCTGTTTTGACAATATAAATAATAAGAAATAAAAGTAAGTCAATCTACTCAATGAAGAAAACCTAGCCTACCTGGATGCCAAGCACTTGCCTGATGCATTTTCTGGCTTTGTGAAGGCGTTCCCCACCGGATAACAAACTTAAAACCCGAGCTTTCGCATCCATTTAGCCAGAATTCCTCCCCTCATAGCTCCCAAGCCTTGGAGAAGCCTAGGAGAGTTTTTGGAGAAACCCTCGTATGTATTCCAACTTAGGAGGAGAAGTCTTTTATTAAAATCTCGTTCTGAGGCTACTGCCTCCCGTCATTTTGCTATAGCGGACGACCTTCCACTACAACAGTAGCGTTATAGTGGAATAAATACCACTATAGCAGAGTGACATCAGCTTGATCGATTTCTAATATTCTGAAATTTTTCCGTCATGTCGCCCCACTTAGTATAAAACATTTTTTAATCATTCCAAATTTTTGCAATATCGTGATTTCTAAAATAACGACGGATCCAGTCATTACACATTGTGGAGACACGATCTTAGTGTTTTAGTCACTGCGTTTTGATGGTTATTACCCATGGTTTCATAATGTATGGAACTATACTGTATTGTAAGTGCAATATTTGGATAGACTGTATCATTCACTGTTGTTTAATAATATTTTATTTTTTGGTTTTACTGTATCGTGTGGTACCATAACTGGTAAGTTTACTAAAATACTCTAAATTATTATAAATTTTAAATTTATCAATAATTGCTAATAAAATAATTAAGACAATTTTTTTATGGTAATTTTTCACAAATTATGCCTTGTAAATATATTAAGTTTTTAAATTCATGTTAATTCTAATAAAACTAATAAAAAAACAGGTTAAAAAAATGTACTCAGATTTATTTTTTTATACCAATAAATTTGTAATGACCCTTCTGGTCATTCCCACATATACGCTTTCCTTTGTCACGACTCGATTTCTTGGTCATGATGACACCTACAACCCCCCAGTAGGCGAACCAATCCCCGAGGCCCAAAATGGTTAGTAATGGGCTACATTCTAACAAATTAAGCGGAAGAACAGTTTAATAAGTGGAAGCAAGGGAACAAGGTGAAGAAAATAGATAACATGAGTAATATATGTAATGCGGAAGCTAAACCAAACACAAAACCTGGTATCATAGAGTATAAGATCCGGATCTACATAAGGAGTACAAAGGGTCCAAAATAGTATATACAAGCTGTCTCCGAGTAGAAATAGAGTACATAATCAAAAGATAACTAAAAGCTAAGCTCCAGTCGCCAAGAGCTCACCCTCAGTCTGGAATATCGCAAAACCAGCTCCTCGCAGGAGTCTGCAACAAGCTAACGGTGATGGCCCACACTAGGATCTGCATCAGAAGATGCAGAGTGTAGTATGAGCACCAAATACGAAGCGTAAGCTACCCAGTAGGTATCATAGGCCGACTGGGCACATATAAGATAAAAGCATAGTAACAGACAGAATAGAAAGACAAGTAGTCACAGAAATCAACGAAATAATACAGAGGAACTATCCTAGAGGGAAGACAATAGAAACAACATACAAGGTTAGCCAGTAGAATATATACATACAATAGGCACATGTGAAAGTAAGAAATGACGCACCTGGGATCATTGTAGTAACAGTATATACATAATAAGTTTTAGAAGTGGACGGTATACCAGTAACCTCAAGTACAATGGAAGGAAGGGGAGAGTAAAGATAGACATACTCGGAAAATAGGAACCAATAACTATCTAATCATATCAATCTCAATTCCAGAAACTAACAACCTAGCAGTAAACTATCTCATAATTATAACCGTGACAGGAGGTAGTAACATGATAAAGTAACAAGAGTCCACCTACAGTCCCCCGACCGCCCATACAACCGAGGAACGCAAGCAAGTGAAAACAAAACCCTTCGGTTGCCCATACAACCAAAGCATACACTCAACAAACAACAAACAAGGGTGGAGTCTCAAATAATGAATGATATGCTATGAAATTCCAAGACTGTGAAACCTCAGTGTCAGTATGTTACCCCATCCGGTGCCCCAAAGCTCCAGTAAAGGAGGGATCCATGGAAGGACTTCTCTCGAGTACATCTACTCCACCATAAACCCCTACCCCAGTTACCCTTCTGCCCGTAGCACCTGGTCCAGAATGACAGGGTCCATGGACGTCTACTCGTAGACCACAAACTACACTCTAACCTCAAATACCGTCTGGAGTGTCACTTGATCCAAACTAGTCACCAATGCTCAAAATGTGTGCCTGAATCCTATCCAGGTCTAAAACAATGAAATAAATGCAGTAAAAACCCCTTCCAAGGGTTCCCAGGCATCTACGGGTTTAAAACAGTTGTAGAACAAGTCTGTCACTCGGCTTTATTGAGTCTAATATCACTTCTTTATAAATAGCAGAATCAATCCAGCACCTCGGTCCACCTGAGTCCAAAATAATATAGGAAAACTAAGACATCTCTCTCCTTTTAACCTTTCTTACCCTAAGAAGATCCATAAAACGGATACCAAACTATTTCATAACACATTTTACCGAATATGGGCCCCCGAGGCCATGCAAGGTTTGGAAATTATAAATAGTAGACGGAAGCCAAAACCGTAGTAAAATCGAGTAGAAAATCCTTTATATGCACGATAATGGCATGCTCAATCAAAATCAATAGTCTAACAGCTCACATATAACCTATCGGCCCTGCACAGTCCCACAGCTACTCAACAAGCATAACCAGCCTAGAAGGATATTTCTATGTCCGGGACTCGCGGACATTCCCAATGACCCACCTTCTATGTTCCAGAGTCAACAAGGCCACACAGGACCACAAAGGTGAATAAAATGTAGCAAGAAAGTAATACAAACATCGGAGGAAGAAAAGTAGGCGGACATGAATAAAGCAGTCAAGGTCTGTAGTACCAACCTAATATTCACACCCAAGGGTGCCGGCTAGTACAATTTTACTCGATATATGCTAAGTCTAGGGAGTTTAGACCGTAACCTACCTGTCGTCTGATGACAAGCTACTCGGACAACGATATCCAAGCCTGAAACACTCCAAGGACTCCTGAATAATAATCAAACTATCAACAACATAATAAACACATCAAGACGAGTCTAACGATGCCCAATATTGCTATAATAATAGCCGGGCTGAAATTCAGGTCACTGATGGGACCGTGGTCCCTGCAACCTAAAATTGAAAATGAAAATGCACAATATGATCACCGAGACCATAGGATTACATGCCCAAAAAATCAAGGAAATTGAGAAATAATTTTGGGCTAAAACAGCCCCTAATAATCAAGAACCTAATTTAAGGATTTAAGGAAAGGAAACCAGAAATTAGGCAAGAATTACCTACCAAGAAGCTGGAATTTAAGCCAAGATGGAGAATTCTTCAAACCCACGGACATGCACGAGCTAGGAGGCAGAATATCTACCACAAACTCCAAGCTTTGGGTATGAGCAACAATGGTGGATTTTTCAAGAAAACAAAAGGAAAAGCATGTTGGGGAAGAAGCTTACTAATAATCGGAGAATCACTAATAGACGATGAACAAATAATTTCCCCAAGGCTAGGATTGATATGGAACAAGTTTGGGAGAGAGCTTAACTGTTTTAGAGTGAGAAAAGTTGAGAGAACTAACAAGAAATATATAGCTGATGGTCGCTGGTCAGCGCTATCACGCTAAACCAGAGCCACTGTGTTCAAAAGAGCCAGGTGCCAAGGCGCCATCACGCCTGAAGGGTGCCATCGCGCTGGACTTGGCACGATTGCGCTGAAGGCCTGACCTGCACTAAAAATCTGCAACTTTTTTAAAACTCTACGGGGTATTCCAGGCACAATCAAAAACCGATATTCAAAAACCAATAATGCTAATAGAGTGGAAACGACGTTCCAGACTCAACAGAATCAACGAAACTTCCATACGAGGTCTTTTTGGAGAAATGTTAACCCAAGTCAACACTAACGAATAAGAACTCAAAGGCTCGAAATGAGCCTGGCTCACCCGAAACCCGAACCAACCACATTTCTAACCCAAGATCATCCTTTCAGAGCTAATAGAATCGTTGGATTTCGAATCTGACACTCCAATCGTCGAAAGCCACCCAAAGTTACACTTTCAACTCCAAATGGCCTAATAACAGAGAAACCACACAAAACCCATACCGAAAGTTCTCAGGCCTCAACTGAAGGTCCAACCAGACCAAACTCAATGCTCTGGAGCTAACAGAACTATTAGATTTAAATTCCGAGAACGTTAGCTAAGAATGCTGACTAAAGTCAACGATATTCTAAGTTAAAGATCTAAAACAGGAAAAAGGGCAAAACAACCAAATGAATGACCAAGGCACCAAACTACCGGTCCCAACAAGCGATAAATGACTTGGGGCCACTACAGGAAAGCTCTAAGAGTACATTGAATGCGTAATCGCAAAGATGACCAGAAGGTTCATCACAATATCCATTACTAAAAAGACTTTCGTCCTCGAAAGTCAAGAAGAAGGGAGTACCTGATGGCTCGAACAACTGCGGATAATGAGCACGCAACTCACTCTCGGTCTCCTAAGTAGCCTCCTCGATCGGATGGTGCCTCTACTGAACTTTCACGACCGGAATCTACCTAGATCTCAACCTCCTAATATCTCTGGCCAGAATAGCTATCGGTTCCTCAACAAATGATAAACTCTCACGTAACTTAACCAAATCCCAATGCAACACATGAGACTTATCTGGCACATACCGGTGCAATATCGAGACATGAAAAATTGGGTGAACATCTGAAAACATCGGAGGCAAAGCTAACATATAGGTAACATTACCAACCCTCTGTAGAATCTCAAACGGCCCAATGAACCTGGGGCTAAGCTTGCCCCGCCAACCAAATCTCATCACGCCCTTCAGAGGTGATACTCGAAGGAAAACCAAGTCACTAACACTGAACTCCAAGACACGAAGTCTACAATCAGCATATCTCTTTTGCCTACTCTGGGCCGCTCTAAGTCCATCCTGAATCAAATAGACTCGGTCTAAGGAATCTCTAAGCAAATCTGTACCCTGCGGTCTGGACTCTAAACCATCAAACCAACCAATCAGCAATCTGCAATGCCTACCATAAATGGCCCCGAAAGGTGCCATGCCAATGCTCGAATGAAAACTATTATTATAAGCAAACTCGCCAATTGCACAAACTGATCCCATGAACCCCCAAAGTCAAGAACACAAGCCCGAAGCATGTCCTCCAGGACCTGAATAGTCCTCTCGGACTGGCCATCTATCTGAGGATTGAAAGTAGTACTAAGCTAAACCTCTGTACCCAAATCTCGCTGAATCGCCCTACAGAACTAAGAGGTGAACTGAGTGCCACGGTCTAAAATGATAGAAGCTGGGACCTCGTGCAACCGAACAATCTCACAAAGGTAGACCTGGGCTAACCTTTCTGCACCATAAGAAGTCTGAACCGGCAAGAAATATGCTGACTTAGTCAGCCTATCAATGATTACCCAAATGGAATAAAACCCCCAAGAAGTATGAGGCAAACCAATAACGAAGTCCATGGTAATACCTTCCCACTTCCACTCAGGAATGGGAAGTCGCTGCATCAAGACACCTGGTCTCATGTGCTCGAACTTCACCTGCTGACAGTTCAAGCACCGAGATAAAAACTCTGCTACGTCCCACTTCATACCACACCACCAGTAAAGATATATCAAATCACTAGACATCTTTGCCGCGCCAGGATGAATGGAGTATCTAGAACGAAGTGCCTCACAAAGTATCAGCTGAATAAAATTTCCAACCCTTGAAACACATAGTCGACCATCAAACCTCAGAATACCTTCAGACCCTAAAGTAGCCTGGCTGACCTCACCCCGAACTACCTAATCACGAAGGTCACACAAACTCTGATCCTCAAACTGTCGACTCTGAATCTAATTAACTAGAGTAGAACGAACCTCAACACTGGCAAGAACAGTGCTAGTATCCGACAAGTCAAGCCTAACCAATCGGTTAGCCAAGGACTGGATGTCCAAGGCCAATGGTCTCTCAGAAAGTGAAAGTGAAGCTTGGCTGCCCATACTTACCGCCTTCCGACTAAAGGCATCCGCTCCCATGTTTGCCTTTCCCGGATGGTATAGAATGATGAAAATCATAGTCCTTCAGTATCTCAATCTATTTCCTCTGCCTCGAGTTTAGCTCTCTTTGACTCGTAATGTACTGAAGACTCTGGTGATCAGTGAATATCTCAAAGTGAACTCCATATAAGTAGTGCCTCCCGATCTTGAGCGCGAAGACTACCGCCGCCAACTTTAAGTCATGAGTGGGGTATTTGCGCTCGTGAACCTTTAGTTTCCTCTATGCATATGCTATCACACAACCCTGTTGCATCAACACACAACGAAGACTGACCCCTGAAGCATCACAATACACAGAGAAGCTCTGACCCTCAACCGACAAAGTCAAAACTGGAGCTGAAGTCAATAAGTCCTTAAGCCTCTGAAAGCTATCCTCACACTGATCCGACCATTAGAATGGAACATCCTTCATTGTCAGCATAGTCAAGGGTGCTGCTATGGAAGAAAATCCTTGAATGAACCTCTTGTAGTAACCTGCTAACCCTACAAAGCTGCGAACGTCGGTAACAGTAATGGGTCTAGGCCAATCACTAGCCACATAAATCATACCCGTGTCAACCCTAATCCCATCCTTAGACACCACGTGATCTAGGAATACAACTGACTCAAGCCCAAACTCGTACTTTGAGAACTTGGCATAAAGCCAATGATCTTTTAAATTCTGAAGTACAGTCCTTAAGTGTTGCTCATGCTCGTCTCTACTCCACTAGTACACCCGAATGTCATCAATGAAGACTATCATGAACATATCCAAGTACAGGCTAAGCACCATATGCATCAAGTACATGAAGGCTGCGGGGGAATTAGTCAACCCAAAAGACATCACTAGGAACTCATAATGGCCATAACGTGTCCTGAATGTTGTCTTAGGGATGTCCTCCTCCATAATCCTCAACTGATGGTAGCCGAACCTCAAATCAATCTTCACAAATATGGCGGAACCCTGAAGCTGATCAAATAAGTCATCAATCCTGAGCATCAAATACCGATTCTTCACTATCATCTTATTCAGCTGCCGATAATCAATACACATCAACATCGATCCATCCTTCTTCTTCACAAAGAGAACAAGAGCACCCCAAGGAGACACACTTGGTCTAATGAACCCCTTAGCTAAAAAATCTTGGAGCTGCTCCTTAAGATCTCTCAACTCAATAGGCGCCATACGGTAAGGAGGAATAGAAATGGACCTGGTGCCCGGCTCGAACTCAATGGCAAAATCAACATCTTTGTCAGGTGGAAGGCCTGGCAGGTCAGTAGGAAACACATCTAGGAAGTCTCTAACCATAAAAATAGACTCAAGAAATGAAGGGTTAACACTAGTATCTCGAACATATGCTAGATAAGCTAAACACCCGCGAGAGATCAACTTCCTAGCTCGAAGATAAGAGATGATCCCAAATGGTGCATGGCTAATAGAACCCTGCCATAAAACCAGGGATACACCAGATACGACTATGGTAACAGTCTTGGCATAATAATCCAAAACCACATGGTGAGGGGATAACCAGTCCATGCCCAGTATCACATAAAAATCTAACATATCAAGTATCATCAAATGAGCCCAAGTCTCTAAATAACCAACAAATATCATGCAAGATCTCACAATCTGATCCACTACTAAAGAATCTCCTACTGGGTAAAAACAGAATCTGAAACAGATAATGGATCACTAGCCAACCCCAAACAAGGCCGAAAGTAGGCAGATACATACGAACAAGTGGATCCAGGATCAAATAAAGCATAAGCTGGCTGACGACATACAAAAATCATACCTGTGATCATGGCATCCGAGGCATCTGCCTCCGATCTCCCAAGGACCGCATAGAACAGACGATGACCTCCACCTACCCGACCTTCATCCCTACCACTTTCTCTGCCACACGGGGCACCACCTCTAGTCTGACCACCACCCCCTCTATCCAGAGGCTGAATTGCTCATAATGGCTTGACCGATAGAGCGGCTGGCTAAACTGTTACCCTCTTGGGGTAATCTCTCGCATAGTGACCTATAATCCCACACTCATAACAAGGTCCTGACGGCCTGAAGTGTCAAGATGGACCAGCAGAACCTAAATGGCCACCACGATCCGATGCCTCAGAAGATACAACCCTCGAAGACTGACCGCTATGGCTCTGATGGATGCTCTGACCCTGCTAAAACTGAGTACTACTAGATGTCTGAAGTGAAGCCTGAACAAGTTAGCTGGACTGACCTTAGTGCTTCTTTAGCTGATAACCCCGGCCCTACTGGACTGAACCTCTACCGCCATGACTGGAACCATTATCGTCACCCTGATGTCGAGGGCTCTTATCTCTAGCCCCGGAGTAATAACGACATAAATCCTCTATGGTGCGAGCATAATCCACAATGCCCTGAAATGATCTAACATCGATAACCAATATCTCGGCTGGCTCTCTAAACTCTGACCTCAATCCCCAAACAAACCTGCGAATCATGTCCGACTAAGTAGGAATGCTCATAGCTCCAAATGGTGCTAGCCGATGAAAATGGGTCTCATACTTAGATACAGTCATAGATACCTGCATAATCTAAGTAAACTGCTCCCTGCGATGCTCACGATCACTTTGAGGCAGGAACTTGGCCATAAAGGCCTCATAAAACTCAAACCAAGACAATTGAGGTGATGTAGAAGGTCTGCAAGCAACATGTGCCCTCCACTATAGCTTTGCTAGACCCTCCAGCTAATAGGTGGTATAACCAATTTCGTGAGTCTCCAAAAAACCTAGATGGTGCAACATATCCTCACATGTAGTTATAAAATCATGCAAGTCCTAACCCGATGTACCAGCAAACCTCGGTAGTGACAATCTCAGAAATCTACTCAGGGCCTTCTGCTCCCCATCTGTCATAGCTTGGTGAGGATCAAGAGGTTGTGCAACCGCTGGAACTAGGATAACCTTAGCACGGGAAGCCGTAGTAGCAGGCTGCGCTCCTGAACTTGGAAAACCCAGGGCTTCCCCTTGAGTGGACGTCTGTGATACCTCCAAAGGTTTCTCTCCAATCATACCCAAAAGCTGAATAAGTAAACCTCGAATATCTGAGGACTGAGCTAGGGCTAAAGCTGGCACAGAAACTGGTACTGGGGCTGGTGGTACCTCGGCTATCCCTAGGTCCACATGATGTTACTCGGGAACAAACTCGAGCTCATAATCATAATCGAGCTCTACCTCAACTCTAGCATTTCTAGCAGGTGCCGCTTCTCTGGGGCATCCACAACCCCTACCTCTACCCCTATAACCATCCCGGCCCCTAGCTAGAGTCGGAGGTGCAGGGGCAGAAGGCTCTCCTCCGCCCGAAGATGATGATCTAGTATGAACCATCTGCGGAAGTGTGAACCAGAATAAGTGATATTTCAAGAAACTTCCAAGGATACTACGCACGAGAGAGAAACAAGAAAAGTCCATTTTCTTAAGATGTCACTATAGCCTCCCGAAGATTGAGTACGTACTTTTCCGCCCCGATCCGCAGGACTATATTAGACATTGGCTCCTATACCGATGACACAGGTGAACCTAGAGCTCTGATACCAAGCTGTCATGACCTGATTTCTCGGTCATAATGGCACCTATAACCCCCCAGTAGGCGAACCAATCCCTGTGGCCTGAAATGGTTAGTAATGGGCAACATTCTAACAATTTAAGCGGAAGAACAGTTTAATAAGCGAAAGCAAGGGAACAAGGTGAAGAAAATAGATAACAAGAGTAATATATATATAATGCGGAAGCTAAACCAAACCCAAAACCTGGCATCATAGCGTATAAGTGCCGGATCTACATAAGGAGTACAAAGGGTCTAAAACAGTATATACAAGTTGTCTCCGAGTAGAAATAGAGTACATAATCAAAAGATAAATAAAAGCTAAGATCTGGTCTCCAAGAGCTCACCCTCAGTTTGGAATATCGCAAAAGCAGCTCCTCACATGAGTCTCCAATGAGCTAGCAACAATGGCCCACACTAGGATATACACCAAAAGTTGCAGAGTGTAGTATGAGCACCAAATGCGAAGCATAAGGTACCCAGTAGGTATCATAGGCCGACTGGGCACATATAGGATAAAAGTGTAGTAACAGACAGAATAAAAGCAAGTAGTCACGGGAATCAACAAAAAAGTACACAGGAACTAGCCCATAGGGAAGACAACAAAAATAACATACAAGGCTAGTGAGTTGAATATATACACACAACAGGCAAATGTGAAAGTAAGAAATGATGCACCTGGTATCCTTGCAATAATAGTATATACATAATAAGTTTTAGAAGTGGACGGTATACCGATAACGTCAAGTACAAGAGAAGAAAGGGGAGAGCAAAGATAGACATACTCGGAAAATAGGAACAAATAACCAGCTAATCATATCAATCTCGATTCCAGAAACTAACAACTTAGCAGTAAACAATCTCATCATCATAACCGTGATAGTAGGTAGTAACATGATAAAGTAACAAGAGTTTACCTACAGTCCCCCCAGCCTCCCATACAACTAAGGAACACAAACAAGTGGAAAAAAAACTTCGGCCTCCCATACAACTAGAGAGTACACTCACCAAATAGCAAACAAGAGTGGAGTCTCAAACAATGAATGATATGCTATGAAATTCCAAGACAGTGAAACCTCAGTGTTAGTATGTTACCCCCTCCAGTACCCCAAAGGTGCAGTAAAGGCGGGATTCATGGAAGGACTTCTCCCAACTACATCTACTCCACTGTAAACCCCTACCCCTGATCACCCTTCTGCCCGTAGCACTTGGTCCGGAACGACAGGGTCCATGGAGGTCTACTCATAGACCATATACTACACTCTAACCTCAAATACCATCCGGAGTGCCACTAGATCCAAACTAGTCACCAATCCTCGAAATATGAGCTTGAATCCTATCCAGGTCTAAATCAATGAAATAAATGCAGTAAACCCTCCCTCCAAAGGTGCTCGGGAGTCTTCGGGTCTAAAATAGTAGTAGAAGTCTGCCGCTCGACTTTACTGAGTCTAATATCACTTCTATATAAATAGCAGAATCAATCCAGCACCGCGGTCCACCCGAGTCCAAAATAAGATAGAAAAACTGAGACATCTCTCTCCTTTTAACCTTTCTTACCCCAAGAAGATCCATAAAAGGGATACCAAACCATTTCATAACATATTTTACCGAAAATGGGCCCCCGAGGCCATGCAAGGTTTGGAAACTATAAATAGTAGGCCCGAAGCCAAAATCGTAGTAAACTCGAGTAGAAAATCTTTTATATGCATGATAATGGCATGCTCAATCAAAATCAACAGACCAATGGCTCACAAACAACCTATCGGCCCTGCACAGGCCTACAACTACTCAGGAAGCATAACCAGCCTAAAAAATATTTCTATGTCAGGGACTCGCGGACATTCCCAATAACCTTCTATGTTCCAGAGTCAACAAGGCCACAGAGGACTACAAGGATGAATAAAATGTATCAAGCAAGTACTACAAATATCGAAGGAAGGAAAGTAGGCGACCATGAATAAATTGGTCAAGGTCTGTGGTACCAACCTAATAACCCAACCCAAGGGTACCGGCTAGTACAATTTTATCCGATATATGCTAAGTCTAGGGAGTTTAGACCATAACCTACTTGTCGTCCAACGAAAGCTGCTGGGACAATAATATCCAAGCCCAAAACACTCTGAGGACTCCCAAATGATAATCAAACTTTCGACAACATAATAAGCACATCAAGATGAGTCTAACGATACCCATATTGCTATAATAATAGCCGGGCTGGAATTTGGGTCACTGGCGGGCCCGTGGGCCCTGCAATCCAAAACTAAAAATGAAAATGCACAATATGATCACCGAGACAATAGGAGTACATGCCCATAAAATCAAGGAAACTGGGCAACAATTTCTGGCTAAAACAGCCCCTAGTAATCAAGAACCCAATTTAAGCATTTAAGGAAAGGAAACCTGAAATTAGGCAAGAATAACCTACCAAGAAGCTGGAATTTAAGCCAAGACGGAGAATTATTCAAACCCACGAACCTGCACGAGCTAGGAGGCAGAATATACCATAAATTCCAAGCTTTGGGTATGAGCAACAATGGTGGATTTTCAAGAAAACAAAAGGAAAAGCATGTTGGGGAAGAAGCTTACCAATAATCGGAGAATCACTAATAAACGATGAACAAATAATTTTCCCAAATCTAATATTGATATGGAGCATGTTTCGGAGAGATATTAACTGTTTAGAGTGAAAAAGGTTGAGATAAATGGATGGAAAATCAAACTAACAAGAAATATATAGCTGATGGTCGCTGGTTAGCGCTATCGCACTAAACCAGCGCCATCACGCTCAAGGGAGCCATGCGCCATCACGCCTGAAGGGAGTCATCATGTTGGCCGGCTGCAGGCGCGATCGCGCTGGCCTTGGAACGATTGCGCTGAAGGCCTGGCCTGCACTAAAAATCTGCAACTTTTTTAAAACACTACGGGGTATTCTGGGCACAATCGGTAACCGATATTCAAAAACCAATAATTCTAATAGAGTAGAAACTACGTTACAGACTCAACGGAATCGATATGAGGTTGTTTCGAAGAAATGTTGACCCAAGTCAACACTAACGAATAAGAACTCAAAGGCTCGAAATGAGCCCAGCTCACCCGAAACCCAAACCAACCACCTTTCTAACCCAAATTCATTGTTCCGAAGCTGATGGAATCATCAGATTACGAATCCCACACTCTGATCATCAAAAGCCACCCAAAGTTACACTTTAAACTCCAAATGGCCTAAAAATAGAGAAAACCTACAAAACCCACACCGAAAATTCTCATGCCTCAACTGAAGGTCTAACAAGACCAAAATCAATGCTCCAAAGATAACAAAAATGTCAGAATTCAATTACGAGCACGTTAGCTAAGAAAGTTAACTAAAGTCAATGATATTCTAAGTTAAAGCTCTAAAACAGGAAAAAGGGAAAAATAACCAAACGAACAACCAGGGCACCCAACTACAGATCCTAGCAATCCATAAATGACTTGGGTCCACACAGGAAAGCTCTAATAGTACAATTAATGTGTAATTGCAAAGATGACCAGAAGGGCCATCACATCGTTGTATTATTATTGCTTGCCTGTAGCAGCCCCAAGTTATTTATGGCTTGTTGGGATAGATTGTTTGGTGCCTTGGCCATTCATTTGGTCTTTCCCGTATTTTAGAGCTTTAACTTAGGTTATCGTTGACTTTGGTCAATATTCTTGGTAAATGCATTCAAAATTGTTCGTTAGCTCTGGAGCATGAATTTTGGTCTAGTTAGATCTTTGGTTGGGGTCTTGGAGCTTTCAATTTGGTTTTGTGTTGGTTTTCATGTTTTCTAGCCAGTTGAATTTGAAAGTTTGACTTTGCTCAACATTCGGAGAAAACGGCCTCGGATGGAAATTCTAACAGCGTTGTTAGATCTGGAATGTTGCCTTTGGGATAGAGGGACCTTTAGTTAGGGTCCTGAGGCTTCCGGACTCATTTTAAGCCTTGGTGTTCCATTTTAGAAAGATTGGCCTAAAGTTGGTTCTTGAGCGTGGGGCCCACTTTTCTTCTTATCGACCTCTGTTGGGATTTTAATTGATTATGTCAAGTCCAGAATGCCATTTTTTGTCGAATAGCTTAGCTTGTTTGTGTTCACGGGACCCCAAATGTGTTTTCGAGGGTTCATCAGAGTCAAATTCCTAGTTGGAGATGTTGTTGGCGGCTGGTTGCTGTCATGGCCTACGTAGGGCTTGGCCGCGTCCGCGATGAAGCATGCCAGCCACCTTATTTTCTCAGCCATCACCTAGGAGGCGCCTCGGCCGCATCCGCGTAGAGTAATGCCAGCCTTCCATTTTTTCTCGACCATCACCTAGGCGGCTCCTGGGCTACGTACGCACATGAATCGGCTGACAGCTTTAAAATGTCTTCTCTCCTCTTTTCATTTCATTAAAACATCAACTCCAATTTATCCATTGAAACTAGCTCTCAAAGCTCCACTTTTCTCTAATTTTGGCCATCAAATTTTTGGAGGAAGATCACCCTTGGTTCGTGGTTGCTTTCCCGTCATTAATTCGGTAAGTTGCTTTGCTAATTTCTGATTTTATCCCTTTAAATTCCCTCTTTGCTCTCTTAGCTTGGGTGGGCTGTTTTAGCCCCAAATTCTAGCTCAATTGCTCTGAATTTCTGGGGATGCACTCCTTGGAACCTTGTGATCATTTTGCACTCGTTCTTTTCCAGCTTCGAGTTGTGGGGCCCACGAGCCCACCGGTGACTCAAATTTTGACACGGCTATAATTATAGCAATATGGGTATCATTAATACCATTTTGACGTGTAGTTTATGTTCGTGATAGTCTTATTTCTGTTTGGAGCTTCTCGGAGCGGTTCAGGCTTGGACATCATCGTTCCAACAGCTTGTCGTTGGATGACAGGTAGGTTACAGTTTAACTCTTCTAGACTTCACATATATAGGATATAATTGTACTAATTAGCATCCTTGGGTTGGGTTTATTATCTTGGTACCCACTACTAAAAAATGCCTGAAAAGCGACGACTTAAAACGACGTTGTCCATCACTTTTTTAGGCTAAAATCGACAAAAAAGCGACGGACCCACTTCTGTGGGCAAGTGGTCAGACGCTATTCCAAAAGTGACGGACATCATCGCTTTAAAAACAACGGAAACAGATGCAACATAAATTTTTTTAACTTTTTTTCAGAAAAGCAACGTTGTCCGTCACTTTGTTCTTGAGCATGAAGAATAAAGCGAGACAGGGACTCAATTGTTCGTTTCTTTTCTGAAAATATTTGATTGATTTTTTTAGAAAAACGACCCTGTCTGTTGCTTTTTTTGAAATTTTTTTAAGAAATGTTAGAAAAGCGACGGACAAAAGAGTCCTTGTCCGTCGCTTTTCTGTATTTTTTCCAGATGCAGAAACCTACATTTTCAATATACACCACCTGTCATTTTAAAAAACTAATTCAAATACAGCCCAAATCAATACTAATTGCTGCCACAATATTCATTAAGCTACTACAACATCAAAAAGAAACTAAATATGAAGTAAAACATTCATTAAACACATAAAAGATCCACCAAAAGGACCTACATAGTGTTTCAAAACTTAAAAGAAGTTCAAGATTATGAATAAAGTGTCAAAATATGAATCCAAGATAAAAGAAGTTGATTTAGGGTTTGTTTGAACTACAAAAACATGGATTTTGATAAGTTGCAAAGTATTTGAAAAAAAGAGTCAAAATTGCAATCAAATTGCCTCAATAAAATTCACAAGTTCCTTCTCATTCACAACTTTTCACAAGCTTACACAACTTCCACATTATTTCAATAAATTACTCTCTAATTTTATCTCTTAGTACTTTAATTTCAACTCTAAATTCTCATTTTCCTAACAACAACACTTACATACACTCAAAATTTCTCATAACTTAGCACAACTTTCGTATTATTCCAAATGAACTAAAACACATTTATAAGCAAATTTACAAGTTACTTCTCATTCACAACTTTCAACAAGCTTACACAAATTTCTCATTATTTCAACTAAACTAAAAATTTATCAATCCGATTGGATTTTGAAAGTGTTTTTCTCCATGAAAAATAACCTAATACAATATCTTTACAAATTACTCACTAATTTCACCTCTTAATACTTTAATTTGAACTTCAAATCCTCATTTTTCTAACAATAACACTTACATACACTCAAATTATCACATAAGTCACACAATTTTCACACTATTCCACCTAAACCAAAACACATTCACAAGTTACTTCTCATTCACAACTTTTCACAAGCTTACACGAATTTCTCATTATTCTAACTAAACTAAATATTTATCAATCCGGTAGAATTTTGAAGTATTTTTTCTCCATGAAAACTTACCTAATACAATATCTTCACAAATTACACTACTTTCACCTCTTAATACTTCAATTTGAACTACAAATTCTCATTTTTCTGACAATAACACTTACATACACTCAAATTTTTACATAACTCACACAACCTTCACACTATTCCAACTAAACCAAAACAAATTCACAAGTTACTTGTCATTCACAACTTTTTACAAGCTTATCCGAATTTCTCATTATTCTAACTAAATTAAAAATTTATCAATCCGATTAAACATTGAAAGTATTTTTTCTCCATAAAATATTACCTAATACAATATGTTCATAAATTACTCACCAATTTCACCTCTTAATACTTCAATTTGAACTTCAAATCCTTGTTTTCCTAACAATAACACTTACATACACTCAAATTTTTACATAACTCATACAACCTTAACACTATTCCAACTAAACCAAAACAAATTCACAAGTTACTTGTCATTCACAACTTTTTACAAGCTTATTTGAATTTCTCATTATTCTATATAAACTAAAAATTTATCAATCCGATTAAATATTGAAAGTATTTTTTCTCCATAAAATATTACCTAATACATTATGTTCATAAATTACTCACCAATTTCACCTCTTAATACTTCAATTTGAACTTCAAATCCTCATTTTCCTAACAGTAACAATTACATACACTTAATTTTTCACATAACTTACTAGACTAACATAAACTTAGGTTCACAAGACTAACCTAAACTAAGATTAACAAGACTAACCTAAACTAGCAAATATTATTCAAGGTTCAAAACCTAACAATGTAACTGTCACGCCCCGAGGCTACCCCCTAGACGTAACACGAGACCCGGGACCATAAGTGCCCCAAGTTAACCCTTGGTCATAGCAAACCATAGGCATACAAGAGGAAATATAGCGGAAGCATAAATAGAAATCTAGGAAATCCACTCTATAAATGATAAAGTCAATAAGAAACATAATCCAAAAGAGAGACTCGAATAGTGTCTATGTATGAAAATCCTTTACACATGACATAAGGAGTTGCTAGGACAAGACCCTAGATAACTTGAAGTACAAAAGTAAACAGCCATAAAGATAACTAATGATCATAACTAGCCCTCGAACAATGAGGACCCACCAACACTGAATGGAATGGCCTGCGGTCTCTAGCCACGTGCCTAAGGGAGGGAACCTGAGTCTGCATCATCAAGAGGATGCAACGCAAAATATGCGTCAGTACTATAGGATGTATCGAGTATGTGAGATATGCATAATCATGATAAAAACATACTTAAAATATGCTTGAAATGAGTTCGTACATATAATGAGTTAGCATAAGTAAATATCATGATATAAAGCATAAAACATAAAATAGAAGTCAAGATTCAAACTAGAGTATCATATAACTTCATAGCTTGAAAATAATCATGTATGAGTTTCTCTTACATGACATAAACCATGCTGAGCTACATGGAGTCCAGTATCATGCATCCACATTGAAAAAGGTTGTCCTAACTGGCCAAGGTTAGAACCATGTCATAAGGAACCTACCATAGGCTACAGAGGGTAACTTACGATGGCAACGTAGTTTTGGATTTTGGGTTATCTGGAATCCTCATCGCTCGGTGCTAAATACAACTCCCAAAAAATAATATGAGGCTCAGTACATGTGACATATCTAGATATCAAAGCTTGTTCATAAACATGTTCATAACCCGGATCTTTATACTACTCATGAACCTTGGTATAGAAAATGATTCATGAGCATTGATGGCACATCAGGTGGCTTATTGTAATGACCTATTCAGTCATTATTAAAAGGCACCTCGTATCGGGTAGGTTATTCGTGCAAAGAAAAGGGTTAAAAAACTTTCGGGTTGAGGAGTTGGAAATCTTGGGCTAGGCTAGTCTCAGACAAATTGTGAGCAAGGTAAGGTCTAGGGAAATTTGGGTGTGGATTGGGTATTATATCTGGGGTCGAGCTAGTTTTCTCATTATCCTAGACCTTAAGGAGTCTAAGGGACTTTTCAAAAATGAATTCGGGTGAGTAGAACTCCCGATATCGAAGTTGATATGAAAGGGTTGGTACGAAACATTAGGAGTTCGAAGTGTGTTATAAAATGGGCACTTTTGGGGGAATTTACGACTTTCTGTCCCATGTCGACTTCCATAGTAGTTGACTTACCACTGTATCAACCTACACTATAGCAGAGAAATTACCACTATAGCGGAAGTCAATGCTGGTCTGCACCGCTATAGCGGTAGGTTCCACTACGGCGGTACCGCTATAGCGGTATTCAATAATGGGTTTTATAATTTTCTTCTCTCCCATTCAGCCCCAAAATAGATGAGGGTTACTCCAAGAACCCTCCTAGGCTATTCCAACTCTTGGGAGCCATGAGGAGGAGGAATTTAAATAAAAAATATGCAAAACCATAGATTCGAGCCTACAGAATCATCAGGTAACACCATTATGGAGCCAAAAACAGCATGGAGCAACTGCTCGACATCCAAGTAGGCTAGGTTTTCTTCATAGAGTAGATTGACCGCTTTCATTTCCTATTTATCGTATAGAATAAAAGGGAGAATCCATATTTAGGCCTTTGGGCACGGAGTCTGAAGGAAGATTATTGGGTTATGTGGTTGAACTGGAACTAGTAGATTAGTGATACTGCGTTGTGATATTCTGGGTGTATACTTATTTTGGTGAGGTTTTGCTAATGAAATTCTGGGACTAGAATGTCGGGAAGGCTCGAGGAACTGGAATGGGTTAGTAATTAACTAATGTGCAAGGAACAGAGGTTCCGGGAAATGAATTGGTATATTTAGAATATCATAAGTGGTTGAATTACAAAGGTTAGAAGAGGTTTCCCTATGTCATATTTCGGTCCTAGGAGGAGGGTCAAGAATGGGTGTATCCACTAGTATGTGTTAAGGGGTGAACTGGGGTTAGTCTTCCGACGTGATTCAAGGTTGAGTTTATGTACCCAGAATGGGGGTAGGTGATGGTTATTGATTCATGTATACATTGTATGTTTGTGTACTTTTGTCTAAGTATTATATGAGTTGCATGCTTAGGGAATGTCTAAAGGTCCTGTTATCAGTCTTGTAGAATGAACTAGGTGTTATTGCTTGTTGATTTACAAGTTTGATTGTTCATTGTTTGTGACTATGGATTTTTTGTGATATTTGGTTGGCTCGGGTACCACGCCTGGTATGGGATAACAAATAGTTGGATCGGGTACCACGCCTAGTATGGGATAACAAATGGTTGGCTTGGGTACTATGCTTAGTATAGAGATTCATAATAGTAGGCTCGGGTACCATGCCTAGTACAGGATACTAATGGTTGGCTCGGGTACCACACCTGGTACAGGTTCTATATTGGTCGGCTCAGGTACTATGCCTGGTATGGGTTTAATTATACCTTTTTGACTGTGTTTGTTGAAGGTTCCATGAGTGGACCAGGTTGAATGCTAAATTTATTCTTGTATACATTGGTCCTTGAGAGGCCAAGTTATTACACTTAATTGTGGAGTTGGTTCTGGGGTGGACCGGGCATTGTAGGTTAACACTAGGTGTTGGTATAGGGATCCTTGATTGGTCTGGGTAATGGAAAGAGGGTAAATGTCATGTTTATGATTGTTGTTAAATGATTGTTGAACTTGTTCCATGTGGTTGACAAGTCAAAAGGTAGACTGAGAGTCTAGAATTATACTACTGGCTGTTATTATACGTTGTACTGCTTTACTCAGTGTAGGTGTACTATTTGTTCTTAGCATGTTGGGATCCTGAGAGGGCCAGGATTTTATTATTATTTGGTGCATAGTTGGTCCTTGAAGGGTCGGGTTAGTGTGCTTAAGTGACAAGGTGGTTCTTTTGTGAACTGAGGTTGCATGTTCTTGGCATAGATGATGTTTTAGGGATCCTTATTTTGTCAGGCTTATGTAAAAAGGATGTATGATATTGTCACTAAGAATTGACAAGGTTGGTTAGACTTGTTACATGCGGTTGATAAGCTAAGGAGGAGACTTTTGGTCTGGTTATTATGTTGGTTGTTGTTACTTGTTGAGTATGGCCCTGGGGGTCATTAGGGGCAGTTTTGTAATAGTAGGTGGTGGTATGACGGACGTGGTCTACGTCACTAAGTAGTGGGGTTTACCCCAAGTTGTTGAGTCATAGCGGTTGAATTGGATAAGAAAAGGGTAGTCTAGGTATGGGAATAGATGTTGACAATGGTAAGTGTGACTTGGGAAGTCTAGGTGATAAATGTGCCTTGGGAAGTCTAGGTGACAAGGCGACTGGGAAGTCAAGGTGTCAAGTGTAACCTGGGAAGTCTAGGTGACAAGGTGACTTGGGAAGTCTTGGTGTCAAGGTGACTTGGGGAGGTCTAGGTGTCAAGTGTGACTTAGGAAGTCTAGGTTTCAAGGTGACTTGGGAAGTCTAAGGGATAGGAAGGTTATTTTTGAAGCGGGTTTTTATGAAGGCGATTGTGAAAGGGGTTGAAGTATTTAATTAATGTATTTTATCTTGATTTCTATATGATGGTAGGAGTGAATTCGGGTCATCTGATGATGCCTACCAGTACGTGTGTTTGTAGTGATTCTACTCTTGCTATACCTTTTTGGGTATAGTCTGGTTTCAGGGTTGTTGATGTTTCACAGGTTCAGGATAGCAGTGATCTTCCAACAGCTCCTAATTCTTTTCTATGGTGGGAGTTGTGTCCTCTTCAGTTATGTATCATCTTGTAGTAGCTCTTGTACCGGCTTAGTCTAGGTTCCAGGGAGGGTTGTCTCATATTGTAAATGATTTTCCGCAAGTTCTATAAGTCATATTTTCTAAAATTATTGTAAAGGAAGTTCCATGTATTTCAAAAAAGAGTTTTTATTTCATGATTTATGTTCTTATCCGCTTTGCCTGTTGGTTTGGGTTGTAAGGGTTCTTCAATATAGGTGGATTAGAGTAGGTGCTCGTATGGCCCGGTAGTTGGGTCGTGACAAATGGTATGAGAGCCCAGGTTACTGATCTCCCAGTACAAGAGCAAAATGTCAAATAAAGTCCTGAGTATTGGTGTGTTAACATCCACATCTAATCTTTGGGAAGCTATGAATCATTTTAGGAAACATCTCTCTTCGTTCATTCTTTTCGTGTGATTTGTTACTTGCTTGTATGAGTTGAGTCCAATTGGTATCTCTCAATTCCAATTGGTATCTCGATAAGGAAAAGGATGTCGTTTGACTCCGATTGAGATGACACAAGCAAGGGAAATTGGAACCGGGAAGGTTCCAATAGGTATCTGGCCTGAAAGGCTATGTAATGGATGGATGAATTGGGTAACAATCATCCATGAAGCGAATAAAAGGTAATGAAACTGATTTGATTGAGTGTTGGAGTTTGAGACTTGTGATTGAATGCATTGCATTGTTTGAATGACTATGATTGTGTTGCGTGTAATTGCTTGAGTTACTTGGAAATTCGTGATTACTGAAGAGTCTTAACCTAGTTTTGTGTTAATGATTGAAAGAGTTCTTGTTTTGTTATTTCAAGTGGAAAACAATATGCTAAATATTGGGCAGGGTCATATCATTGGTAAAAATGATAAGGTAAAAATGATATATACTTATGGGAACTTAGGTTCAAGTGGTTGGTATGTGAATAAGTATCAGGGACAATGACTGGTACAAATAGAGTGTAAATTATGTGACTTGATTTCGTTGTAGCCTGAAGCTGAATTGTTGTGTGTTACAGTTATGGTATGACTTACTTGGTCTGTATATGATTGGTTACCTTACTGTGAAATTATGGGTCTAAAGGTCGTCATAATTTGAATTGGTATGATTTGGTTTGTGATAAAATGCTATGTGTGTGGAGTTAAAATTTCATATTACTTTCGGAAAAGGACTCATCATTGGTTAAGATGGTGAGGGTACAGGATTTATGACTGTAGGGAAGCTTTAGTTTCAGGACAGTCGGGACTTGATTGGGAACCATGGGAACAAGCGGGTTATTCGGGCATAATAGCGAGAATGTATTATTGAGAACCATTTTCCTAGGTTAATCTTTTATGATTTGTGATAATTGGATGCTAAGTTTTGTTCGGTGCATTATCGGGAATGGTCTAGGGATGTTGTTTAAGACCATAGCAGAGTTTATGGGGTTAAACCATGATAACGGGGAAGGGGGACAATTTGTTTTGCTGAAAATTTGAATTTTTCTAGACTGGTAACACTGGGACTGCCATAGCGGAACCACACCGCTACGGTGATCCCGCTATAGCAGAATTTTTATCGCTACGATGGTACTACTATAGCGGAGTGACAACTGCTATAGCAGAAGGGTGCAAGGCAGAATGCCTACCCTGCTTTCCCTTATTTTTCATTTCATTCTCGAGGCATCTAAAGGCAATGGTTAAGTTACGAGCTAGTATGTGAAACAAGAAAATCGTCTATAGAACTAACATAGTGTGCATATAAGGGATATAATGTTTGAAACTAGCATCCATGTGCAAAACTAAAAGGGGAAAAAGAAGGGTAGATATAGTAGCCCAGAGTATTGGTAAAATTATGATTGACCATTGGTGGGAATAGTCACCTATGTAGAATTTGGAAAAATGACCCGTAATTGACTGAGTAGTGTTGGACACTGCTCATAGGCTTATGTTATGAGGGTGATTATTGACTGGTGTATATTTGATGATCCTTGGTAGTAGGGTTGGTCGAGGGAGTGGGGTTATTAAATGGGTTCTTTAACATTGTTATCCCTATGGTCGACCATGATAATACCTGGTGTCGCTGCTCATTGGTTGATGGACATGTGCTCGCTATAGCATTAGTTAGGGTGTAAGTGCCCGTGTAGAATTCCCCTTAAGACAAGAGTTGACAAAAAATCTCATGCTAGGATGGGTTCCAATGGAATTTTTGTTGTTGTGTGGTTTAGATATACGTGGTGTCTCGGGGCATAGTGTTGACAGAAGTAAGGTGATACTATGATATGTGAGGGGCATAGTACACTGTAGGAAACTTACGGAATGGAGTTCGGGTTAGGAGAACTCCGAGTATAGCGGAAAAAGGGGTTGCCATGGTCGGATCTAGTTCCCTTGGCATGGAAAAATTGTTTTTGTTCGTTAGTTGAGTTTCCTTCGCTCTGTGTTTCGATGAGGCCTCGAATTTCTTAGGCACTCGGGGAGGGGTAATCTAGTTAGCCTCGTGCAACTCCAAGGAAGGAATTCCTTGATAGAGTGGGAGTGAGTTAAATCTTTATTGAGTTTGGTACACCAAGGGATTGGAAGGTTTTGATGGTTTGCGTAAGGTTATATTTATGCTGTCAAGGTAGAGCATTAAGGTTAAGGGGGACATGCTCCTTTTTCTCTTTCCACCTTAGAGGTCATTCGGGTATGAACGTTGGGTAAATTAGTATCTATTTTGATGACCTATTCAGTCGTTATTACAAGGCACCTCGTATCAAGTGGGTTATTCGTACGAATAAATGGGTTAGAAAACCTTCAGGTTGAGGAGTTGGAAATCTAGGGCTAGGCTAGTCTTGGACAAATTCCTAACAAGGTAAGATCTAGGGGAATTCGGGTGCATATTGGGTATTATATCTGGGGTCGAGCTAGTTTTTTCGTTAGCCAAGACCTTAAGGTGTCTGGGGGACTTTTCAAAAACGAATTCGAGTGAGTAGAACTCCCAATATCAAAGTTAACGTGAAAGGGTTGGTACAAAATGTCAGGAATTTGAAGTGTGTTATAAAATGGGCACTTTTGGGGGACTTTATGACTTTATGTCGCGTGTCAACTGCCATAGTGGTTAACACACCACTGTAGCAACCTCTGCTATAGTAGAGAAAGTACCTTTATAGCGGAAGTCAATGCTGGTCAGCACCACTATAGCGGTAGGTTCCACTACGGCGGTACCTCTATAGAAGAGCATGGACCGCTATAGCAGAGGGACGGGATCAGAAAACTCAAAAATAGGTTTTATAATTTTTTTCTCTCCTATTCAGCCCCAAAACAGATGAGGGTTACTCAAAGAACCCTCCTAGGCTGCTCCAAGGATTGGGAGCCATGGGGAGGAGTTATTCCAGTAAAAAAGATGCGAAACCACGGATTCAAGCCTGCAGAATCATCAGGGAATGCCTTTATGGAGCCAAAAAGTGCAGGGAGCAGCTGCTCGGCATCCAGGTAGGCTAGGTTTTCTTCACAGAGTAGATTGACCGCTTTAATTTCCTATTTTCTCGTGTAGAATGAAAGGGAGAATCCATGTTTAGGCCTTCGAGCACGGAGTCTGAAGGAAGATTATTGGGTTATGTGGTTGAACTGGAAATAGTAGATTAGTGATAATGCATTGTCATATTCTGGGTGTATACTTATTTTGGTATGGTTTTGCTAATGAAAATCAAGGACTAGAATGTTGAGAAGGTTCGGGGAACCGGAAGGGGTTAGTAATTAACTAATGTGCAAGAAACGGACGTTCCGGGAAGTGAATTGGTATAATTAGAATATCGTAAGTGGTTGAATTACCAAGGTTAGGGGAGGTTTCCCCATGTCATATTTCATTCCTAGGAGGAGGGTCAGGAATAGGTGTATCCACTAGTATGTTTTAAGGGGTGAACTGGGGTTAGTCTTCAGACGGGATTCAAGGTTGAGTTTATGTACTCAGAATGGAGGTAGGTGATGGTTATTGATTCATGTATGCATTATTTGTTTGTGTACTTTTCTCTAAGTATTGTATGAGTTGCATGCTTAAGGAATGATTTAGGAATGTCTAAGGGTCCTGTTATTATTCTTGTGGAATGAACTAGGTGTTATTGCTTGTTGGTTTACAAGTTTTATTGTTCATTATTTGTAACTGTGGATTTTGTGTGACATTCGGTTGGATCGGGTATCACGCCTGGTACGAGATTACAAATTATTGGATCGGGTACCACACCTTGTGCAGAAATTCATAATAGTTGGCTCGGGTACCACGCCTGGTATGGGATACTAATGGTTAGCTTGAGTACCACGCCTGGTATAGGTCCTATATTGGTTGGGTCGGGTACCACGCCTAGTACGAGTTTAATTATACCTTGTTGACTATATTTGTCGAAGGTTCCATGAGTGGATCGAGTTTAATACTAAATTTGTGCTTGTATACGTTGGTCATTGAGAGACCGGGTTGTTACACTTAATTGTAGAGTTGGTCCTTGGGTGGATTGGGCATTGCAAGTTAACACTAGGTATTGGTATAGGGATCCTTGATTGGTCCGGGTAATGGAAAAAGGGTAAATGTCATGTTTATGATTGTTGTTGAATGATTGTTGAACCTGTTCCCTGTGGTTGATAAGTCAAAAGGTAGACTGAGAGTCTGGAATTATACTACTGGCTGTTATTATATGTTGTATTGCTTTACTCAGTGCGGGTGTACTATTTTTTCTTTGCATGTTGGGTTCCTGAGAGGGCCGGGATTTATTATTATTTGGTGCATAGTTGGTCCTTGAAAGGCTGGGTTAGTGTGCTCAAGTGACAAGGTGGTTCTTCTGTGAACCGAGGTCGCATGTTATTGGCATAGATGATGTCCTTGGGATCCTTATTTGGTCCGGGTTATGTAAAAAGGATGTATGTTATTGTCACTAAGAATTGACAAGGTCGATTAGACTTGTTACATGCGATTTATAAGCTAAGGAGGAGACTTGTGGTCTGGTTATGATGTTGGTTGTTGTTACTTGTTGAGTATGGACCTTGGGGTCATTGAGGAAAGTTTTGTACTAGTAGGTGGTTGTATGACAGACGTGGTCTACGTCATTAAGTAGTGGGGTTTACTCCGGGTTGTTGAGTCATAGCTGTTGACTTGGGTAAGGAAAGGGTAGTCCGGGTATGGGCATAGATGGTGACAAAGGTAAGTGTGACTTGGGAAGTCTAGGTGATAAATGTGACTTGAGAAGTCTAGGTGACAAGGCGACTTGGGAAGTCTAGGTGTCAAGTGTGACTTGGGAAGTTTAGGTGACAAGGTGACTTGGGAAGTTTAGGTGACAAGGTGACTTGGGAAGTCAAGGTGTCAAGGTGACTTGGGGAAGTCTAGGTGTGCTTTCACCAGGGAAACTTCCTGATCTTTCCACTCCTGAGAGTTATCCCTCGTTCTAAGTGTGACTTAGGAAGTCTTGGTGTCAAGGTGACTTGGGAAGTATAAGGGATAGGAAGGTTATTTCCGAAGCGGGTATTGATGAAGGCGATTGTGAAAGGGGTTGAAGTATTTAATTGATGTATTTTATCTTGATTTCTATATGATGGTAGGAGTGAATTCGGGTCAGCTGATGATGCCTACAAGTACATGCATCTGTACTGATTCTACTCTTGCTATACCTTTTTGTGTATAGTATGGTTGCAGGGTTGGTGATGTTTCATAGGTTCAGGATGGCGGTGATCTTTCAGCAGCTCCTACTTCTTTTCTATGGTGGGAGTTGTGTCCTCTTCTGTTATGTATCATCTTGTAGTAGCTCTTGTACCGGCTTAGACTAGGTTCTAGGGAGGGTTGTCTCATATTATAAATGATTTTCCGCAAGTTCTAGAAGTCGTATTTTCTGAAATTATTTTAAAGGAAGTTCCATGTATTTCAAAAATGGGTTTTATTTCATGATTTATGTTCTTTTCCACTTTGCCTGTTTGTTCAGGTGGAAAGGGTTCTCCTATCTAGGTAGATTAGAGTAGGTTCCCGCATGACCCGGTAGTTGGGTCGTGACACTTGTCTTGCATATTTATTCATAACTTGAAAACTTGCATGGCCCTAGTTCAATTTCATATTAATACATACTTTCATAAAACATAGGAACTAGGCGTGTACTTGCTTGAAATTTATGAAATCATGCTATCAAATATCCAATTTACTTGAATAAATTCATGCATGTAAGATTTGATATAGTTAGCCTTAAATCCATGAAATAGGAGTTCACTTGTAAAAACTCATGTAAAATCATGCAATTTAATAGTAAATTTCATATAGAATCATGAGAAAATAATTTATAGCAAAGCCCATAAGAATTGGGTAAGAACCCTAATTTGAAATTCATGAATTCAACTTTTGAGAATTGGGGTTTTGGGAATAAGGGAGGAAGAATACCTTATTGAATACCCACATACCTGAATTGAAGCTTTCTATACCTTGGGTGAGAAGAATGGAGACTTGGAATTGAATCCCTTTCTATGGAACATGAACTTGGAACTTGAAGAAGTTCTTTCCTCTTTTTGGGAGATGAATGAGGAATACGGAAGGACTTAGGCTAATTAATGATGAAACCATACTAAAAGTGGTCAAAACAACCTCACTTAATAGTTAAAAGGGTGGGTAATTATAAAAATACCCTTATAATTTAATTAGGAAAAAGTTGTTAAAAATTCAGCTTCAGGTTCCATGGGCCCTATCCACTGACCGTAGAAGTAACCACGGCTCGTGGATTGGAGTCATGGTTCCTGAGCCAAAATTCCAAGCTACGGATAACTTTTCGTGAACTAACACTCTAACAGGATGACCCGTAGAAACTTCTACGAGTCGTGGACCAACTTGTGGTTTCTGGGGATTTGACCACTCTCTGTCTAATTTCCACAGGTTGGTTCCACGACCCGTGAAAACATCCACGGACTATGAAACTGACCCATGGTTCTCATACCTGAGAGTGGTCTGCAGGACTGGAATCACGAGTCCCTTCCACGACTCGTGGAACAATCCACGTCCCGTGGACTTGACCCGTAATCCCTGAAAGTTCAAAATTTGAGAGCTGGATCACATTTCTGGGTGTTACAGTAACAAACTAATACTAACCTAAATTAATAACTAATACCAAAAAAAAAAATCAAACATTAACCAAAAACTAAGATTCATATAACAATCAATTAAAGATTCAAAACTAACACTAACCTAAAGTAAAAACTAATAGCAAAAATATCTAACTTTAACCTAAATTTAATATTAATAGAAAGCATTAACCTAAATAAAGGTTCACAAGACTAACCTAAACTACGGTTCACAAGACTAACCTAAACTAAGGTTCACAAGACTAACCTAAAATAGCAAGCATTATTCAAGGTTCACAAACTAACATTAATGTAATAAACTAACACTAACCTAAATTGATAACTAATAGCTTAAAAAAATTAAACATTACCTAAATTCAAAACTAATAGCAAAAAAATAATTAAATATGAATCAAAAACTAAGGTTTATATAATAATCAATTAAAGATTCAAAACTAAGACTAATTACCTAAAGTAAAAACTATTAGCAAAAAATCTAACTTTAACCTAAATTCAAAACTAACACTAACCTAAAGATGAAAACTAATTCAAGATTATAACCCAAAACTAATAATATAAACTAACAACATTAAAAAAAACTTAACTTCAAAAAACTTACCTTCAAGAACTTTATTCAAGAATCTAAAGTTAAAAACTAATTCAAGACCATAACCTAAACCTAACAATATAAGGTTCATAACCTAAACTAATAGCAAGAATATATATTAACCTAAACTAATTAAGGTTCATAACCTAAACACCTAAACTAAAGTTCACATATCAATTTTTCACTAACATTGAAGAAATTTTAACCCTAACATTCAAGAATTTCAAGAAAACTAACAATAATCAATCTTTCACGACCCGATTTCTTGGTCATGATGGCACCTACAACCCCCCAGTAGGTGAACCAATCCCCGTAGATCAGAACAGTTAGTAATGGGCTACCATCTAACACTTTAGCGGAGGAACGATATAAATAAGCGGAAGAAAGAGAAATAAGCTGAAGAAAGTGGATACATGAATATATATACATCTGCGGAAGCATAACCAAAACCCCAACACCTGGTATCATAGTATAGAGCTATAACTACATATAAGGAGTACAAAGGATCCAAAACAATATATGCAGATGTGTCCGAGTAGTTATAGAGTACATGATATAAAAGACAACTAAAAGTTAAGCTCTGATCGTCAAGAGCTCACCCTCAGGCTGAAATATCTCAAAAATAGTTCCTCACACGAGTCTCCAATGAGCTAACAACGATGGCCAACACTAGGATCTGCACCAGAAGAGGCAGAGTGTAGTATGAGCACCAATTGCCAAGCAACCTGTACCCAGTAGGTATCATAAGCTGACTGGGCACATATACGATAAAAGAGTAGTAATAAGGATAATAGAAAACAACTAGTCACAAAAGGTAACTAAGAAGTACACGGAAGCTAGCATAGAAGGAATACAAGCAGGAATAATACATATGGCTAGCTAAAAGAATACACATCACAGGAGAAAGAAAGAAACACGTACCCGGGATCCTTGTAACAACAAGTATACAAAGAAGAGTTTAGAAAACAAGAGGTATACCGGTAACCTCAACGAATAGAGAAGGAGAGGAAGAAAATAGTAAAAATGTTCGAATACAATGAACAATAACCCAACTAAGCATGCAATATCAAGTCAAGAATTTAACAACTGGAAGCCCAAGTTTAACCTTAACAATATCCAAAGTCATAAAAACAACAATAGGAACCAATAGACCAAAATAGTAATAATAAGTTTACCTATAGTCCCATAGGCACCCATACACACAAGGAACACAAACAAGTGAAGAAAAACCCTCCCGCATCCCATACTACAGGAGCATACAATCAACAAACAACAAATAAGGATGGAACCTCACACAAATGAATGGTATGACATGCCATGCTATGCCAAGAGTGATAGTAGTACCGTATATTACCCGCTTCCGGTGTCCTATAAGGCCCAGAAGGCGGGATCTATGGAAGGTCACACCCGTATACCTCTACTATGACGTATCCCTCCTCCGGCACTTGCAGCACGTAGACCCTGGCCCAGAACAGCCAGGTCCATGGAGACCCCGACTAACATACTAAATGCCCCATAATCTCAAAAATCCCCAAGTAAAGCTGTCCAAAGAGTATCCAGGTCTAAATCAGTAAGTCAAATAGTCCTAGCGCACGCCCCCCTCCCCCCCGAGTCTAACATCACCCTAGAAAATATAGTAAAACAAGTCTAGCGCTTGACCCACCGAGTCTAGTGTAAGTGGAAATAGTGATAAAACATCCTTTAATTCCCCCATTCCACAAGAAGATCCATTAAGAACCCTTTTTTCAATCATTTTCACCTAAAACGGGCCCCAAGAGCCATGCAAGGTTTAGAAATTCAGCAATAGTAGGCCACCAAAGCCAGAACCATAGTAAATTCATGATGAAATTCCCTCTATATACATGATGAATGGTATACACAATCACAACAGTGCCAACAACATATATAGCTAGCTCTACAACAATAATAACGATGTCCAGGACTCACGAACATTCCCATATAACCCACCATCTATGTTCCAGAGTAAAACAAGGCCACACAGGACCACAAGGATAATAATATCATCTATAGCAAATACTACAACCATCGGAGAAAGAAAAGGTATGGGACATGAATAAAGCGGTCAAGGTCTGTGGTACCAACTAGTATGCCCAACTCAAGGATGCCCATTAGTACAATTTTATTCTATATATACGAAGTCTAAGGAGTTTAAACCGTAACCTACCTCGGGGCCAAATTGCAAACACGAACCATCATTCGTGTGCCTTCCCCTTTCGAACAGCCTCGAAAATCTTCCACACTATCAAGAACATAATTTAGGTGTCAAGATGAGAAGAACGACACCCATATTGCTATACGGAAAATCGGGATGAAAATTAGGTCGAAAAATGACCCTCAGGGGCCGTGCAGCGAAACAGAAAATAAAATTCACAATTATGTCCGCGGTGATTTTATAAACCCATGCTCAAAATTTGAGCGCAAACAGAGTTCGTTTCGGGGCTCAAAACTGCCCCGAAGTACTACTAATTCATGAGAACAAAAGTGGAGAATTGCAATTTAAGGGCGGAAACGTACCAATTTGAAAGCAAGAATCGACCAAGACAGGAACTACAGCTACCACGAACAAACAAGCTCTCCAATGCGTCTTTAACCCGAGAAAAATCAAGCTTGTAAGAGCCTCAACCATGGAAGTTTTTGAGCTTGAAGAAGAAGAGGCTTACCAATAATAAAGGAGAGAGATTAACGATAATTTGGAGAATTCCTACGAGCCCACACTGTTCTTGAGTAATTATACTTGAGAAAAATGAAGTTGGAGTTGAAGGAAGAGAAAGAAATAAGCTGAAAATCGTGAAAAACAAGAATTTAAAGAATGAAATTTGTGGAAATTAACGGAAACACACCCGGATCAGTAACAATTATTCCTCCAAGTTATGGGTAAGAGCAAGTGAAGATTTGAAGGAATTTGGTGTAAAGATGGTGGAGAAAACGAGTGGGGAAGATGAGAGCAAAAGCTGAAAATAAAGCTGCCAACAGCTATTTAAAGCTGGCCCGCAACAGAAAACTCTGCAATTTTTAAACTTCTACGGGGCATTTCAGGCACAATCAGAACCCGATACTCAAAAAATAATAGAGCTATTTGAGTGGAAATGACATTCCGGACTCAATGGAATCAACAAATTTACCAACGGAAATAATTTTAAGGAAAAGTGGGCCCCATGTCCAAAACTAACTCGGAACTCAATACTCCAAAATAAGTCTGAAAGCCCTGGGACCCAAACCAAAGGTTCCCCAACACAAAGTCAATATTCCGGAGCTAATAGCGCAGACGAAATTTCAATCTGAGGCCATCTTCTCCGAATATTGACCAAAGTCAAACTTTCAAGTTCAACTTGGCTAAAACACAAAAACCCAGATAAAATTAAACCAAAATCTCTCAGAACCCAACCCAGGGTCCATATACACCAAAATCCATGCTCTGGAGCTAACGAAACTGTCGGAATTCAATTCTGAGCACGTTTACTAAAAATGTTGACCAAATTCAACGATATTCTATGTTAAGGCTCTAAAATAGGCAAATGGCCAAAATGACCAAACGAATGACCAAGGCACCGAACCACCGGTCCTAGCAAGCCATAAATGACTTGGGGCCGCTACAGGAAAGCTCTAGCAGTACAAAGAAGGCGTAAATAGAAAAATAACTAAAAAGGTCATTACATCATCCACTACTAAAAAGGACTTAAGTCCTCAAAAGTAAAGAAGAAAGACGTAGTTGAAGTCTCAAACAACTGTGGATACTAGTCCCGCATATCTCTCTTAGTCTTCCAGGTAGCCTCCTCGACTAGACGATGCCTCCACTGAACTTTTACAATAGGAGTCTCCCTAGACCTCAACCTTCTCACATATCTGGCTAATATAGAAACTGCCTCCTCGACAAAGGACAAGCTCTCATCCAACTGAACTGACGCCCAATGCAACACATGAGAATCATCTGGAACATACTGTCTCAACATTGAAACATGAAACATCGGATGCATAGCTGAAAAAATCAGAGGCAAGTCTAACTGATAGGCAACACAACCAACTCTCTGGAGGATCTCAAATGGCCCAATATACCTGGGGCTAAGCTTGCCCCACCGACCAAATCTCATCATACCCTTCATGGGCAACACACGAAGGAATACCAAATCACCAACGCTGAACTCCAAGGCACGAAGTCTACAATCACCGTAGCTCTTCTGCCTACTCTGAGCAGCTCGAAGTCTATCCTGAATCACCCTATCTCTGTCTAAGGAGTCTCGAAGTAAATCAGTACTCTGTGTCCTGGACTCCAATCCATTAAACCAACCAACCGGCGATCTGCAACGCCTACCATACAATGCCTCAAAGGGTGCCATGCCAATGCAAGAATATAAGCTATTATTATAATCAAACTCGGCCAAAGGCACAAACTGATCCCAAGAACCTCCAAATTTAAGAACACAGTCTGGAAGCATGTCCTCCAGGACCTGGATGGTCCTCTCGAACTGGACACCTGTGTGAGGGTGGAAAGCAGTACTAAGCTGAACCTCTATACCTAAATCTCGCTGAATAGATCTCCAAAACTGAGATATGAACTGAGTGTCGTGGTCTGAAATAATAGAAGCTAGGATTCCATGCGACAAAATAAACTCACGAATAAAGATCTGAGCTAACCTCTCAGCATTGTAAGAAGTTTGAACCGGTAAGAAATAGGCTAACTTAGTCAGCCGATCCACAACCATACAAATGGAATAAAAACCTCTGGAGGTACGAGGCAAACCAACTACGAAATCCATAGTAATCCCTTCCCACTTCCACTCAGGAATGGGAAGTCGCTGCATCAACCGACTAGGTCTCATGTGTTCGAACTTCACCTGCTGACAGTGCAAGCATCGAGACATGAACTCTGCTACATATCGCTTCATACCACTCCACAAGTAAAGTTGTCTTAAGTCTCTATACATCTTCACCGCACCAGGATGAATGGAGTATCTAGAATAATGTGCCTCATGGAGTATCAACTGAATCAAATCACCAAACCTTGAAATACAAAGTCGACCACAAAACCTCAGAACCCCATCTGAATCTAGAGTAGCCTGGCTGGCCTCACCCCGAACAACATGATCTCAGAGGTCACACAACCGCTGATCCTCAAACTGATGACTTTGTATCTGATCAACAAGAGTAAATCAAACCTCAATACTAGAACGAACTCGACTGGGATATGACAAATCAAGCCTAACTTAGCGGTTAGCCAAGAACTGGATATCTAAGGCCAATGGTCTATCAGAAACTGAAAGTGAAGCTAGGCTGCCCATACTCACTGCCTTCTGACTCAAGGCATCCACTACCATGTTTGCCTTGGCCCGATGGTACATAATAGTGAAATTGTAGTCCTTCATCAACTCAATCCATCTCCTCTGCCTCGAGGTCATCTCTCGCTGACTCGTAATGTACTGAAGACTATGGTGATCGGTGAATATCTCACAATGAACTCCATATAAGTAGTGCCTCCAGATCTTGAGCGAGAAAACTACCACCACTAACTCCAAATCATGGGTGGGTAGTTGCGCTTGAGAACCTTCAGCTACCTCGATGCATATGCAATCACACGATCCTGTTGTATCAACACAAAACCAAGACCAACCCCAAAAGCATCACAATACACGGAGAAACTCTTACCCTCAACCGGCAAAGTCAATACATGAGCTGAAGTCAACAAGGCCTTAAGCCTTTGGAAGCTATCCTCGCACTGATCTGACCACTGAAATGGAACATCCTTTCTAGTCATCCTAGACAAAGGTGTTGCTATGGAAGAAAACCACTCTACGAACCGTCTATAGTACTCAGCTAACCCAATAAAGCTGTGAACCTCAGTAGGAGTAGTAGGTCTAGGCCAATCACGTACTGTTGTAATCTTACTCGGATCTACTCTAATCCCATCCTTAGACACCATGTGTCCTTGGAACACAACTGACTCAAGCCAAAACTCACACTTTGAGAACTTGGCATAAAGCCGATGATCTTTAAAAGTTTGGAGTATAATCCTCAAGTGTTGCTCATGCTCATCTCTACTCTGCGAGTATATCAGAATGTCATATATGAAGACTATCACAAAGGAGTCCAAATACGGGCTAAGCACCCGGTGCATCAGATCCATGAAAGCTACAGGGGTATAAGTCAACCCAAAAAGACATCACCAGGAACTCATAATAGCCGTAACGTGTCCTGAATGCTGTTTTAGGGATGTTCTCCGCCCTAATCCTCAACTGATGGTAGCCTGACCTCAAATCTATATTTGAAAACAAAGCTGAATCCTGGAGCTGATCAAGCAAATCATCAAAACATGGCATCGGATACCCATTCCTCACAGTAATCCTATTCAGCTATCGATAATCAATACACATCCGCATCGACCCATCCTTCTTCTTAACAAATAAAATAGGAGAACCCCGAGGCAACACACTCGGTCTAATGAACCCCTTATCTAACAAATCCTGGAGCTACTCCTTAAGCTCTCTCAACTCAGTAGGAGCCATACGGTAGGGAGAAATAGAAATGGGCCTGGTGCCTGACTCTAACTCAATAGCGAAATCAATATCTCTCTCAGGTAGAAGGACTGGCAGGTCGGTAGGGAACACATCTAGGAAGTCTCTAACCACAAGAACAGACTCAGGGGAATAAGGGTAGGCACTAGCAACTCAGACATATGCTAAGTAAGCCAAACACCCTTGCGAAATCAGCTTTCTAGCTTGAAGACAAGAGATGGTCCCATATGGCGCACAGTTAACAGAACCCTGCCAGACAACCAGGGATACACCAAGCACGACGATGGTAATGGTCTTGGCATAACAATCCAAAATCGCACGGTGAGGGGATAACCACTCCATGCCCAGTATAACATCAAAATCTAACATATCAAGTATCATCAAATCACCCAAAGTCTGCAAATCACCAACATATATCATGCAATATATCACAATCCGATCCACTACTAAAGAATCTCCTATTGGGTAAAAATAGAAATAAAAATAGATAATGGCTCACTAGACAACCCAAACAAGGCACAAAGCAGGCAGATACGTATGAACATGTAGATCCAGGATCAAATAAAGCATAAGCTGGTCGATGGCATATATAAATTATACCTGTGATCACAGTATCCGAGGCCTCTGCCTCTGATCTCCAAGAGATTGTATAGAACTGACAACGACCACGACCTGACCGACCGCCATCCCTACAACCTATCCTGCTTCGCGGGCCATGATCACTACACTGACCACCACCTCCTCGAGCTAGTGGCTAAACTGAGCGAATAGGCTAAGCCGGTGGAGCGGCTGGCTGAACTGTACCTCACTGGGGGCAATCTCTAGCAAAATAGCCACTAACTTTGCACTCATAGAAGGTTGTACCCCGCTGGGGGCAATCTCTGGTAAAATGACCACTGACTCTACACTCATAGCAGGGCCCTGACGGCCCACCCTACTGAGATGAACCCTCTGTACCTGTATGACCACCTCGGCCTGATGCCCCAGAAGTAGTACCTCTGGAAGACTGACCACTGTTACCACGCTGACTGCTCTGACCCTGCTTAAACTGAGAACCATAAGGCTGAAGTGAAGCCTCAACCGATCGACTAGACTGACCCTAGTGCCTCTGTGGTTGATGACCTCAACCCCAGTGGCGTGAACCCCTACCACCATAATGAGAAACATTGTAGCTGCCCTGATGTTAAGGTCTCTTATCTCTGGCCCTAGTGTCATGACAATGTGAATCCTCTACAATACGGGCATAGTCTGTAATAGTCTGGAATAACCAACCACTAGCAACCAATATCTCTGTAGGCTCACTAAACTCTCTCTGTAGCCCCCAAATAAATCTACGGACTCTGTAAGACTCAGTAGGCATAATCATGGCCCCAAATGGAGCAAGCTGATAGGAACGGGTCTCGTACTCTGAGACGGTCATGGTATCCTGAGTAAGTCTGGTGAACTCCTCTCTCTGCCTCTCTCTGTCGCTCTGAGGTAAGAACTTGGCCATAAAGGCCTCATAAAACTCAGACCAAATCAAAGGAGGTGACTGATATGAGGCCAAAATTACATATATTTAGTCATTATTTGCCTCATATTTAGTCTTTTTTTTGTCCTTTTTGAGAATTGATTTTATGAATTATTCTTATATTGGGTATTTGTATTTGTAGGATTAAAACGGTGAAAAGTTGAAGAAATTTGAAGAAAAAATGAATTAAAAACAAAAAATAATATAAGAAAATCAAGCAGGCAGCTTAATGGATTGAATGTAATATTTTATTATTATTCATACGTATGAATTGAATTTCAATTCAATTCAAGGGTTTTGTAAAGGGCTGCCACGTGGAAGCCAGTGAAGATGCAACGAACAATTGAGGCGGCGCCACCACATATGAACAGTGCAATCCCAATTTAATTGGGTTTTGATTTCCCAATTCATTTTGGACTCAGTTATTTTATTTGAAGCTTTTTCTTACACCTATATATATCCCATAAGAATAATTCTTCTACAACTTTTGACCTACGAAGAGCTAGGAGCCGTCGTGGAGGCCGGAGAATATTGGTTTGGTTGTAATTGCTCCATGTCTATGTGGAGTTAAACTTCTCGTTCTAGGATTATGGTAGCTAACTACATGATTGTTTAGTAGACAATTGATTCGATTATTTATTTATCATATTAGTTATTCTTGTGCTTACTATTTTTATCCTTCGCGACCATTAAAATAAATCTATAATCTCTTTGTGAACTCGAGAGAAGAATAATTGAGATAGAACGAAGAATATAGGGAGCAAGACCTCTCTTTTGTAACGTAAAGGGTAGGTTAGCGACTAGGATAGAGATATACCTAGAATGCCTGGCTTGGTTCATACGGGAAGAAATATAAATGTTTTTAAAATAAGATGTCACATCCCCGCTCAACGATGTAGTTGTGCTGCTATTTTTAATAGGCAACTAGAGGCTCGAGAGACCATAGTTGTAATATCAACTCCGGAATTAACAACTAGATAAACAAACAAGTCGATGAAATTGCTTATTAAACATGATTGTTAGAAGATCCATAGTCCTAGATTGATTTTATCACATTGATTACGTGAAAATCTGCTCTTTGTTGGTTAATTGTTCATTAGTTAACTTCTTCTTTTTTTATTTCTAGATTAGTTAATTATCACCTTTGGAATTTTACGCTTGAATAAATAATTAGATCTAGTTTAATTTAGTAAAATAGTTAATCGACAAGTCTCTGTGTGTACGATATCTGTACTTACAATCCTATATTACTTGTACGACCGCGTACACTTGCGTGTGCGTTAGGACGCAACAAGTTTTTGACGCCGTTGTCGGGGACATAGAAATTTATTATTTATCTAGATTAGACTTTTTGAAGTTATTTATTTAAGTTGTACATATATATATATATATGTATATATTTTTAATAGTTATCTTTTTAGTTTCTTTTACTTTTTTATCACTCTTCTCGATATGTCAGCCTGGGATAGATGGGGGTCGAATGATGATGATTCTTATTGTTTTTGTGGAGGATCCCACCTGGAGAGTATTTCTCAAAAAATTTAGGGGAGCGAGTGGTGTGCACCTACTCAATCTTTTGAATTTATTGTATGTCATATATGTGGTGGTCAGGATGGTCATTCAAATGGTTGTCCTAACTCGTATTCCCCTTCCTCGAGCCCCTATTATGATTCTTCTGGTTTTTATGATATTGACAGGGGTAATGAAGTGGAGGATGTGAATGTTGCTCACCTTATTGATATGCTGAAGCAAATACTAGATAACCTCACAAAGATGATGACACAGCTAATAGAAGGTAGAGTTGATCTCAGACAAAAGATACAACAATTTGGCTAAGATATCCATTACTTGAAGGATCACTTGAAGAAAAAGGTTGAGGCGTCTGATGCCCAATCATCAATTATTGTGGATACAGGCCAACTAGTGGAGCAAAAAGAAGAATTCCATCCATTCAACTATGCTTTATTCATAAGTGCTGATGTTGAGGAGATGTATGAAAGTGAGCATGTCATAAACAATGCATGTTTGGGATTAGGTACTGTTGTACCTTATTCTAATCACTTTTCTACATTATGTTTTGATGATGATATGAAAATTGAATCATCTGAGCTAGTGGAGAATTGTGTAGATGAGGAACAAGGTCCTTATATTCTAAAATTTGCCACACCAAAAAGAAAAAATGACATTCCTCACTTAAGGTCCAAGAAGTGCAAGATGCGACATCTTTTGCTTGGTCTTTTCATCTTTATACCACCTCCCCTTGAGCGGAGCGGAAAGTTTGATGCAAAGTTAGAGGCGAAATTCATAAGTTCAAAGTGGAAAGAAAAGTGGTGTAGTGATGGCGTCGTGCCGCGATGTTAAATCAGGCGCTTGTTGGGAGGAAACTCAACTAGTAGTATAGCTTCTTATTCTTTTTAATAGTGTCACGTTTTGTCATTTTTTGTTTATTTTGCAGGTTTGGGGAAGTTTGAGTACCCGAATTTGAAAGCTAAGGAGCATGGTTTAAGCTTAAGTGTGGGGTTGTTTGACCCTTTCATCAAAATTGAAGAAAACATGTTGTTAGTTAGGCCCTAGAGGGCCTCAGAGAGTATTTCTCACCCTTCTTATTCATCTTTTTCTCTAAATTACTTTGGGGACAAAGCATGATTTTAAGTGTGGGGTGGGAATTCTTGCGATAATTATGAGTTTTAGGGTGAGTATGCCATAGGAGTTTATTTTATTTGAAAAAAAGGTACAAAAAGATGTTTTTAGCTTTTTTAGAGACATATCTCATTCACCCCTTGGTGTTTCTTTTCGGTTCTTTTCCGAGGGGGTGCCCTTTGAACCGAGTAGTTTTTTATTTTTCAGGAGTAGTTTTTTTTTGGGAGAGAAAAGAAAAGACCTTTTGACTTGTTTCATACTAGATATTTAGGCCTAATTTGGAGTAGTACTTTCTTGTGAGTGTTTGAGTATAAAATAAATTAGCAAATCTTTTGACACCTAGGCTCAGAGTAGTTACTTTGTATATAGCTTATTCTTATTTTATAGTTTGTTATGACCCTGTCCATCTTAGAAGTAGAATTGATCCATCTTGATTGAGACCTGTGCCATGTGTGGTGAGGATTTCTTGCATATTCCATGTTTTGCATCTTAGTCTAGAACTTGTCCTGCATGCTATTGAAGCGAAATAAAAAGTGTAGCTCTGTTTAGAAGATGATAATAGGCTTTCTTTGATTTGTCTTGTAAAATTTACCCTTTTCAGATATTATATCACTAGTTACCCCTTTGAGCCTATAGCATTTTGTTTGGTAGCCGTATTTTTGCCTTGATCCTTTTGTTGAATCCCTAGTTTTTTGCACCACCCTACTTTCTTGAGCACTATAGCATAGACTGTGATAAAATTGTTAAATCTGAAGAAAAGGGATGGTTGAGTGTAAAAGGTGAACAATGATAGATACAAAGTGATGAAAAAGTCCTCTTTGAAAGAATGTGACATTAAAGAAAAAGATATGAAAAAAATAAATTGCGTGAAAAAAAACAACAGTGAAACATTCTTGTTAAGATGAGAACACTAGTGAAAATAAATTGAAGAGAGGGCTGAAAAAATAAAGTGTTAAAAATAATGGGTGATGAAGTCTAAAAAAAAATGCAAAGTGCTTAGGGAAGTGTAAGTCACTATTATGTAGTTTTCCTACCTGTCCCCTAGCCAATATTACAACCCGTTAAAGTTCTATTTGATTCTATTCGAGCATGATTAATTAGTGGAGATGTACATAATGGGCAAGCCTATGGTTCTTTGTGTATACATGTGAATTCTTTTGTGAGTGTGAGAGTTGATCTTCGATGCAAAGTCCTTAAATTATATTTGATTCTTTAAATTGAGTGTGTGGACTATTTTTTCTTGTGAGGGCACTTGTTTCCTGATAGATAGGTGATTTTATTAGCTTTCTTTGATGGAGTAGGTGAACAAACTAAATTTGATGAGTTAGAGTCCGTCTTTGAGGTTAGGAGGTTAAATTTTTTTTGTTTATTTGTATATCCTGCATAATGATCGGGAAGTGTACTTGATGTTGTGATTGGTTATATGGCCTAATTGTTTGTATCAATCAATGTGGTGGTGCCCCTAGTTTAAATTTTGAGATGAGCTTTAATGCTTGCTCGAGGACGAGCAAAAGTCTAAGTGTGGGGTGGTGATGTGAGGCCAAAATTACATATATTTAGTCATTATTTGCCTCATATTTGATCTTTTTATTGTTCTTTTTGAGCATTGATTTTATGAATTATTCTTATATTGAGTATTTGTATTTGTAGGATTAAAATGGTGAAAAGTTGAAGAAATTTGAAGAAGAAACGAATTAAAAATGAGAAATCATATAAGGAAATCAAGCAGACAGCTTAATGGATTGAATGTAATATTTTATTATTATTCATACATATGAATTGAATTTCAATTCAATTCAAGGGTGCTGTAAAGGGCTGCCACATGGCAGCCAGTGAAGATGCAACGAACAATTGAGGCGGCGGCACCACATACGAACAGTTCAATCCCAATTTAATTGGGTTTTGGTTTCCCAATTCATTTTGGACTCAGTTATTTTATTTGAGGCTTTTTCCTACACCTATAAATATCCCCTAAGAATAATTCTTCTACAATTTTTGACCTACGAAGAGCTAGTAGCCGTCGTGGAGGCCGGAGAATATTAGTTTTCATCTTTTCATCTCCTTTATTATTTATTTTACATTTTTCTTTTGATGATTTATTGTAATTGATCCATGTCTATGTGGATTTATTCTTGTGCTTACTATTTTAATGCTTCGCGACCATTAAAATAAATCTACAATCTCTTTGCGAACTCGAGAGAAGAATCATTGAGATAGAACAAAGAATATAGGGAGCAAGACCTCTCTTTTGTAACGTAAAGGGTAGGTTAGCGACTAGGATAGAGATATACCTAGAACGCCTTGCTTGGTTCATACGGGAAGAAATATAAATGCTTTTAAAATAATATGTCATCCCCACTCAACGATGTAGTTGTGATGCTATATTGAATAGGAAACTAGAGGCTCGAGAGACCATAATTGTAATATCAACCCCGGAATCAACAACTAGATAAACAAACAAGTCGATGAAATTGCTTATTAAACATGATTGTTAGCAGATCCATAGTCCTAGATCGATTAAATCACATTGATTACATGAAAATCTGCTCTTTGTTTGTTAATTGTTCATTAGTTAACTTCTTCTTTTTTTATTTTTTTGATTAGTTAATCATCACCTTTGGAATTTTACGCTTGAATAAATAATTAGAACTAGTTTAATTTAGTAAAATAGTTAATCGACAAGTCCCTGTGGGTACGATATCTGGACTTACAATCCTATATTACTTTTACGACCGCGTACACTTGTGTGTGCGTTACGACACAATAGTGACGATGATGGTCTGCAGGCAACTTGGGCCCTCCACCATAACTTTGTTGGGCCATCCAGCAAAAATGTAATATAGCAAACCCTGTGAGTCTCCAATAACCCCAGATGGTGCAGAATCTCCTCACAATTAGTAATAAATTCATGAGGGTCCTGCCCAGAAGTACCTGCAAACCTCGGAGGTGCCAATCTCAAGAATCTACCCAACGCCTTCTACTCCATCTCTGTCATAGCTGGGAGAGGAGCAAGAGGTTGTGCAACTGATGGGACTGGAATAAACTTGTTATGGGGAGCCACAGTAACAGGCTGCGCTCTTGAACTCGGTGCACCCAAGGCTGCCCCCTTAGAGGAGGTCTGTGTTGCCTCAGAAGGCCGCTCTCCAATCATACCCAACAACTATAACAGTAATCCCCGAATATCTGAAGACTGAGCTGGGGCTGAAGTTGGCACTGGAGCTGGTGGTACCTGGGATTCCCCCTGGTCCACATGTTGCTCGGGAGAAAAATCTGGCTCATGATCATGCTCGGGCCCTATCTCAACACTAGCAGTGGCCGCTGCTCGAGGACGTCCTCGATCCGTACCTCTACGACCTCCCTGGCCCCTAGCTGGCGTCAGAGGCTCATCTCTACCTGACGCCGATGATCTCGTACGAGCTATTTGTTGAAGAATAAATGAGAACAAGTGAGGTTTCAAGAAACTCCCAAGGATTTTGCACGATGCAGAAGCAAATAAGAGAGTCATATTTATTAAGATGTCACTTTACCCTCCCAAAGATTGAGTACAGATGTCTCCGCCCCAATCCGCAGGACTCTACTATACATTGGCTCCTATACCGATGATACCAGTGAACCTAGGCTCTGATATCAAGTTTTCACGACCTAATTTCTCAGTAATGATGACACCTACAACCCTTCAGTAGGTGAACCAATCCCCATAGCCCAGAACGGTTAGAAATGGGCTACCATATAACACCTTAGCGGAGGAACGATATAAATAAGCGGAAGCAAGGAAAATAAGCTGAAGAAAGTAGATACAAGAATATATATACATCTGCGGAAGCTAAACCAAAACCCCAAAACCTGGTATCATATTATAGAGTCAGAACTACATATAAAGAGTACAAAGGATCCAAAACAATATATACAGATGTATCCGAGTAGTAATAGAGTACATGATACAAAATATAACTAAAAGCAAGCTCTAGTCGCCAAGAGCTCACCCTCAGTCTGAAATATCTCAAAAATAGCTCCTCGCACAAGTATCCAATGAGCTAATGGCGATGGTCCACACTAGGATCTGCACCAGAAGATGCAGAGTGTAGTATGAGCATCAATTGCAATGCAACCGGTATCCAGTAGGTATCATAGGCCGACTGGGCACATATAAGATAAAAGAGCAGTAATAAGCAGAATAGAAAACAAGTAGTCACAAAAGGAAACAAAGAAACACATGGAAGCTAGCAAAGAAGGAATACAAGCAGGAAAAATACATATGGCTAGCTAAAAGAATACACATCACAGGCGAAAGAAAGAAACACGTACCCGGAATCCTCACAATAACAAGTATACAAAGAAGAGTTTAGAAAACAGGTGGTATACCGGTAACATCAACCAGAGAGGAAAAAAAATAGTAAACATGTTCCAAATAAAATGAACGATAACCCAACTAAGCATGCAATCTCAAGTCAAGAATTCAACAACTAGAAGCCCAAGTTTAACCTTAACAATATCCAAAGTCATAAGAACCACAATTGGAACCAGTAGAGTAAAATAGTAACAATAAGTCTACCTACAGTCCAACGGGCCCCCATATACCCAAGGAACACAAACAAGTGAAGACAAACCCTCCGGCATCCCATACTGCCAGAGCGTACAATCAACAAACAATAAACAAGGGTGGAAACTCACATAAATGAATGGTATGACATCTTATGCTAAGCTAAGAGTGATAGTAGTACCGTATATTATCCATTTCTGGCGTCCTATAACGCCCAAAAGATGGGATCCATGGGAGGTCACACCCGTATATCTCTACTATGTCATATAACCCCCCTCTGGCACTCGCAACACGTAGCCCTTTGTCCGAAATGACAAGGTCCATAGATGCCCCCGACCAACATACTATATGCCCCGCAATCTAAAAAATCACCAAGTAAAGCTGCCCGGAGAGTATCCAGGTCTAAATCAGTAAGTCAAATAGTCCTAGCGCACAACCCCATTGAGTCTAGCATCACCCTAGAAGTTGTAGTAAAACAAGTCTAGCGCTCGACCCTGCTGAGTCTAGTATAAGTGGAAATAGTGACAAAACATGCTTTAATTCCCCCTTACCCCAAGAAGATCCATTAAGACGGTACCAAAACCCTTTTTCAACCATTTTCACCAAAAATGGGCCCCATAGGCCATGCAAGGTTTATAAAATCAGCAATAGTAGGATCGAAGCCAAAACTATAGTAAAATGATGAAGAAATTCCCTCTATATGCATGATGAATGGTATACACAATCACAACAGTGGCCCCTGACCCATAATCAATCTATCGGCCCTGCACAGGCTCAAATCATTCTACAACACAAATAGCCAGCTCTAGAACAATAATAACAATGCACTGGACTCATAGACATTCCTATATAACCCACCATCTATATTCCGGAGTCAAACAAGGCCACAAGGGACCACAAGGGTGATAATATCATCTATAGCAAATACTACAACCATCGGAGGAAGAAAAGTAATGGGACATGAATAAAGCGGTCAAGGTCTGTGGTACTAACTAGTAAGCCCAACCCAAGGATGCCTATTAGTACAATTTTATTCTATATATGCGAAATCTAAGGAGTTTAAACCGTAACCTACCTCGGGGATGAACTGCAAACATGAACCATCACTCGTGTGCCTTCCCCTTCTTAATAGCCTGGAAAATCTACCACACTATCAAGAACATAATCTAGGTGTAAAGATGAGAAGGACGACAACCATATTGCTATACGAAAAATTGGGCTGAAAATCGGGTCAAAAAAAGACCCTCAGGCCCCGCGGAGTGAAACAAAAAATAAAATTTACAATTATGTCCACGGTGAATTTAGGAACCCATGCTCAAAATTTGAGCGCAAACGGAGTTCATTTCGAGGCTCAAAACAACCCCGAAGTACTACTAATTCATGAGAACAAAAGTGAAGAATTGCGATTTTCAAGGGAAGAAATGTACCAATTTGGAAGCAAGAATTGACCACGGACCGGAACTACAGCTACCACGAACAACAAGCTCTCCAACGCAGCTTTAACCCGAGAAAAATCAAGCTTGTAAGAGCCTCAACCATGGAAGTTTTTGAGCTTGAAGAGAAGAACAAGGCTTGAAGAAGAAGAGGCTTACCAACGATAAAGGAGCGAGATTAATGAATTTGGAGAATTCCCACGAGCCCACACTGTTCTTGAGTAACTAGAGTTGAGAAAAATGAAGTTGGAGTTGAAGGAAGTGAAAGAAATAAGCTAAAAATCGTGAAAAACAAAAATTTAAAGAATGAAATTTGTGGAAATTAACGAAAGTTAACAAGAAATTTTACGTATTCACGAGGCCAAAAAACACACCCGAATCAGCAATAATTATTCCTCCAAGTTATGGGTAATAGCAGGTGAAGATTTGATGGAATTTGATGTAAAAATGGTGGAGAAAATGAGTTGGAAAGATGAGAGCAAAAGCTGAAAATAAAGCTGCCAACAGCTATTTAAAGCTGGCCCGTAACAGAAAATCTGCAATTTCTAAATTTCTATGGGACATTCCGGGCACATTTGGAACTCGATAATCACAAACCAATAGAGCTATTTGAGTGAAAATGACATTATGGGCTCAATGGAATCAACGAATTTACCAACGGAGATCATTTTAAGGAAAAGAGGGTCCCATATAAAAAACTAACTCGGAACTCAATATCCCAAAATAAGTCTGTATGCCTCGGGACTCAAATCAAAGGTTCTCCTTGCCCAAAGTCGACATTCTAGAGCTAATAGCATGGATGGAATTTTCATTCGAGGCCGTCTTCTCCAAATATTGACCAAATTCAAACTTTCAAGTTCAACTTGGCTAAAACACAAAAACCCAGACAAAACTAAACCGACAACTCTCAGAACCCGACCCAGGGTCCATCTAGACCAAACTCCATGCTCTGGAGCTAACAAAAATGTTAAAATTCGATTTCGAGCATGTTTACCAAGAATGTTAACTAAAGTCAATGATATTCTAAGTTAAGGCTCTAAAACAGGCAAACGGCCAAAATGACCAAACGAATGACCAGGACACTGAACCACCGGTCCCAGCAAGCCATAAATGACTTGGAGCCGCTACAGGAAAGCTCTAGCAGTACAAAAAAGGCATAAACATGAAAATGACTGAAAGGGTCATTACACAATCCAAAACTAACAATATTTAATCCAAAACTAACAATATTCAACCCAAAACTAACAATATTCATCCAAGCATAAACTAATTAAGGTTCATACCAAAACACCTAAACTAAAGTTCACATATGAATTTTTCACTAACATTCAAGAAACTCTAACCCTAACATTCAAGAAATTTAGCACTAACATTCAATAAATTAACCCTAACATTTAAGAATTTCAAGAAAACTAGCAATATAATTCAACCCAAAACTAAAAATATTCAACCTAAAACTAACAATATTCAACCAAGACTATGATTAATTTAAGATTAAAAATAAAAAAACCAACCCTAATGTTAACTACAAGGTTGTGGCGGCAATAGACTGGTGGAGGAGAAGGAGGAGGAGAAAGGCACGACGGTGGTGGACTTCAACAATGGTGGTGGCGGCGTCAACAAGCTGTGGAGGAGGAGAAATCGCCGGAGAAATGTGAGGAAGAGAGAAAACAAAATATTGGAAGAAAAGACCTGATCTGGGTCTGTTAAATTAAAAAAAGTGATGGACAACGTCATTTTTGTCCATCGCTTTTTTCATTTAATGTTTTACTGGATATTGATCAAAAGGCAATGGACAAAAATCACGCTGTCTGTCACAATTTTTTTTTTTAAAATTATTATTTTATAAAGATATTATTGTTATTTATATATTAATAAATTAAAATTTTGCAAAAGCAACGGACAACGTCGTTATTTTAAAATTATTTTTAATAATTGTGACGCTAACCATCGCTTTTAATAAAAAATAAATATAAATTATATGTAAATGATATTGGCACAAAAATTCGCGAAAAAAGTGACGCTGTCCGTCGTTTTTGCAAAAAAATAAATATAAATTAAAAAAAATGAGAAAAGCAATGGACAACGTTGCTTTTTCGTTGCTTTTTTAGAGAGACATTGTCCGTCGCTTTTATGTCCTTCTCCTTTTGACCTATTTTTAGTAGTGACCCTAGACCTTGTCTGCTTCTTCATGTCCAACTTATTTTCTTTCTCCAATGTTTGTAGTATTCGTGGTAGATGATATTATCACCCTTGTGGTCCTGTGTCACCTTGTTTTGACACTGGGCCACATATAGTGAGTTATTTAGGAATGTCCATGAGTCTCAAACACTGATATTGCGATCTTAGGCTGGTTATCTGTGTTGTAAAGCGATTGGAGCCTGTGTAGGGCTGATAGGTTGATTGTGAGTTGTTGGGCTACTGGTTGTGTTTGAGCATGCCATTTATCATGCATATACAGAGGTTTTCAATATGATTTTTACTATGGTTTTGGCTTTGGGCCTACCTTATATGATTTTCTAAACCTTGCATGGCCCCGAGGGCTCGTTTTTGGTATAAATAGTTGTAAAATGGTCTGGCACTAATTTTTATGGATCTTCTTAGGGTAATAAAGTTGAAAGGTTGATTTTATCACTGTTTTCACACTTACACTATACTCGACTGCGCCGTAGTGCTAGATTTGATTACCTATTGATTGAGATGGTACTAGACTCGATCGACCGAGCTACAAATGGGTTTACTACTATTTTAGACCCAGTTATGTCCAGGCAACCTTGGTGAGGTTGTTGAGACTTGATTAACTAATTTAGACCCAGGTAGAACCCCAAGCATGCATTTTTGAGATTTGAGTACTTATTTGGATCTGGCTACACTCTAGATGATTTGATTAATGTTATGAGATTTAGTATATCTTCTACGAGTAGACCTTCATGGACCTGACCATTCTGGACCAAGTGCTACTGGCCAAAGGTGATAGGAGGAGGGGTGTACGATGGAGTAGAGGTACTCGGGGGAATCCCTTCCATGGATCCTGCCTCTATTGGGCTTTTTAGGTACCGGAACGGGTAAGATACGGGGCACTATTACATGGTTTCAGCCTATCATATCATATCATTCATTTGTGACAGATTCCACCCTTGTTTTATGTTTAATGAGTGTACGCTTCATTAGTATAGGATGCCGGAGGGTTTGTCTTCACTTGTTTGTGTTTCTCAGATTTATGGGCGCCCGTTGGGACTGTAGGAAGACTTATTGTTACTCTATCGAGATATAGATCCCTATTGTGGTTTCATATGGTGTTGGACATTTAGGGTTGTATTATATACATTTGGTTAACTTGATAAGTTGTATTTGGGCTCCCCGGTTGATTCTTTCCTTACTTGAGAGTAGTATTACTAGCATGGTTTGATTGTTAATCTTGATTTTGAGTATGATATTGTTATTATTCTTTCCTCCTTCCTTTTTACTTGAGGTTACCAGTATACCACCTATTTGTAAACTCTCTCTATATATATTGTTATTGCGAGGATCCCAGGTGCATTATTGCTTTCTTTCACCTGTGTTTGTGATATATATATTCATTCTAGTAGCTTGTAATGTATGCTATTTTCTTCTTGTATACTTCAGTGATAGCTTCCGTGTAATTATTCGTTGCTTTGTGTGACTACTTGTTTCTTTTCTGCTATATTACTGCCTTTATATCTTCTATGTGCCCAGTCAGCCTGTGATACCTATTAGGTACCTGTTGCTTAGAAATTGGTGCTCATACTACACTCTACATCTTTCTGGTGCAGATCCTAGTGTGAGCCATCGTCGTTGACCCGTTGGAGTGTCACAACCTGATTTTTTGGTCATGATGGCACCTACAACCCCCAGTTGGCGAACCAATCCCCGTAGCCCAAAACGGTTAGTAATGGGCCACATTCTATCAACTTAAGCAGAAGAATAGTTTAATAAGCGGAAGCAAGGGAACAAGACGAAGAAAATAGATAACAGAGATAATATATACAATGCGGAGGCTAAACTAAACCCAAAACCTGGTATCATAGCGTATAAGAGCTAGATCTACATAAGGAGTACAATGGGTCCAAAATAATATATGCATTGATGTCTCCGAGTAGTAATATAGTACATAAGCAAAAGATAAAGTAAAAGCCAAGCTCTGGTCGTCAAGAGCTCACCCTCAGTCTGGAATATCACAGAAGCAGCTCCGCGCACGAGTCTCGAATGAGCTAGCAACGATGGCCCATACTAGGATCTGCCCCAGAAGTTGCAGAGTGTAGTATGAGCACCAAATGCGAAGCATAAGGTACCCAGTAAGTATCATAGGACGACTGGTCACATATAAGATAAAAGCGTAGTAATAGACAAAATAAAAGCAAGTAGTCACGAGAATCAATGAAAAATTACAGAGTAACTAGCCCAGAGGGAAGACAACAGAACAACATACAAGGCTATCAAGTAGAATATATACACAACATGCAAAGGTGAAAGTAAGAAATGACGCACCTGGGATCCTTGCAATAACAGTATTTACGCAATAAAATTCTTAAAAATGGACGGTATATCGGTAACCTCAAGTACTAGGGAAGGTAGAAAAGAGTAAAGATAGACATGCTCGGAAAACAGGGATCAAAAACCAAACTAATCATATCAATATCAATCCAGAACAAACAACATTGCGGTATAAAATCTCAACATCATAACCGAGACAGTAGATAGTATCATGATAAAGTAACAAGAATCTACCTACAGTCCCTCGACCGCCCATACAACCGAGGAATGCAAACAAGTGCAAACAAAACCCTCCGGCCGCCCATACAATCGGAGGGTACACTTAGCAAACAGCAAACAAGGGTGGATCCTCAAACAATGAATGATATGCTATGAAATGCCAAGATAGTGAAACCTTAGTGTCAGTATGTTACCCCCTCCTGTGCCCCAAAGGTACAGTAAAGGTGAGATCCATGGAAGGACTTCTCCCAAGTACATCTACTTTGCTTTAAACCCTTTCCTCCGGTCACCCTTCTGATCGTAGCACTTGTTCCTGAGCGACAGGGTCAATGGAGGTCTACTCATAGACCACATACTACAATCTGACCTAAAAATACCGTCCAAAGTGCCACCGGATCCAAACTAGTCACCAATGGTCAAAATGTGTGTCTGAATCCTATCCAGGTCTAAATCAATGAAATAAATGCAGTAAAACCCCCCTCCAAGAGAGCCCGGGCATCTTCGGGTCTAAAACAGTAGTAAAACAAGTCTGTTGCTCGGCTTTACCGAGTCTAATATGACTTCTTTATAAATAGCAGAATCAATCTAGCACCTTGGTCCACCCGAGTGCAATATAGGATACAAAAACTGATAAATCTCTCTTCTTTTAACCTTTCTTACCCCAAGAAGGTCCATAAAAGGGATACTAAACCATTTCATAACACATTTTACCAAAAATGGGCCCCCGAGGCCATGCAAGGTTTGGAAATCATAAATAGTAGGCCCGAAGCCAAAACCATAGTAAAATCGAGAAGAAAATCCTTTGTATGCATGATAATGGCATGCTTAATCACAAACAGTAGCCCAACGTCTCACAATTAACCTATCGGCCCTACACAGGCTCCAATCATTCTACAACACAGATAGCCAACACTATATCAATAATAACGATGTCCGGGACACACGGACATTCCCATATCCCACCAACTATGTTCCAAAGTCGAACAAGGCCTCACAGGACCATAAGGGTGATAACATCAACTACTTAAGAATACTAGGGAGGAAGCTTTCTCTCTAACGGAAAGAATTCCCAAATCTTAGAACTGTTTTGAGCACTTAGGAGGAGAGAAGATTGAGTTTTAGTATTGGAATAGTGAAGGAGAAAAGCTGGAAAAACTAAATGGAACAAATATATACTGCTAGGGGTCCTTCATCGCGATCGCAAAGGGACCCCTTGTGATCGTGAGGACCACGCTGGCTAGACCATCGCGATTGCGAAGGTTAGCCACACAATCATGAAGAACAAAGGGGAAAGGACTTCATCGCGATCGCGACAGGAGATCACAGCATCGTGAAGAATAGAAGTCCAGGTGTTTCATCACAATCACGAGGGACGAGGCTCCCAATTAAGGCCTGAGGCCTGCACCTGCAACAACAAAAGTCTGCAACTTTCCAAAACTTAACGGGGCATTCCAGGCACAATCAAAAATCGATATTCAAAAAACAATAATGCAAACAGAGTGGAAACGATATTCCGGACCCAACAAAATTGACAAAACTTCCATATGAGGTTATTTCAGAGAGATGTTGACCCAAGTCAACACTAACTAAAAGAACTCAAAGTCTCAAAATGAGCCCGTCTCACCCGAAACCCAAACCAACCACCTACCTAACCCAAACTTAACATTCCGGATTTTATGAAATTGTCAGATTTTGAATCTGACACTCCAATCATCAAAAGCTACCCAAAGTTACACTTTCAACTCCAAATGTCCTGAAACTAGAGAAAATAACACAAAACCCACACCGGAAGTTCTCATGTCTCAACTGAAGGTCCAACTAGACCAAACTCAATGCTACAGAGCTAATAAAATAGTCAAAATTCAATTCTGAGCATGTTACCTAAGAATGTTGACTGAAGTCAACAATATTCTAAGTTAAGGCTCTAAAATAGACAAATGGCCAAAATAACCAAACAAACAACTAGGGCACTGAGCCACCGGTCCCAGAAAGTCATAAATGACTTAGGGTCAATACAAGAAAGCTCTAACAGTACAATGAATGTTAAAATGCGAAGATGACCAGAAGGGTAATTACATGAAGACTCGTGGGGTTGATCTTTTGGACAATCCAAGGCTGAGGGTGAGCTCTTGATGAATGGACTTATCTTTTAGCTCATCCTTTACATCTTGTACTCTTTTTGTTATTCTGAGATAGATATGTATTTATTATTTTGGATCCTTTGTACTCCATTGATGTAGTTCCAGCTTATATACTATAATACCAGGTTTTAGGTTTGGTTTAGCTTTTGCTTATGTATTCCTATTGCTTATTACTTATCACATCTCCCTTTCTTCTGCCTATAGTATGCTTCTTTCGCTTGCTTGTTAGATAATAGCCCATTACTAACCATTCTAGGCTATGGGGATTGGTTCACCTACTGGAGGGTTGTAGGTGTTATCATAACCGAGAAATTGAGTTGTGAAAGGTTGGTATCAGAGCTTTAGGTTCACCGGTGTCATCAGTATAGGAGCCAATGTCTAGTAGAGTCCTATAGATCAGGGCGGAGACATTTGTACTCAATCTTCAAGAGGCTACAGGGGCATCCTAGGAAACATGGACATTTTCTTGCTTTTATCTCGTGCGTAGTATCCTTAAAAGTTTCTTGAATCACACTTGTTCTAGTTCATTCTTTTGCAAATAGTTCATACGAGATTGTCGGCATCAAGCGAAGGAGATACTTTGACCCTTGCACCTCCGACTCTAGCTAGGGGCCAGGGAGGTTGCATTGGTAGAGCTAGAGGACATTCCCGAGCAGCGGCACCAGTTAGAGCCCCTAGGGTTGAGGTTGAGCCCGAGTATGACCTCGAGTTTGTTTCAGAGTAGTAGCATGTGGACCAGGGGATAGCCCATGTGACACCAGCTCTGGTACCAGTATCAGCTTCAGTGCCAACATTAGCCCTAGCTCAGTCAACAAGTATTCGGGGTTTGCTTTTACAGCATTTAGGTATGATCAGGGATCAGACTTCTAAGGTAGCACAAACATCCACTCTGGGGGGCAGCCCTAGGTGTGTAGAGTTTAGGAGCGCAGCCTACTACTATGGCTCCCTATGCTAAGGTTATTCTGGTTCCAGCTATTGCACAACCTCTTGCTCCTCGCCCAACTATGACAAAGATAGAGCAGAAGGCATTGGGTAGGTTTATGAGAATGACTCCACCTAGGTTCGCTGGTACTTCAGGTCAGGGCCTACATAATTTTATTATGACTTATGCGGAGATACTATATCACTTTGCATTGTTGGAGACTATCGGAGTAGGTTATACTACTTATCAATTAGAGGTCCCAACTAAGTTGTGGTGGAGGGACCAGGTTGCTTGCAGACTATCTTCGTCTCCTCCGTTATCTTGGACAGAGTTTTATGAGGCCTTCATGATCAAGTTCTTGCCTTAGAGCAACAGAGAGCGTCGCATGGAGCAGTTCACTAGGCGTATACAGGGATCGGTGTCGGTATCTGAGTACAAGACACATTTCCACCAGCTTGCTTTATTTAGGGCTATAATTATTCCTACTGATCCCGACAAAGTTTATAGGTTTGTTTGGGGTTTATGGATAGAGCTTAGACAGCCAACTGAGATATTAGTTTTTAATGGTCGATGTATCAGGCTATCACAAACTATGTATGTACCATGGAGGATTTACATCATCGTGATCAGGGGGCTAGAGATAAGAGGCCACAACAGCAGGGTGGCTACAGTGGTTCTCATTCTGGTGGTAGAGGCTTAGGCGAGTAGGGCTAAGGGTATCAGCTACACCAGCACCCGGGTCAGTCTAGTCGACCAATTTAGGCATCACTTCAGGATTCTGGTAGTCCTCAGTTTGAGTAGGGTCAAAGTAGGTAGCAGGGCTATAGTGGTTAGTCTTTGAGAGGTGCAACTTTTAGGCCATCATGTCATGGTGGCCACACAGGTTTGACTGGTTCATCTTGGCAGCTTAGGCCATCAGGGCCTTGTTATAAGTCTAGAGTTATTGGGAACTACGCTAGAGATTGCCCCTAGCAGGACATAGTTCAGCCAACCGCTCAGCCGACTCAGCCTATTAGTGCAGATCACCACCAGCTAGAGGGGGTGGTGGCTAGCATGGCTAGACAAGGGGTAGGGATGGCAGTCGATTAGGTAGTGGTCGCCATCAATTTTATGCGGTCCTTAGGAGACCAGAGGAAGAGACCTCAGATGCTATGATCATAGGTAAGATTTATGTATGCCATCAGCCAACCTTTGCTTTATTTGATCTTGGATCTACTTGTTCGTATATTTCTTCCTACTATTTGCCTTGTTTTGGGTTGGCTAGTAAGCCATTATCTGTACCTGTATATGTTTTGACCCCAGTAGGAGATTGTTTAGTATTAGATTGGATTGTGAGATATTGTATGATTTCCATTGGTGATTTAGAAACTTGGGGTGATTTGATGATTCTTGATATGTTAGACTTTGATGTGATACAGGGAATGTACTGGTTATCCCCTCACCGTGTAGTTTTCGATTGGTATGCCAATACTGTTACCATAGATGTGCTTGGCATATCCCCAGTTGTGTGGCAGGAATCTGTCAGCGACACACCATCTACGATCATCTCTTATCTTCAAGCTAGGAAGTTGATTTCTCGCAGGTGTTTGGCTTATCTAGCATATTTTCGAGCTACTAGTGCTGACCTTCCTTCCCCTGAGTCAGTTTTGATGGTTAATGATTTCATAGATGTGTTTTCTACCGACCTACCAGGCCTTCTACTTGAGAGAGATACTGATTTCGCTATTGAGTTAGAGCCGGGCACCAGGACCATTTCTATTTCTCCTTACCATATGGCTCCAGCTAAGTTGAGGGAGCTTAAGAAACATCATCATGACTTGTTAGCTAATGGTTTCATTAGGTTGAGTGTGTCACCTTGGGGTGCTCCTATTCTTTTTATAAAGAAGAAAGATGGGTCGATGCAGTTGTGTATTAATTATAGGCAACTCAATAAGGTGACTGTGAAGAGTAGCATCAAATGTCACAGATTGATGACTTGTTTGATCATCTTCAGGGTTCAGTCGTGTTTCAAAAGATAGATTTAAGGTCAGGACACCACAGTTGAGGATTAGGGTAGAGGACATCCCTAATATAGCATTTAGGAAACATAATGTCCATTATGAGTTCCTGGTGATGTCTTTTTGGTAGACTAATGCCCCTACATCTTTCATCGACTTGATGCACAAGGTGCTTAGCCCGTACTTGGACTCGTTTATGATAGTTTTCGTAGATGACATCTCAGTTTTGGAGGGCTATTCAGCGAGACTTGTGTACAGAGGTTCAGCTTAGTAATGCATTCCACCCTCAGATAGATGGCCAGTCTGAGAAGACTATTCAGGTCCTGTAGGATATGCTTCAGGCCTGTGTTCTTGAATTTGGAGTCTTTGGGATCAGTTTGTGCCTTTGGCCGAGTTTTCTTATAATAATAGCTTTCATTCGAGCATTGGCATGTCACCTTTTGAGGCTTTTTATGGTAGGCATTGTAGATTGCTCATTAGTTGGTTTGATGGTTTGGAGTCTAGGCCACAGGGTTCAGATTTGCTTCAAGATTCCTTAGACTGAGTCTGAGTGATTTAGGATAGACTTCGGGCAGCCTAGAGTAGTCAGAAGAGCTATGCTGATCATAGACTTCGTGCCTTGGAGTTCAGTGTTGGTGACCTTGTATTCCTCTGTGTATGACCCATGAAGGGTGTGATGAGATTTGGTTGGTGGGACAAGCTTATCCCCAGGTACATTGGACCATTTGAGATCCTTCAAAGAGTTGGTAGTGTTGCCAATCTGTTAGCTTTGCCTCTGATATTTTCTGTTATGCACCTAGTTTTCCATGTGTCAATGTTACGGCGGTATATTCTAGATGAGTCTAATGTGTTACAGTGGGACATGGTTCAGTTGGATGAGACTTTAGCCTTTGTTGAGGAGCTGGTAGCTATTTTGGCCAAAGATATCATGAGGTTGAGATCTAGGGAGATTCCGATTGTGAAAGTTCAGTGGAGGCACCATCCAGTTCAGGAGGCTACCTGACAGACCAAGAGAGAGATGCGGGATCAGTATCCATAGTTGTTTAAGCCTTTATGTGCTATCTTGCCTTTGACTTTTGAGGACGAAACTTCTTCTAGTAGTAGATGATGTAATAACCCTTCCAGTCATTCTCGCGTATACGCATTTCTTGTACTGTTAGAGATTGCTTATAGCAGCCCCAACTCATTTATGGCTTAAAGGGATCGATGGTTTGGTGCCCTAGCCGTTTGTTTGGTTGTTATGACCGTTCCTATGTTTTAGAGCCTTAACTTAGGATATCATTGGTTTCGGTCAACATTCTTGGTAAATGCACTCAAAATTGAATTTCGACAGTTCTGTTAGCTCTAGAGCATGGTTTTTGATCTAGATGGACCCTTGGTCGGGGTCTGGGAGCTTTCAATTTGGGTTTGTGTTGGTTTTCATGTTTTCTAGCCGGTTGAACTTGAAAGTTTGACTTTGGTCAACATTCAAAGAAAATAGCCTCAGATAGAAATTCTGTCAGCGTTGTTTTCTCTGGAATGTTGATTTTGGGCTACAGAGACCTTTGGTTTGGGTCCCGAGGCTTCCAAACTCATTATAGGCCTTGGTGTTCCATTTTGGAAAGATTGTCCTAAAGTTGGTTCTTGGGCGTGGGGCCCATTTTTCTTCTTATCTACCTGTATTGGTATTTTTGTCGATTTTGTTGAGTCTGGAAGCCATTTTTAGTAAAATAGCTCAGCTCATTTGTATTCGCGGGACCTCGGATATGTTTCCGAGGGTATATCGGAGTTGAATTCCAAGTTGGAGATGTTGTTGGCAGTTGGTTGTTGTCATTGCATCAATTTTCTATCACCCACGTGGGGCTTGGCCGTGTCCGCGATGAAGCATGCCAGCCGCCCCATTTTCTCGGCCATCGCCTAGGTGGAGCCTCAGCCGCATCCGAGTAGGGAAATGCCAACCGCCTTATTTTTTCTCGGCCATTGCCTAGGCGGCACCTGGGCTGCATAGGCGTGGTCACGTAGGGAGCACCCGGACGCATACGCACAAGCATTGGCTGGCAGCTTCAAAATGTCTTCTCTCCTCTTTTCATTTCATTTAACATCAACACCAATTTCTCCATTGAAACCAGCTCTCAAAGCTCCACTTTTCTCCACTTTTGGCCATCAAATTCTTGGAGGAAGATCACCCTTTGTTCGTGGTTTCTTTTTCGTCATTAATTTGGTAAGTTGCTTTGCTAATTTATGATTTTATCCCTTTAAATTCCCTCTTTGCTCTCTTAGCTTGCGTAGACTATTTTAGCCCTAAATTCTTGCTCAATTGCTCTAAATTTTTGGGCATGCACTCCTTGGAACCCCGTGATCATTTTGCACTTGTTCATTTTCGGCTTTGGGTTGCGAGACCCACGGGCCCACTTGATAACCAAATTTCGACTCAGCTATAATTATAACAATATAGGTATCGTTAGTCCTATTTTGATGTGTAGTTTATGTTCTTGAGAGTTTTATTTTTGTTCGGAGCTTCTCAGAGCGGTTCGGGCATGGACATCATGCTTGTCATCGGACGACAGGTAGGTTACGGTTTAACTCTTATGGACTTTGCATATATAGGATATAATTGTACTAATTAGCATCCTTGGGTTGGGTTTATTAGCTTGGTACCCCAGACTTGTCCGCTTCTTCATGTCTGGCTTATTTTCTTTCTCCGATGTTTGTAGTATTCGTGCTAGATGATATTATCAACTTTGTGGTCCTGTGTGAACTTGTTTTGACTCTATACTATAGATGGTGGGTTATTTGGGAATATCTGTGAGTCCCGAACATTCATATTACGATCTTACGCTGGTTATCTGTGTTGTAGAGTAATTGGAGCCTGCGCAGGGCTGATAGATTGATTGTGAGCCGTTGGGCTACTATTTGTGTTTTACCATGCCATATATCATGCATATACAAAGGTTTTTCGTATGATTTTTACTACGGTTTTGGCTTCGGGCCTACTTTATATGGTTTTCTAAACCTTGCATGGCCCCAAGGGCCCATTTTTAATAAAAATGGTTGTAAAATGCTTTAGCACTGATTTTTATGGATCTTCTTGGGGTAAGAAAGTTGAAAGGTTGATTTTATCAGTGTTTTCATTCGTAGACTAGACTCGGCTAGCCCAAAGTGTTAAATTTGATTTCCTATCGATTGAGACGGTACTAGACTCAGCCGGACCGGTCCACAAATGGGTTTTTACTACTGTTTTAGACTCGGTTATATACGTGCACCTTTGGTGGGGTTATTGAGACTTTATTTACTGATTTTGACCTAGATAGAACCCAGGGCATGCATTTTTGAGATCTGAGGACTTATTTGGATTCGGCTACACTCCAGACGATTACATTGAGGTTACGAGATTTAGTATATGGTCTATGAGTAGATCTCCATGGACTCTACCATTCTGGACCAAGTTCTACGGGCTGAAGGTGACAGGAGGAGGGGTGTACAACAGAGTAGCGGTACTCGGGGGAATCCCTTCCATGGATCCTACCTCTATTGGGCCTTTTAGGAATCAGAAGGGCTAATATACGATACTACTATCACTTGGTTTCAGCGTATCATATCATATCATCCATTTGTGTGATATTCTACCCTTGTTTTCTATTTGCTGAGTGTACACTTTGGTTGTATGCGATGCCTAAGGTTTTGTCTTCACTTATTTGTGTTCCTCGGGGGTATGGGAGCCCGTTGGGACTGTAGGTAGACTTATTGTTACTCTATCAAGATATTGATCCCTATTGTGATTTCATATGGTGTTGGACATTGAGGGTTTTATTATATACATTTGGTTAACTTGATAAGTTTTATTTGGGCTCCCCGGTTAATCTTGTTTTCGAGCATGCTATCATTATTCTTCTTTCCTACTTCCCTTTTAGTTGAGGTTACCGATATACTGCCTATTTCTAAACTCTCTTTATATATATTGTTATTGCAAGGATCCTAGGTGTGTTATTGCTTTCTTTCACCTGTGTATGTGATATATTTTCATTCTAGTAGTTAGAGAAGTATGTTATTTTCTTCTTGTATCCTTCAGTGCGGCTTTTGTGTACTTATTCGTTTCTTTCTATGAATACTTGTTTTTTTCCTGCTATATTAATGCCTTTATATCTTATATGTGCCCAGTCGTCCTATTATACCTACTGGATACCCGTTGCTTAGCAATGATGCTCATACTACACTCTGCATTTTTCTACTGCAGATCCTAGTGTGTGCCATCGCCAATGACCCGTTGGAGACTCGTCTGGCTGATCTTTTGGACTATCTGAGGCTGAGGGTGAGCTCCTGATGGTCGGTCTTAGCTTTTAGCTCATCCTTTACATCTTGTACTCTTTTTGTTATTCAGAGACAAATATGTATAAATTATTTTGGATCCTTTGTACTCTGTTGATGTAGTTCTGGCTCTTATACTATGATACAGGGTTTTGGGTTTGGTTTAGCTTCTTCTTATGTATTCCAGTTGCTTATTACTTATCGTATCTCCCTTGCTTCTGCCTATATTACGCTTCTTTCGCTTGCCTATTAGATAATAGCCCATTACTAACCATTCCGGGCTATGGAAATTGATTTGCCTACTGGGGAGTTATAGGTTCCATCATGACCGAGAAATCAGGTCATGACAAAAATTTATTATAATAAAAGAACAATTGAAGTCGGAAGAGAAGACTAATGCGGAAGATGTATTAGTGTAGAATATTTGGGTGAAGTTAAATAATATAGGGTAAAGGGTAGTCTCTTTATGCAGGTTTAATTTTATTGATTTATAACTGAAGGTAACACAGTTTAAATACCTAAACTGCACCTCATGACTGAAGAAATTTCAAATAATTTTTGTATCTGCACCTGTGAGAATTTTTGGTGTACCTCCGATACTAAATCAAGTCACGGGGGCCTCTAGTCTCTTTACTTGTGTATCCCAGTACTAGAAACCTCGTACCACCTACACTACATCAAGAAGGACAAAGGTGTTAACCTCTAGATTCGTAGTCACCTCCTTTCTCTCTAGAATTGATGGTGGTATTAACCTCCTTTGAGGTTCAGCCCATCATTTTTCAAAAAAAAGGGAAGATTATGTTTCAAAGAGGATGTGAGATACTTAGCTCAGACTGGGAAAATGGGGCTGGAATGGATCAACTCCTCCATAAATCTTAAAAGGCAGCTACAATATTCAAGAGATAGTCGAGATTGAGGATGAGAAATTGACAACTCGAGAGAAGGACCCATCAACTTCTAAGACTTACCGGGTTCTAATTTTAGTAGCTTGGGAGAGATGAAGGTGTCCACACTCCAAGGGAATCTTAAACCTTACGAAATCTAGCATTTCCACCATGACCTCCGACGTCTGCTCAGAAATTGTGGAAGATGACCAGCCGCTAGAAGTTTCCCCAAAACACTTCACTTTCCCTCTTTTGCTTTTCACTTTCAACTTTCTATTTTGGGCTCTTATTTTTGCTGTCTCTCAGGATGGGATTTGGCACTTTGGGCCAACCCATCATGTACAAACCAACTCTTTTGTTTAATATGGCCATCTGGCCCTTTTAATTCCAAAAAGAAAAAGGGTAAAGAGTAAAATAGGATTATGTAGTATTAAGTAAGGCATAATTAAAAATTAAATTAGAGAACCATGGATCCCACCAAATTGGTGGTTACATAAAATGGGGTTTTTCATATTTACCTAACCACGAAAACAAATCATATCATACCATATATTTTAAGTAACAATCAAAACAAAAATGGTAGTGTTAGTAAGGATACCATACAATACCATGGATAATAACCATCCAAACAAAGTGTTAATCTCATAAGTTTACATCACCAATTATTACTGCAATTTTAGTTATAATTTTACAAATTATTTTTAATTTTTACGAAAGAGTACAAGACTAAAAATCTAGTTTTCGTCTGATTTGTACTGTCTTCTCCATATTCCATGTGGGATTAGACCCCAACATAGTTTGATTACTATGTTCACATACAATCGTGTTTATATCATCTTAAGGTGTAATTTTGAGCATGTCAAAATTCCATTAGATTTACTATTGGTGCTAAATAATTAAGAACTTTAGGGAGTCTATTAATGATATTGGGGGTAGAAATAAAAGATACATGAAATCCTTCTTCGACTAAATCTATAGAAAGATGGAAAAAAGGTGGCATGTGACCAAATGCTAACTATGACAACATTAAGACTTGTATACCATCTCTTCTCATGTTCATTTTTTTTGAACTTTAAGCTCTATATGTTGTTTGAAGTTCTATAATGGTAGGTAATCTATCTAATATAATTAGAGGTGATGTGTCACTCCTTATAACTAAGAAAGTCATTTTTTTTTCACTAATAGGTGACTTAAATGATTATGGTAGATAATCTATCTCATAAGAGAGGTAACATAACACTCTCTTTATATGATAAGGAAAGTCATTTATCTTGTTTCTTATATAATTATGATTAATTACGTGACTAAATGATTATGACAAGTAATCTATCTCATAAGAGGTAATATGACACTCTCTGTATATGCTTTGGAATGTGATTTATCATTTCCCTTTTTAAATTATGAGTAATTAAGTGAGTTAAATGATAATGACAGGTAATCTATCTATATCTATCTATGTATATAATTATGGGCATAACATAGGTGATGTGGTACTCTCCTTGACTAGGAAATTCATTTATCTTTTTTCTTTTTAATTATAATTTAATTAGCTGACTTAAGTGATAATGATAGACAATCTATCTATCTATATAATTATGGATAAAAGAGAGGTGGCGTGATATTATCTGTGATAAGGAAAGTCATTTATCATTTTTTCCCTAAAATTATGATTTATGTGACTTAAATGATAATGACAGACAATTTATCTTTTCATATATCAATGTAATCCTAGATATAAGAGATGTAATATAAATGATTATGGCAGGTATTCTATCTCCTTTGAGGTAACATTACATTCTACCTATATTCTTAGGAAAGACATTTATTTTCCCAGTTTAAATTATGATTTAATTATGTGACTTAAATTATAATTATGGAGAAAAGAGAGGTGATGTGACACTCTCTGATGACGTAAAACTATATCTGATTAATTAGGTGACTTAAATTATTATGGCAGGTTATCTATCTTATAAGAGGTAACATGGTACACTCTGTATATGCTTAGGAAAGTCATTTATTTTTTCTTTTTAAATTATGATTTAATTTTGACTTAAAAGATAACAACAGGTGATGTGGCACTCTCTGGATTAGGATTGTCATTTATTTTTTTCCCATTTTAATTATATATTTTTTTTATTTCACTAAAGCTTAAGTTTTTAGAGAAAATTTACTTCTATTTAATTAACTAGAAGAAAACACTCAATCCTCAAAACCATGACAACATCTCAAACTTCTCCTCCCAAATATTTACAAGAGGATAGCCTAAGTGAAGAGTGTAAGGAATTGCTCTCTATCCTACCAAAAGAAAAAGGATGGATTGGATCATATATCTACAATTACCAAGGTTTTTGGACATCACCAAGATTAATCCAAGGTGTGATTGCATGTCAACAAAAATTTGAAGCTCAAGATAGTGATATCATCCTTGTTACAACTCCAAAATCAGGAACTACTTGGCTAAAATCCCTTTTATTTGCTCTCGTGAATCGAGTGAAACATCCTATTTTTGAACAAAATCACCCCTTACATGTCAAGAACCCTCATGTTCTTGTTCCATTCTTAGAACATACACTCTATGTTGATGGTCGAGTCCCTGATTTTTCATCCTTCACTTCACCCAGACTCTTTTCAACTCATGTTCCCTTTGCTTCATTGCCAAAATCTATCCAAGATTCAAGAACCAAACTTGTTTACCTATGTAGGAATCCAAGGGACACTTTTATTTCTATGTGGCATTTTGCAAATAATTTAAGACTTCATCACAAAGATACCAATTCTATTGAAGAAATGTTCGATCTTTTTTGTAAGGGGGTGAGCATTTATGGTCCATTTTGGAATCACGTGTTGGATTATTGGAAACAAAGCATAGAAAATCCAAACAAAGTACATTTCTTGATGTATGAAGAAATTAAAGAGAAACCAAAAATTCAGCTTATACGCTTGGCTGAATTCTTGGAATGTCCATTTTCCATAGAGGAAGAAAATTGTGGAGTGGCGGATGAAATACTAAGAATGTGTAGCTTTGAGAATTTGAGCAATTTGGGGGTGAATACAAATGAGAAGTTGTCAACTGGAAAGGAAAATAAACTATTTTTTCGTAGAGGAGAAATTGGAGATTGGAAGAATTATTTTACTATAGAGATGAGTGAGAAACTCGATCATATCATTGAACAAAAGTTCCAAGGATCTGGATTAAAGTTTTCATATATTTGATTAGGCATTAATATGCTATATGCAAATTGAATACAATTATCTATTTTGAAAATAAATGTTGGAGTAGTTGTGTTTGAGATTATTGTAAGAAGAACAGACAACATAAGCTCCGTTGTAGTACTGATACTATTTTAAATGATCATTATTCAATTTGTTGCAAATTATGTAGTAAATTCATATTTCTTTATTTTGTCACAGACAAGTCATGTTTTTAGTGGTGTTATTTCGCACCAAATCATTAGTATTAAAGTAGTGTCAATGAGGTTTGAGGTGGCCAGTTTTTTGTATTATTTTGAGACTTGAAAAATTACTTGGTTTCCCGCAATTATCGAAGAAATTAAAATATGATTAAATGGCTAATGTTTTAAATTTTGATAAAACAAAACCATTTAGTCGCTATACTTTATTTTTCAATTTAAGTACCTGAAAGTAAAAGTGAAAGTGAGCCAAATATTATTTAGCGTAATCTAAATGAAACAACTCCAACACTTTATAATAAAGAAAAGAAGTGATTAAGAGCGGAGCTCTCTACATACATGTATATAATATATTTTTTAACATACTATAGCAATAGCTTTTCCGAAAAATTTAATAACACATACATTACTTTACTAAGGAAAGCTTTGAAAAATCAAAGGGATACACTGGTTTGAGAAATTGCACAAATATACAAAGGATTGAAAAGGAAGAAGAAGATAACAATTAAAGAAAATAACAAATTTGAATTCTCTTTTTAAGCAAGGATATCAAATGGGTTGGGATGTGTCATGAAATTATTTTATCCCACCTTCTTTATAAGATAGTAACATCGCCATTTTGATATTGTAACGGTCCACAAGGTCATTTTGTGTGTTTTGCTCCTTTTCCCTCTTTTGATCCTCCCGGTAGACTTGTTATGATGTTTGTGACTTGCGGAGATAGGTAGAACGTGTCATGCCGAACACTCAAGGGGTACAACTGGTACCTGATGCCAAAACTTAGGCCTGAGCTGATCCTGCTAAACCATTTTCCAATGACACATAGCAGTCACACATAATCAAAAAAATAAACAAGTATAAATTGGCTTAGAGTTAAGCCCTTGGCAAGCAAGGCCCCTGTCAATAGCTCTATAAAGAAAACATTTGCTCCCAATAGTTCATATAAGGCGATAAACATGTAGCACACAAGTCCTGTTTAGGCCGTCGAGGCTACCATGATATCTAAGAAATTAGAAACTCAATACGAGCTGTCGAGGCTCCATGATCTCTATATAAAAACTTAAAATAGGTATATATGAACTAACAACAATGACAGCAAGGCCCAACTAGCTAGAAACATAGATGTAACGCCCTGAGCCTACACCTTGGATGCAACACGGTGCATTCTTTCTTAACCAAATTAGAGATACCAAAAATGTACTTGCTCATCCGGCGCCTCGGCTCGACCACCATTGCTGGAGAATACCTAGAGAGCTGAGTAAAGTTTAACCCATACTCTTAACAAACATGGATCCCTATCTCAGATTCACAAACACCTCAACCTTAGCCTCTCTGAACTCCCTTGAGAAGAACCTGTCCAGAAAAGCTCTAAGAAAATAGTCCCAAGTTATAGAAGCTGCATTTCTACCTATACTATCTTTCCACTGAGTGTATCAGATGTGAGCCACATCCTTAAGCTTGTAGGAGGTTGGCTCAATACTATTGGTAATGATCACTTGCAACACCTCAAGAACCTTCTTCACTTTATCAATGAAGTTCTGCGAATCCTCATCTACTTTCGACCTAAAGAACTCTGGCGGATTCTTGAGGATGTAGTCCCTAACTCTAGCGGCAGCTGACGTACCAGCTGGGTTAGCAGTAATAGCTGCCTGCTAATTAGCTTGGTTGGTCATAGCTTGAGACAACATCTGAATAACATTCCTGAATTCAGCATTTGTGATCTCGTGGTATAAAATTTGAGGATTAGAATTGTGAGCGTTGTTTCTGCAAAGAGGCATGATCTGAAACACATAATGAACAAATTAGGAGGGAGAAATAGATTTAAAATCTATTGCATGATATGGAACATGAAAGAATTGGAGTTTCCTAAAAATATCTCGTAGGCTCTCTCTCATAAGTTGGCGCACTTCAAACCCATGAAAAAGACTCTAGTTAACGTGAATTTTATACACCTTAGGATACTTTAAACTCGATGCTCTGCTACTCGGTGTTTCAGACTAAGGGTTTTGGCTTACCTAATGGTAGGATATAGTAGGTGCCATCACAACCTGACAAATTGGGTCGTGACAATTGCAGGGGTTGCTTAAATTTATGGATATGGTATGTGTTGTGGGGGTCTCAACTTATATCCATTCATTTCAAGAGTACTTCACTTTATGGATATTAGTTGTTGCCTCGTTTCACTACGTGTTAATTCCAATCAAAAGATATTGTTGCCTCGGTCATGATGTCACCTACAAGCCCCTAGTAGGCAACCCAAACCCCGTAGCCTGGAATGGTTAGTAATAGGCTACTAGCTAACAATTAGGCAGAAGAACAGGATAAATATGCAAATGCAAAGGGAACACGTGAATAAAGTAGATAACAAGAATATACATAATAATTGCGGAAGCTAAGCAAAACCCCAAACCCTGGTATCATAGTATAGATCCAGAAATACATCAACGGAGTACAAAAGATCCAAAACAATATATACAGGTGTCTACGAATAGTAATAGATTACATGATACAAAAGATAACTAAAAGCTAAGCTCTGGTCGCCAAGTGCTCACCATTAGTCCGAAATTGTCCAAAAGCTCCTCGCACGAGTCTCCACGAGCTAACGGCGATGGCCCACACTAGGATCTGCACTAGAAGATGATAAATTCTAGTATGAGTACCAATTTCTAAGCAACGGGTACCCAGTACGCATCATAGGCCGACTGAGCACATATAAGATATAAAGATAGTAATATAGTAGAAAACAAGCAAATAGTCACGGAAACAACGAATAGGTACACCAAAGGATACAAAAAGCAAACAACATGCTTGGCTATCTACTAGATATAAATACATCACATACATAGGTGAAAGAAAGAAATAATGCACTTGGGATCCTCACAATAACAACATATAAGGAGAGATTTAGAAAATAGGAGGTATATGGTAACCTTAAGTGAAAAGAGGAGAGAAGGAAGAACGAATGATAATAATAACATGCTCGAAAACAAGAATCATAATCAACCCATACAAAACATGCTAACCTTAGTTCATGAAACTATCAATCAGTAGTCCAAGTACAACTTTATCAAGGGAACCCAGTATAACCAATATGACCCTAAATAATCCATCTCATAAGTAATCACAATAGAAACCAGTATCGCAGAAGAGTAATAATAAGTCTACCTACATGTAATGACCTATTCAATTGTTATTAAACAAGCACCTCATTATGGGAGAGTTATTCGTGCAAAGAAACGGGTTAGAAAACTTCCGAGTTGGGGAGTTGGAGATTTTAGGCTAGGCTAGTCTCGGACGAATTCTGAGCAAAGTAAGGTCTAGGGAAATCCGAGAAGGGATTAGGTAAAATGTTTAAGTTTGAGAAAGATTTTCTATTAGCTAAGATATTAAGGAGTCCGTAGGACTTTTTGGAAGTGAATTTCTGTGAGTGGAACTCCGATATCAAAGTTGATGTGAAAGGGTTAGTTTGAAACGTCAAGATTTGATGTGTGTTGCCAAATGGGCCATTTTGGGGGATTTTTCGAGGTTCTATTCTGTGTCAACCGCTATAGCAGTTGACACTGTGCTACAACAATAACTGATATAGTGGAAATCAAAGGCAGTCAACCCACTGTAGTGGGCTGCTTCTCCTACGGTGGTGTCTCTATATCGGTATTTAGGCCGCTATAGCAGAAGGACATGACCAGAAAACCCAGAAATGGGTTTATAATTTCATTCTCTCCCCTTCAGCCCCCAAAACATATGGGGGGTACTCCAAAAACCCTCTTAGGATTCTCCAAGGCTTGGGAGCCATAGGGAAGGGAGATTCTGGCTAAAGGATGCGAAACAATGGATTTCGGGCTTGTCATCCGTCAAGAAACACCTTCATGGAGCCAGAATATGTGTGGTGCAACTGCTTGGCATCCATGTAGGCTAGGTTTTCTTTCATTGAGTATATTTGGCCTACTTTAATTTTTATATTGTTGTATAGATGGAAAGGAGAAACCATGTCTAGGCCTTCGGGCACAGAGTCTGGAGGAGTAGTGTGGTTGGCTGTATTGAAATAGAAATTGATAGGGTTGGGGATGATGAATTTCCATATTTCAAATTGCTAATGATTGTTATGTGATGTGTGAAGCCAGAATCCAGGAACTAGATTGTTGGGGAAGGTTCGGGGAACCAGAAATGCCTTGGTTAAGGAAATGTCTAGTTAAAGAGAATTAAGAGAACGTGATATAAAAGAAGTAGAGTAAACTAGAATGGTTAAAGTATCAATGTTGGGGGATGTCTTTCCTCTGTTGTATCTGTCTTAATAGAAGGGTCAGGAATTGATGTATCTGCGAATTTGTGTCTAAAGGGTAAGCCGGGGATGTATCTATCTTGGATATCAACACACCAATCCGCAAGACTGTATTCAACATTTTGCTCTTGTACTGGGAGATCGGTAACCTAGGCTCTGATACCATCTGTCACGACCCAACTATCGGGCCCACATGATTTTATTATGACTTGTGAGGAGATACTATATCACTTTGCGTTGTTGGAGACTCTCGGAGTAGGTTATACTACTTATCAATTCGAGGTCCCAACTAAGTTGTGGTGGAGGGACCAGGTTGCTTGCAGACTATCTTCATCTCCTCTGTTATCTTGGACAGAGTTTTATGAGGCCTTCATGACCAAGTTCTTGCCTTAGAGAAACAGAGAGTGTCGCATGGAGCAGTTCACTAGGCGTATACAGGGATCGGTGTCAGTATCTGAGTACAAGACTCATTTCCACCAGCTAGCTCTATTTAGAGCCATAATTATTCCTACTGATCCCAACAAAGTTTGTCGGTTTGTTTGGGGTTTATGGATAGATCTTAGACACACAGCTGAGATATTAGTTGCCAATGGTCGATGTATCAGGCTATCACACACTATGTCTGTATCATGGAGGATTTACATCATCATGATCAGGGGGCTAGAGATAAAAGGCCATGACAGCAGGGTGGCTACATTGGTTCTCATTTTGGTGGTAGAGATTTAGGTGAGTAGGGCTAAGGGTATCAGCTACACTAGCACCCGAGTCAGTCTAGTCGACCAATTTAGGCATCACTTCAGGATTCTGGTAGTCCTCAATTTGAGTAGGGTCAAAGTAGCTAGAATGGATATAGTGGTCAGTCTTTGAGAGGTGTAGCTTTTAGGGCATCATGTCATGGTGCCCATACAGGTTTGACTGGTTCATCTTGGCATCTTAGGCCATCAGGGCCTTGTTATAAGGCTAGAGTTATTAGGAACTACGCTAGAGATTGCCCCAAGTTGGGCATAGTTCAGCCAACCGCTCAGCCGACTCAGCCTATTAGTGCAGTTCACCACCAGCTAGAGGGGGTGGTGGCTACAATGGCAGGACAAGGGGTAGGGATGGCGGTCGGTTAGGTGGTGGTTGCCATCAATTTTATGCGGTCCTTTGGAGACCAGAGGAAGAGGCCTCAGATGCTATGATCATAGGTAAGATTTTTGTATGCCATCAGCCAACCTTTGCTTTATTTGATTCTGGATCTACTTGTTCGTATATTTCTGCCTACTATTTTCCTTGTTTTGGGTTGGCTAGTGAGCCATTATCTGTACCTGTATAGGTTTTGACCACAGTAGGAGATTGTTTAGTATTAGATTGGATTGTGAGATATTGTATGATTTCCATTGGTGATTTAGAAACTTGGGGTGATTTGATGATTCTTGATATGTTAGACTTTGATGTGATACAGGGAATGGACTGGTTATCCCCTCACCATGTATTTTTTGATTATTATGCCAAGACCATTACCATAGCTGTGCTCGACATATCCCCAGTTGTGTGGCAGGAATCTGTCAGCGACACACCATCTGGGATCATCTCTTATCTTTAAGCTAGGAAGTTGATTTCTCGTGGGTGCTTGGCTTATCTAGCATATGTCCGAGATTCTAGTGCTGACCCTCCTTCCCCTGAGTCAGTTTTGATGGTTAGAGATTTCATAGATGTGTTTTCTACCGACCTACTAGGCCTTCAACTTGAGAGAGATATTAATTTTGCTATTGAGTTAGAGCCGAGCACCAGGACCATTTCTATTTCTCCTTACCATATGGCTCCAACTAGGTTGAGGGATCTTAAGAAGTAGCTCCATGACTTGTTAGCTAATGGTTTTATTAGGTCGAGTGTGTCACCTTGGGGTGCTCATGTTCTGTTTGTGAAGAAGAAAGATGGGTCGATGCAGTTGTGTATTAATTATAGGCAGCTGAATAAGGTGACTGTGAAGAGTAGCATCCGATGTCGAAGATTGATGACTTGTTTGATCAACTTCAGGTTCAGTCGTGTTTCCAAAGATGGATTTAAGGTCTGGCCACCACAGTTGAGGATTAGGGCAGAGGACATCCCTAAGATAGCTTTTAGTAAACATAATATCCATTATGAGTTCCTAGTGATGTATTTTGGGTAGACTAATGCCCCTACATCTTTCATCGACTTGATGCACAAGGTGCTTAGCCCGTAGTTGGACTCGTTTGTGATAGTTTTCATAGATGATATCTCAGTTTTGGAGGGCTATTCAGCGAGACTTGTGTACAGAGGTTCAGCTTAGTACTGCATTCCACCCTCAGATAGATGGCCAGTCCGAGAAGACTATTCAGGTCCTGTAGGATATGTTTCAGGCCCGTGTTCTTGAATTTAGAGTCTTTTGGGATCAGTTTGTGCCTTTGGCCGAGTTTTCTTATAATAATAGCTTTTATTCAAGCATTGGCATGTCACCTTTTGAGTCTTTTTATGGTAGGCATTGTAGATTTCTCATTGGTTGGTTTGATGGTTTGAAGTCTAGGCCACAGGGTACATATTTGCTTCAAGATTCCTTAGACTGAGTCCGAGTGATTCAGGATAGACTTCGGGCAGCCCAGAGTAAGCAGAAGAGCTACGCTGATCATAGACTTCGTGCCTTGGAGTTCAGTGTTGGTGACCTTGTATTCCTCTGTGTATCACTGATGAAGGGTGTGATCAGATTTGGTTGGTGGGATAAGCTTATCCCCAGGTACATTGGACCATTTAAGATCCATAAGAGAGTTGGTAGTGTTACCTATCAGTTAGCTTTGCCTCTGATGTTTTCTGTTATGCACCTAGTTTTCCATGTGTCAATGTTACGGCGGTATATTCTAGACGAGTCTAATGTGTTACAGTGGGACATGGTTCAGTTGGATGAGAGTTTAGCCTTTGTTGAGGAGCTGGTAGCTATTTTGGCCAAAGATATCATGAGGTTGAGATCTAGGGAGATTCCAATTGTGAAAGTTCAGTGGAGGCACCGTCCAGTTCAGGAGGCTACCTGACAGACCAAGAGAGATATGCGGGCTCAGTATCCGTAGCTGTTTAAGCCTTTCTGTGCTGTCTTGCCTTTGACTTTTGAGGACGAAGCTTATTTTAGTAGTAGATGATGTAATAACCCTTCCAGTCATTCTCGCGTATACGCTTTTCTTGTACTGTTAGAGCTTGCTTGTAGCATCCCCAAGTCATTTATGGCTTAATGGGATCGATGGTTTGGTTCCCTAGCCGTTTGTTTGGTTGTTATGGCCGTTCGTATGTTTTAGAGCCTTAACTTAAGATATCATTGATTTCGGTCAATATTCATGGTAAATGCATTCAAAATTGAATTTCGACAGTTCTGTTAGCTCCAGAGCATGGATTTTGATCTAGATGGACCCTTGGTCGGGGTCTGGAAGCTTTCAATTTGGGTTTGTGTTGGTTTTCATGTTTTCTAGCCAGTTGAACTTGAAAGTTTGACTTTGGTCAACATTCAGAGAAAATAGCTTCAGATAGAAATTCTGTCAGCGTTTTCTTCGGAATGTAGATATTGGGCTAGAGGGACCTTTAGTTCGGGTCCCGAGGCTTCTGAACTCGTTATAGGCCTTGGTGTTCCATTTTGGAAAGATTGGCCTAAAGTTGGTTCTTGGGTGTGGGGCCCACTTTTCATCTTATCTACCTGTATTGGGATTTTGGTCGATTTTGTTGATTCTGGAATGCCATTTTTATTTAAATATCTCAGCTCATTTGTGTTCGCGGGACCTCGGATGTGTTTCCGAGGGTCTATCGGAGTTGAATTCCTAGTTGGAGATGTTGTTGGCAGTTGGTATTTGTCATGGCATCAATTTTCTATCACCCACGTGGGGTTTGGCCGTGTCCGCGATGAAGCATGCCAGCCGGCCCATTTTCTCGGCCATCGCCTAGGCGGCACCTCAGCCGCATCCGAGAAGGGTAATGCCAACCGCCCTATTTTTTCTCGGCCATCGCCTAGGCGGCGCCTGGGCTGCAAAGGCGTGGTCGCGTAGGGAGCGCCCGGCCGCATACGCACAAGCATCAGCTTCCAGCTTCAAAATGTCTTCTCTCCTCTTTTCATTTCATTTAACATCAACACCAATTTCTCCATTGAAACCAGCTCTCAAAGCTCCACTTTTCTCCACTTTTGGCCATCAAATTCTTGGAGGAATATCACCCTTGGTTCGTGGTTGCTTTTTCGTCATTAATTTGGTAAGTTGCTTTGCTAATTTATGATTTTATCCCTTTAAATTCCCTCTTTGCTCTCTTAGCTTGGGTGGACTGTTTTAGCCCTAAATTCTTGCTCAATTGCTCTAAATTTTTGGGCATGCACTCCTTGGAACCTTGTGATCATTTTGCACTCGTTCATTTTCCGCTTTGGTTTGTGGGACCCACGGTCCCACTTGTGACCCAAATTTCAACTCAACTATAATTATAATAATATAGGTATCGTTAATCCTATTTTGATGTGTAGTTTATCTTCTTGAGAGTTTTATTTTTGTTCGGAGCTTCTCAGAGCGGTTCAGGCATGGACATCATGCTTGTCATCGGACGACAGGTAGGTTACGGTTTAACTCTTATTCACTTCGCATATATAGGATATAATTGTACTAATTAGCATCGTTGGGTTGGGTTTATTAGCTTGTACCCCAGACCTTGTCCGCTTCTTCATGTCTGGCTTATTTTCATTCTCCGATGTTTGTAGTATTCATGCTAGATGATATTATCACCTTTGTGGTCCTGTGTGAACTTGGTATGACTCTATACTATAGATGGTGGGTTATTTGGGAATATTTGTGAGTCCCGAACATTCATATTGCGATCTTAGGCTTGTTATCTGTGTTGTAGAGCAATTGGAGCCTGTGCAGGGCCGATAGGTTGATTGTGAGCCGTTGGGCTGCGATTTGTGTTTTAGCATGCCATATATCATGCATATACAAAGGTTTTCCATATAATTTTTACTACGGTTTTGGCTTCGGGCCTACCTTATATGGTTTTCTAAACCTTGTATGGCCCCAAGGGCCCATTTTTAATAAAAATGGTTGTAAAATGCTTTAGCACTGATTTTTATGGATCTTCTTGGGGTAAGAAAGTTGAAAGGTTCATTTTATCAGTGTTTTCATTCGTAGACTAGACTCGTCTAGCCCGTAGTGCTAAATTTGATTTCCTATCAATTGAGATGATACTAGACTCAGTTGGACCGATCCACAGATGGGTTTTTACTACTGTTTTAGACTCGGTTATATACGCACCTTTGGTGGGGTTATTGAGACTTGATTTACTGATTTAGACCTGGCTAGAACCCAGGGCATGCATTTTTTAGATCTGAGGACTTATTTGGATTCGGCTACACTCCGGACGATTACATTGAGGTTATGAGATTTAGTATATGGTCTATGAGTAGACCTCCATGGACTCTACCATTCTGGACCAAGTTCTACGGGCTGAAGGTGACAGGAGGAGGGGTGTACAGCAGAGTAGCGGTACTCAGGGGAATCTCTTCCATGAATCCTACCTCTATTGGGCCTTTTAGGTATCAGAAGGGGTAATATACGACACTACTATCACTTGGTTTCAGCGTATCATATCATATCATCCATTTGTGTGATATTCTACCCTTGTTTGCTATTTGTTGAGTGTACGCTTTGGTTGTATGCGATGCCTAGGGGTTTGTCTTCACTTATTAGTGTTCCTCGGGTGTATGGGCGCCCGTTGGGACTGTAGGTAGACTTATTTTTACTCTATCAAGATATTGATCCCTATTGTGATTTCATATGGTGTTGGACATTGAGGGTTTTATTATATACATTTGGTTAACTTGATAAGTTGTATTTGGGCTCCCCGGTTAATCTTGTTTTCGAGCATGCTATCATTATTCTTCTTTCCTCCTTCCCTTTTAGTTGAGATTACTGATATACCGCCTATTACTAAACTCTCTTTATATATATTGTTATTGCAAGGATCCCAAGTGAGTTATTGCTTTCTTTCACCTTTGTCTGTGATATATATTCATTCTAGTAGGTAGATAAGTATGTTATTTTCTTCTTGTATCCTTCAGTGCTAGCTTTTGTGTACTTATTCGTTGCTTTCTATGACTACTTGTTTTTTTCCTGCTATATTAATGCCTTTATATCTTATATGTGCCCAGTCGTCCTATGATACCTACTGGGTACCTGTTGCTTAGCAATGATGCTCATACTACACTCTGCATTTTTCTAGTGCAGATCCTAGTGTGGGCCATCACCACTGACCCGTTGGAGACTCGTGTGGCTGATCTTTTGGACTATCCGAGGCTGAGGGTGAGCTCCTGATGGTCGGGCTTAGCTTTTAGCTCATCCTTTACATCCTGTACTCTTTTTGTTATTCAGAGACAAATATGTATAAATTATTTTGGATCCTTTGTACTCTTTTGATGTAGTTCTGGCTCTTATACTATGATACAGGGTTTTGGGTTTGGTTTAGCTTCTGCTTATGTATTCCTGTTGCTTATTACTTATCGTATCTCCCTTGCTTCCACCTATATTATGCTTCTTTTGCTTGCATGTTAGATAATAGTCCATTACTAACCATTCTGTGCTATGGGAATTGGTTTGCCTACTGGGGAGTTGTAGGTGCCATCATGACCGAGAAATTGGGTCATGACAAAAATTTATTAGAATAAAAGAACAATTGAAGGCGGAAGAGAAGACTAATGCGGTAGATGTATTAGGGTAGAATATTTGGGTGAAGTTAAATAATATAGGGTAAAGGGTAGTCTCTTTATGCAGGTTTAGTTTTATTGATCTATAACTGAAGGTAACACAGTTTAAATACCTAAACTGCACCTCATGACTGAATAAATTTCAAATGATTTTTGTCTCTGCACCTGTGAGAATTTTTGGTGTTCCTCCGATACTAAATCAAGTCATGGGGGCCTCTAGTATCTTTACTTGTGTATCCCAGTATTAGAAACCTCGTACCACCTACACTACATCAAGAAGGACAAAGGTGTTAACCTCTAGATTCGTAGTCGCCTCATTTCTCTTTAGAATTGATGGTGGTATTAACCTCCTTTGAGGTTCAGCCCATCATTTTTCAAAAAAAAGGGGAAGATTATGTTTCAAAGAGGATGTGAGATACTTAGCTCAGACTAGAAAAATGGGGCTTGAATGGATCAACTCCTCCATAAATCTTAAAAGGCAGCTACAATATTCAAGAGATAGTCGAGATTGAGGATGAGAAATTGAAAACTCGAGAGAAGGGCCCATCAACTTCTAAGACTTACCGGGTTCTAATTTTAGTAGCTTGGGAGAGATCAAGGTGTCCACACTCCAAGGGAATCTCAAACCTTACGAGACGTCTGCTCGGAGATTGTGGAAGATGACCAGCCACTAGAAGTTTCCCAAAAATACTTCACTTTCCCTCTTTTGCTTTTCTCTTTCAACTTTCTATTTTGGGCTCTTATTTTTGCTGTCTCTCAGGATGGGATTTGGCACTTTGGGCCAACCCATCATATACAAACCAACTCTTTTGCTTAATATGGCCATCTGGCCCTTTTAATTCCAAAAAGAAAAAGGGTAAAGGGTAAAATAGGATTATGTAGTATTAAGTAAGGCATAATTAAAAATTAAATTAGATAACCATAGATCCCACCAAATTGGTGGTTACATAAAATGGGGCTTTTCATATTTACCTAACCACGAAAACAAATCATATCATACCATATATTTTAAGTAACAATCAAAATAAAAATGGTAGTGTTAGTAAGGATACCATACAATACCATGGGTAATAACCATCCAAACAAAGTGTTAATCTCATAAGTTTACATCACCAATTATTACTGCAAATTTAGTTATAATTTTACAAATTATTTTTAATTTTTACGGAAGAGTACAAGACTAAAAATCTAGTATTCGTCTGATTTGTACTGTCTTCTCCATATTCCATGTGGGATTAGACCCCAACATAGTTTGATTACTATGTTCACATACAATCGTGTTTATATCATCTTAAGGTGTAATTTTGAGCATGTCAAAATTCCACTAGATTTACTATTGGTGCTAAATAATTAAGAACTTTAGGGAGTCTATTAATGTTATTGGGGGTAGAAATAAAAGATGCATGAACTCCTTCTTCGACTAAATCTATAGAAATATGGAAAAAAGGTGGCATGTGACCAAATGCTAACCATGACAACATTAAGACTTGTATACCATCTCTTCTCATGTTCATTTTTTTGAACTTTAAGCTCTATATGTTGTTTGAAGTGCTATAATGGTAGGTAATCTATCTAATATAATTAGAGGTGATGTATCACTCCTTATAACTAAGAAAGTCATTTATTTATTTTTCTTTTTCACTAATAGGTGACTTAAATGATTATGGTAGATAATCTATCTCATAAGAGAGGTAACATAACACTCTCTTTATATGATAAGGAAAGTCATTTATATTGTTTCTTATGTAATTATGATTAATTAGGTGACTAAATGATTATGACAAGTAATCTATCTCATAAGAGGTAATATGACACTCTCTGTATATGCTTTGGAATGTGATTTATCATTTTCCTTTTTAAATTATGAGTAATTAAATGAGTTAGATGATAATGCAAGGTAATCTATCTATATATATCTATGTATATAATTATGGGCATAAAATAGGTGATGTGGTACTCTCCTTGACTAGGAAATTCATTTATCTTTTTTTTTAATTATAATTTAATTAGCTGACTTAAGTGATAATGATAGACAATCTATCTATCTATATAATTATGGATAAAAGAGAGGTGGCGTGATACTATATGTGATAAGGAAATTCATTTATCATTTTTTCCCTAAAATTATGATTTATGTGACTTAAATGATAATGATAGACAATTTATTATTTAATATATCAATGTAATCCTAGATATAATAGATGTAATATAAATGATTATAGCAGGTATTCTATCTCATTTGAGGTAACATTACATTCTACCTATATTCTTAGGAAAGTCATTTATTTTCCCTGTTTAAATTATGATTTAATTATGTGACTTAAATTATAATTTTGGAGAAAAGAGAGGTGATGTGACACTCTCTGATGACGTAAAACTATATCTGATTAATTAGGTGACTTAAATTATTATGGCAGGTTATCTATCTTATAAGAGGTAACATGGTACACTATGTATATGCTTAGGAAAGTCATTTATTTTTTCTTTTTAAATTATGATATAATTTTGACTTAAAAGATAACAACAGGTGATGTGGCACTCTCTGGATTAGGATTGTCATTTATTTTTTTCCCATTTTAATTATATTTTTTTTTATTTCACTAAAGCTTAAGTTGTTAGAGAAAATTTACTTCTATTTAATGAACTAGAAGAAAACACTGAATCCTCAAAACCATGACAACATCTCAAACTTCTCCTCCCAAATATTTACAAGAGGATAGCCTAAGTGAAGAGTGTAAGGAATTGCTCTCTATCCTACCAAAAGAAAAAGGATGGATTGGATCATATATCTACAATTACCAAGGTTTTTGGACATCACCAAGATTAATCCAAGGTGTGATTGCATGTCAACAAAAATTTGAAGCTCAAGATAGTGATATCATCCTTGTTACAACTCCAAAATCAGGAACTACTTGGCTAAAATCCCTTTTATTTGCTCTCGTGAATCGAGTGAAACATCCTATTTTTGAACAAAATCACCCCTTACATGTCAAGAACCCTCATGTTCTTGTTCCATTCTTAGAGCATACACTCTATGTTGATGGTCGAGTCCCTGATTTTTCATCCTTCACTTCACCCAGACACTTTTCAACTCATGTTCCCTTTGCTTCATTGCCAAAACCTATCCAAGATTCAAGAACCAAACTTGTTTACCTATGTAGGAATCCAAGGGACACTTTTATTTCTATGTGGCATTTTGCAAATAATTTAAGACTTCATCACAAAGATACCAATTCTATTAAAGAAATGTTCGATCTTTTTTGTAAGGGGGTGAGAATTTATGGTCCATTTAGGAATCACGTGTTGTATTATTGGAAACAAAGCATAGAAAATCCAAACAAAGTACATTTCTTGATGTATGAAGAAATTAAAGAGAAACCAAAAATTCAGCTTAAACGCTTGGCTGAATTCTTGGAATGTCCATTTTCCATAGAGGAAGAAAATTGTGGAGTGGCGGATGAAATACTAAGAATGTGTAGCTTTGAGAATTTGAGCAATTTGGGGGTGAATACAAATGAGAAGTTGTCAACAAGAGAGGAAAATAAACTATTTTTTCGTAGAGGAGAAATTGGAGATTGGAAGAATTATTTTACTGTAGAGATGAGTGAGAAACTCGATCATATCATTGAACAAAAGTTCCAAGGATCTGGATTAAAGTTTTCATATATTTGATTAGGCATTAATATGCTATATGCAAATTGAATACAATTATCTATTTTGAATATAAATGTTGGAGTAGTTGTGTTTGAGATTATTGTAAGAAGAACATACAACATAAGCTCTGTTGTAGTACTGATACTATTTTAAATGATCATTATTCAAATTGTTGCAAATTATGTAGTAAATTCATATTTCTTTATTTTGTCACAGACAAGTCATGTTTTTAGTGGTTTTATTTCGCACCAAATCATTAGTATTAAAGTAGTGTCAATGAGGTTTGAGGTGGCCAGTTTTTTGTATTATTTTGAGACTTGAAAAATTACTTGGTTTTGCACAATTATCGAAGAAATTAAAATATGATTAAATGGCTAATGTTTTAAATTTTGATAAAACAAAACCATTAATTCGCTATACTTTATTTTTCAATCTAAGTACCTGAAAGTAAAAATGAAAGTGAGCCAAATATTATTTAGCGTAATCTAAATGAAACAACTCCAACACTTTATAATAAAGAAAAGAAGTGATTAAGAGCGGAGCTCTCTACATACATGTATATAATATATTTTTTAAAATACTATAGCAATAGCTTTTCCAAAAAATTTAATAACACATACATTACTTTACTAAGGAAAGCTTTGAAAAATCAGAGGGATACACTGGTTTAAGAAATTGCACAAATATACAAAGGATTGAAAAGGAAGAAGGAGATAACAATTAAAGAAAATAACAAATTCGAATCCTCTTTTTAAGCAAGGATATCAAATGGGTTGGGATGTGTCATGAAATTAGTTTATCCCACCTTATTTATAAGATAGTAACATCGCCATTTTGATATTGTAACGGTCCACAAGGTCATTTTGTGTGTTTTACTCCTTTTCCCTCTTTTGATCCTCCCCGTAGACTTGTTATGATGTTTGTGACTTGCGGAGATAGGTAGCACGTGTCACGCCCAACACTCGAGGGGTACAACTGGTACCTGATGCCAAAATTTAGGCCTGAGCTGGTCCTGCTAAACTATTTTCCAATGACACATAGCAGTCACACATAATCAAAAAAAATAAACAAGTATAAATTGGCTTAGAGTTAAGCCCTTGGCAAGCAAGGCCCCTGTCAATAGCTCTATAAAGAAAACATTTGCTCCCAATAGTTCATATAAGGCGATAAATATGTAGCACACAAGTCCTGTTTAGGCCGTCGAGGCCACCATGATATCTAAGAAATTAGAAACTCAATGCGAGCTGTCGAGGCTCCATGATCTCTATATAAAAACTTAAAATAGGTATATATGAACTAACAACAATGACAGCAAGGCCCAACTAGCTAGAAACGTAGATGTAACGCCATGAGCCTACACCTTGGATGCAACACGGTGCATTCCTTCTTAACCAAATTAGAGATACCAAAAATGTACTTGCTCATCCGGCGCCTCGGCTCGACCACCATTGCTAGAGCATACCTGGAGACCTTAGTAAAGTTTAACCCATACTCTTAACAAACATGGATCCCTATCTCAGATTCACAAACCCCTCAACCTTAGCCTCTCTGAACTCCCTTGAGAAGAACCTGTCCAGAAAAGCTCTAAGAAAATAGTCCCAAGTTATAGAAGCTGCATTTCTACCTATACTATCTTTCCACTGAGTGTATCAGATATGAGCCACATCCTTAAGCTTGTAGGAGGTTGGCTCAATACTATTGGTAATGATCACTTGCAACACCTCAAGAACCTTCTTCACTTTATCAATGAAGTTCTGCGAATCCTCATCTACTTTCGACCCTAAGAACTCTGGCGGATTCTTGTGGATGTAGTCCCTAACTCTAGTGGCAGATGACGTACCAGTTGGGTTAGTAGTAATAGGTGCCTGCTAATTAGCTTGGTTGGTCATAGCTTGAGACAACATCTGAATAACATTCCTGAATTCAGCATTTATGATCTCGTGGTCTAAAATTTGAGGATTAGAATTGTGAGCGTTGTTTCTGCAAAGAGGCATGATCTGAAACACATAATGAAAAAATTAGAAGGGAGAAATAGAGTTAAAATCTATTGCATGATATGGAACATGAAAGAATTGGAGTTTCCTAAAAACATCTCATAGGCTCTCTCTCATAAGTTTGTGCACTTCACACCCATGAAAAAGATTCTAGTTAACATGACTTTTATACACCTTAGGATACTTTAAACCCGATGCTCTGCTACTCGGTGTTCCAGACTAAGGGTTTTGGCTTACCTAATGGTAGGATATAGTAGGTGCCATCACAACCTGAGAAATTGGGTCGTGACAATTGCAGGGGTTGCTTAAATTTATGGATATGGTATGTGTTGTGGGGGTCTCAACTTATATCCATTCAGTTCAAGAATACTTCACTTTATGGATATTAGTTGTTGCCTCGTTTCACTAAGTGTTAATTCCAATCAAAAGATATTGACGCTTAAGTAGAAGTTCCTTCCTTTTGCCCATAATTTATTCTAATTCTTTATCTTTGCATTAGTGGGGGGTTATAACATTAATACTATCACTTATTCATTTGTGTAATTCAAAGAATAAAAAATAAAGGTCATAAATGTTATACAGGAGATGAACATTTACATCTATATATCACGACCTGATTTCTCGGTCATGATGTCACCTACAAGACCCCAGTAGGCAAACCAAACCCTGTAGCCTGGAATGGTTAGTAATAGGCTACTAGCTAACAATTTGGCAGAAGAACAGGATAAATATGCAAATGCAAAGGGAACACGTGAATAAAGTAGATATACATAATAATTGCGGAAGCTAAGCCAAACCCCAAAACCTGGTATCATAGTATAGAGCCAGAAATACATCAACAGAGTACAAAATATCCAAAACAATATGTACAGATGTCTACGAATAGTAATAGATTACATGATACAAAAGATAACTAAAAGCTAAGCTCTAGTCGCCAAGAGCTCACCATTAGTCCGAAATTGTCCAAAAGCTCCTCGCACGAGTCTCCACGAGCTAACAGCGATGGCCCACACTAGGATCTACACCAGAAAATGACAAATTATAGTATGAGTACCAATTTCTAAGCAACGGGTACCCAGTACGCATCATAGGCCGACTGAGCACATATAAGATATAAAGATAGTAATACAGTAGAAAACAAGCAAATAGTCACGGAAACAACAAATAGGTACACCAAAGGATAAAAAAAGCAAACAACATGCTAGGCTATCTACTAGATATAAATACATCACATACATAGGTGAAAGAAAGAAATAATGCACTTGGGATCCTTACAATAACAATATATAAGGAGAGATTTAGAAAATAGGAGGTATATGGTAACCTTAAGTGAAAAGAGGAGAGAAGGAAGAACGAATGATAATAATAACATGCTCGAAAACAAGAATCATAATCAACCCATACGAAACATGCTAACCTTAGTTCATGAAACTATCAATCGGTAGCCCAAGTACAACTTTATCAAGGGAACCCAGTATAACCAATATGACACTAAATAATCCATCTCATAAGTAATCACAATAGAAACTAGTATCGCAAAAGAGTAATAATAAGTCTACCTACATGTAATGACCAATTAAATTTTTATTAAACAAGCACCTCATTATGGGAGAGTTAATCATGCAAAGAAACGGGATAGAAAACTTCAGAGTTGGGGAGTTGGAGATTTTAGGCTACGCTAGTCTCGGACAAATTCTGAGCAAAGTAAGGTCTAGGGAAATCCGAGAAGGGATTAGGTAAAATGTATAAGTTTGAGAAAGATTTTCTATTAGATAAGATATTAAGGAGTCCGTAGGACCTTTTGGAAGTGAATTTCTGTGAGTGGAACTCCGATATCAAAGTTGATGTGAAAGGGTTAGTTTGAAACATCAAGATTTGATGTGTGTTGCCAAATGGGCCATTTTGGGGGATTTTCCGAGGTTCTATTCTGTGTCAACCGCTATAGAAGTTGACACTGTGCTATAACAATAACCGCTATAGCGGAAATCAAAGGCAGTCAACCCGCTGTAGCGGGCTGCTTCTCCTACGGTGGTGTCTCTATAGCGGTATTTAGGCCGCTATAGAAGAACGACATGACCAGAAAACCCAGAAATGGGTTTATAATTTCATTCTCTCCCCTTCAGCCCCCAAAATAGATGAGGGTTACTCCAAGAACCCTCTTAGGCTTCTCCAAGGCTTGGGAGCCATAGGGAAGGGAGATTCTGGCTAAAGGATGCGAAACAATGGATTTCGGGCTTGTCATCCGTCAAGAAACACCTTCATGGAGCCAGAATATGTGTGGTGCAACTGCTTGGCATCCAGGTAGGCTAGGTTTTCTTTCATTGAGTATATTTAGCCTACTTTAATTTTTATATTGTTGTATAGATGGAAAGGAGAAACCATGTCTAGGCCTTCGGGCACAAAGTCTGAAGGAGTAGTGTGGTTGGTTGTATTGAAATAGAAATTGATAGGGTTGGGGATGATGAATTGCCATATTTCGAATTGCTAATGATTGTTATGTGATGTGTGAAGCCAGAATCCAGGAACTAGATTGTTGGGGAAGGTTCGGGGAACCATAAATGCCTTGGTTAAGGAAATGTCTAGTTAAAGATAATTAAGAGAACGTTTTGACATAAAAGAAGTAGAGTAAACTAGAATGGTTAAAGTATCAATGTTGGGGGACGTCTTTCCTATGTTGTATCTGTCTTAATAGAAGGGTCAGGAATTGATGTATCTGCGAATATGTGTCTAAAGGGTAAGCCGGGGATGTATCTATCTTGGATATCAACACACCAATCCGCAGGACTGTATTCAACATTTTGCTCTTGTACCGGGAGATCGGTAACTTAGTCTCTGATACCATCTGTCACGACCCAACTATCGGGCCCACATGATTTTATTATGACTTGTGAGGAGATACTATATCACTTTGCGTTGTTGGAGACTCTCGGAGTAGGTTATACTACTTATCAATTTGAGGTCCCAACTAAGTTGTGGTGGAGGGACCAGGTTGCTTGCAGACTATCTTCATCTCCTCTGTTATCTTGGACAGAGTTTTATGAGGCCTTCATGACCAAGTTCTTGCCTTAGAGAAACAGAGAGCGTCGCATGGAGCAGTTCACTAGGCGTATACAGGGATCGGTGTCAGTATAGAGCCATAATTATTCCTACTGATCCCGACAAAGTTTGTAGGTTTGTTTGGGGTTTATGGATAGATCTTAGACAGACAGCTGAGAATGGACTGGTTATCCCCTTACCGTGTAGTTTTTGATTATTATGCCAAGACCATTACCATAGCTGTGCTCGGCATATCCCCAGTTGTGTGGCAGGAATCTATCAGCGACACACCATCTGGGATCATCTCTTATCTTTAAGCTAGGAAGTTGATTTCTCGTGGGTGCTTGACTTATCTAGCATATGTCCGAGATGCTAGTGCTGACCCTCCTTCCCCTGAGTCAGTTTTGATGGTTAGAGATTTCATAGATGTGTTTTCTACCAACCTACCAGGCCTTCTACTTGAGAGAGATATTAATTTTGCTATTGAGTTAGAGCCGGGCACCAGGACCATTTCTATTTCTCCTACCATATGTCTCCAACTAGGTTCAGGGAGCTTAAGAAGCAGCTCCATGACTTGTTAGCTAATGGTTTCATTAGGTCGAGTGTGTCACCTTGGGGTGCTCATGTTCTATTTGTGAAGAAGAAAGATGGGTCGATGCAGTTGTGTATTAATTATAGGCAGTTGAATAAGGTGACTGTGAAGAGTAGCATCCGATGTCGCAGATTGATAACTATTTTGATCAGCTTCAGGTTCAGTCGTGTTTCCAAAGATAGATTTAAGGTCAGGCCACCACAGTTGAGGATTAGGGCAGAGGACATCCCTAAGATAGCTTTTAGTAAACATAATATCCATTATGAGTTCCTGGTGATGTCTTTTGGGTAGACTAATGCCCCTACATCTTTCATCGACTTGATACACAAGGTGCTTACCGTACTTGGACTCGTTTGTGATAGTTTTCATAGATGACATCTGTAATGACCCTTCCGGTCATTTCCACGTTTAAGTTTTGAAGTCAAGCAAATCGACAAAAGATATCGTAAGACCCTTAACAAATTTTCTGAACCTTGGGTCAAATATCTCGGGACTTTTCTCCCAATATATATAGAGTTAGAAGTCCCCCGAAATACCAAATCGAAGGTCTACGAGTCTAGTTTCCAACGCACAAAACCTCACGTCCAAATGATCTCGGAGTAAAGAGTTATGACTGTTTTACCGCGGACTGTCTGGCAGAAAATGGGGTGCGAACCAGGTCGCGAACGGGGTCGGATTAAACGCGATTTAAGCCTCGACTTCACGTTTTAAAATGCCATTTCAGTTCCGAAACAGTGATAAAATATAAGGGAGGATCCCGAGAGAATTCTTGAATATCAAAATCGTGCGTAGGCGAATTACGAGCCTAAACTTAAGAACCTTATTAGCATCGTGCGTGTATTTGAAATATTTATTTAAAAGTTGAATTTGGTAAAAATTATATTATTATTGCCTTTTCAAAATATTTAAAAGGTTTATGAAAAATATATTTGATACAATATAAGTGTAGACGTATTTATTTTATAAGGTTTTTATACTCCGTAATATTTTAACGGAGATAGTAAATTTAATTATGTTGAAAATTATTATTATAATATAGTAGGTTTTATTGGAAATAATTTTCTATTAATTATGGTATATTCAAAAAGCTATATTTATTTTATCACGAATTTACGTAATACCCGAATATATAAATAACGGGACGAAAATATCTTTAGTACTGCCACCTCCACTCCACGTGTAGGTGGAGGGGGTGGCCAGCACTCACTAATAGTGAATGGATGGCACTTTCTCATTTGAATTAAATCAATTGTGGAATTGATTCACTTAGTGCTGATTATATAACCCACCTTTACACTCTGCCAAGGAACCTTGTACTGTAAACATCATATTTGTTACGTGA